>JANTQH010000152.1:0-79470 GCA_032988465.1 Onygenales sp. PD_10
AGTACGGCTGAGCGGACGGGAAGCCCTGTTTTCCACTCCCTATGGTCGTATGTAGTATTTGTATACAAGAAGTAGGGTTATATAGGACTTGGATAGGTGGTTGGGTGCAGAGATAATTAGGTGGTATGCGCGTATATGTACGTAGGAATGGGGATGGGATGGGGGAAATAAGAAGAGACATGGGTTTTTTGATTGGCTATATGTTTAATAAACAAACGAGAAGGGACAGACAGACATAGTTAACTAGATCGTACATCCAAGAACTTTGAGTTAAAAAGAAAGAAAAAAAAAGGTGACGTCCTCGTGTAATCCGTCGGAAATAGCATTCAAATCGCATAAATGATGGTACAGGCAAGGAGGAGGCGAGGCGGGTCATTGTCTGCTCGCTTTTTCTCTCTCCTCCCCCTTTTCCGCCCCTTGTGCCGCCCAGGTGGCTATTAGATGTAAACGAAGCGCAAGAAACAAACCAAATATGAGTGGGGACCTTGACGATATGGATTTTTTCCCAGTTTTTTTTGTCTTCCAAATAGCGCTGTGTGTCAGAGGAGAAGAAGGGCAGGTGATAAGATGTCAAAAAGATCCAGCCTTTCATTGACTAGCCTTTTTATCGAAAAGATCGAAAGATTGCTCAAACAGCATCACCCCAAATTCCAACAACGCCCATCGAGAATCCCGCTGCAAGGATCCATGTTCTCAGCTTCTGGAATTTCCGCTCCCGCTCCATATCGCTCTCAACAACTTCGCCATTGACATTCTCTAGATCTTCTTCCGTTCGCGGGGTGGCAGCACCAGTACCAGCAGCAGCGGCAGCGGCAGCAGATGAAGCCTCCTCATCACCCACAATCTCAATCTCACTACCATTCCCATTAAAATCCTCGTCTTCGCTTCTTACCGAGATAGTGCCTCCGGCCCGGGCAGCACCGGCAGAGCCCCACGAAAATGTCCCAAACCCGGATCTAGCGCAGGATCCCAAGAAAAGAGAACTGGGGGATAGACAGCTCAGTGAGATGGTTTTGCGATTGTGCCACCACTCCAGCCCAGCACCGCCAATTAGGGACATGAGGGCAGTCCAGATAAGGTACGGGTGCTTTCGACGCGGGGAGGAGAGGGTGAAGGCCGTGAAGAGGGAGATGGCAGTGAGGTGGCTGAGGGTGAGCACATGTTTGCGCGTGCGGAGTTGGAGGTCCTTCAGCGTCCGGGCGGCGGTGGATGCGTTGGGGAGCGATTGGAGGGACGGGATGGTGATGATGGAGGTTGTGTAGGAGAGACCCTGTGGTTGTGATGGGATATGTTAGTTTGATCGATTGCTTTTATTCTTCCTGTCCCGCGCTCCGCTTTGCCTGGCCGGAGGACTGGGTATGACGTACCGTCAAAAGGCCGAGGGAGATGGTCCCCACAAACTTGGAGACGGTGATCGGGCAAGCCATGGCGGGTAATGGCAGCTTATAGGCGCATATGGTGGCTTCCGAGGGATAGATCGATGAGTGTGCGCTGGAGAGCTGGAGATGAAGGATACACCGTCGCCTTCGCCACGCAACGGATGCCTGGGCGTTGGCTGCTCAAGCTGCGCAGACGGCTATGCTGCCAATCAACAGAGGGTGTACTGGTTAGACGCGCGCGATGGTGCTGCAGATGATCCGGACGCTGCGACGATGCAGAGGGAGAAACTGGAGCTGGGGAGGGCGGAGGCGGAGATGAGTGATGTCAACCGCTGTTTTGGAGATGTCGAAGTCATCGCTGGACGGGCCAATCACAGCAGCCGATTATGCACCGCGCAACAATACGTGAATTAAAGCAAACTGTAAGGGGAGAATTGCTATTTTATTACTGCTATTGTTATTATATTAGCCAAGCAAACCCAGATATATCAGGAAATGCGTACAGATCTCTATCAGAGCGGTGTGTTTGCATCCATAAATGCAGAGTTTGGTTATGCAGGAATATTATGCACATAAATAGACCGAGGCTGTCTTCACCAGCCAAATATCTAGACCGAAGACGACCAAAGCCAACAAAAAAGCACAAGGTCCTGTACAGGAATTGGGCAGAGATATAAACAATGACCACTGTATTTCTAGTCCCCGCCAGGAATAGTAACTGGCGCAGACTTCCAACAAATCCCCAGCCCAGCTCTCACAGCTCTCATATCCGCACTATTTATAAAATGCGCCGAGGTCCAGCGGCTTTATCCTTCCCCACACGTCAGCTTCAGCCCGTCGACCACGCTGAGACAGCTTCATTCTATCCGCCTGTCTCATAAATACCAGCCATCCAGCCTATTCAATTACGTCGAGGTTGGTTAGTATCCCAGCTGCTGTCTGAAACTGCTAGAGACGTTTGATCGGAATATAACCACTCCGCGAATCTCTCCCCCGCGAGCCGCCCTCGACCAACCCCCGACATGTCTCTCCCCAAATCCGCATATATCAGCGAAGTCTGGAAAGATGGAATCTTCAGTATGTCCTCAATATCCCTGAGGCCCTGTCGTTTCTCTGCCCCAGCCCCTACCCCTTCCTCGCCGCATCTCCCCATGCCCGGCAGTTGTTTAAGGACATGTCGAAGCTAACCGTCCCACCCCACCCCCAGACAACAAAGTCGTCTTCTGCACAGGCGGTGCGGGGACCATCTGTAGCGCCCAGGTACGGGCCATGGTCTATCTAGGCGCCAACGCGTTCATCCTTGGCCGGAATGTCGAGAAAACAGAGCGCATGGCGAAGGATATCGCTACGGCCCGCGCAGGCGCAAAGGTCATTGGGCAGGGTGGAATTGATGTGCGGAGCTTCGATAGTTTGAAGAATGCTGCGGAGAGGTGTAAGAGGGAGCTGGGGGCTATTGATTTTGTTATGTATGGATACACTATGTCCTTCCCCTAGTGGTGGGAGAGAACAGAGTATTTATACTAATCCCAATTCCTCGACTCCAGTGCCGGTGCCGCAGGAAACTTCCTCGCCTCCATCGACCAACTCTCCGTCAATGCCTTTAAATCCGTCATGGACATCGATGTCCTAGGGTCCTACAACACCCTCAAAGCAACCATCCCATACCTCGTTGAGTCCGCGAAGAAACACAAATCTGACGGAGTCACTCGTAAGCCAATACCAATACCCCTCGACTTCCCAGCCTTGTCAACAAATATCGATCCATACCATGAACTTATACTAATATGGTGCCATAATATAGCCTCCCCCCTCGGCACTGGCGGCCGTATCATTTTCGTCAGCGCCACAATCCACTACACCGGCATTCCACTACAGACCCACGTAGCCGTCGCGAAAGCAGGTGTCGACTCGCTATCAAACAACGTCGCGATCGAATTCGGGCCCAGGGGTGTTACATCGAATATCATTACGCCGGGTCCAATTGGGGGGACAGAGGTATGTCACTTTTATAATATACCCAGAAAGATGGAATTATACTTTCTACCCAGTCCTACAAGCAATTGGTATATATGATACGTGAGTTTGCTAACATACAGAAATAACAAAACAACAGGGAATGGAACGCCTCGCCCGCCGCGAAGATTCCGATGGGCACATCTCCTCCATCCCCTCAGGACGATGGGGGTCTGTCAAGGAGATCGCGGACGCGACCATTTATGTGTTTTCTGATGCGGGCAATTATGTTAATGGGTCGACTGTTGTTGGTACGTGGTTCGCATACTGCTTCATTATGCTTTTCCCCCCTAATCTGCCGTAAAATGACTAACCATCCTTTTTTTTATTTGTAGTTGACGGCGGAGCCTGGCGCATGCACTCCGCTAACCCCGGTTCCGGATTTAGATATCCGGACTTCCTCCTGTCCGGTGACGAGGTGACGGGTGTAGCTGGGTTGAAGAAGAAGGCGGCGAAGATTTGAATGGTCTTTCTTTTTTTTTCTTTGAATTTTGAGTTTTGAATTTAAGAGGATAACTTACTTAGATATGCTACGCGCCTGATTTCTGTGTTGGTATTTGTTGGGTGTCTTTTTTTTTTTTTTTTTTTGCTTTTCAGTGACGGATTTGGGTAATCTGTGTATGTATGTTTATTTATTTATTTATTTATTTTATCTGATGTTCTAGTCCCGGTGTGCATTGTGCATGTATTTATTTATTCATGGTTTGCAGTGTTTAGTAGTTAAATACGCCTATTAAAGGAGCAGACTTGGTTTCCTGGAGTTGAGGTCGTTGAAGTATAGGCTCGATCTCAATCTCTTGCCAGCTCCACGACAGACAAATCGGGGGCGCGACCGGTTTTGAAGAGAACGCCATCCGAAACTTGGGTGATTCGCTATGCGGGTCCGTATTGTCCACGCAGGTGAGCTGTAGATTAGATGAACACATCGTTGGTTCTTGCAGAAACATGTCCAGCAATTTCCTCGAATGATAGCATTGTACAGGCTATTCGCAAGCTCCCGGCGCAGTTATGGGCTTCAACAACGGTTTTCTGGAGCCCTTCTGCTTCTTCCGAAACTCTTCGCGATGCTGAGACTGCTCGGTAAGCGTTTTGAGAGCGGTATTTGCGCTCTCAATTTTATTTAGCCGCGTGTTGTAGATGGATTTCGATACAATGGCTTTTGAGTTTTTTTTTATCTCCCGGTCAACCACACTGGCGTCATTTCACTCGATCTGCAAGAATCGTTTAGCAATGTAGCACAGAAACCGAGATTTTAAAGCTAAGAAAGACCTAATTCTATCATGTTGTGTTGACGTACCTGTAGGGAACTAGATGGATTCACCCCTAATTTGGAGAAAAATTCCTTGACAAGCCTCGACGGTTCTATCATGGCTCATGAAGGTGTCGTAATCCCGACCAAGTTTTTTCCTCAGCTTCTCCTGGAAGATAACATTGCTCCATCCATGATGGCCCTAGAGGGTCGTGGGGGGGTTTTTTGATCTCTTCCTCGTTACCCACCACCCCCTCCAAGAGCTGCTCGAGAGTATTGAACAATATCGCATGCTGCATAGACAAATTCCTACGGTAGCTGGTGATTTCTCAGCGGTATCTCCTTGTCCTCAAACCCTTCAACATCTGTAGACCTTGGACGTAGTTGTCCAGTTGGTTGAGAAAGAGAGGGAGGATAGCGAGAGCGATGCCTGCTGCTTCCATGCCCGACATCGCTATATCGAACAACCCCGACCAACTCCAATAAGGGCTATAACGAGGCCACCTGCTTGGAATACAGCACTTTGGAACTAATAATCAGTAGTGATTAGCTTTTCCGCCCCCCCAGTAGGAACTTGATCAAACTAGCTTTGGAACTTGCGGGAAATGTGCAGCATAAGTTGTGGGAAGGTTGAAGATCTCTGGAATAAGCTCCCGGCCATTGTTCATGATAGCTCCTGTCCTATAATAAGGAAGGGGATTGCCGAGAATATGTATAGTAGAGTGGTCTCTGGTAGCAATTAGGTAGACTCCAACATGACAATGGATAATGAAGCGTGTATATTCACCTCCTGCCAAATTCACGTCTTTCTATTCTATTCTTCAATCAGCCGGGTGGGCGGGTAGAGATTTCAAACCCGTGGGGTTGTAGTCCTTCAAGTGAATTCAGAATTCACTATAGGGATAAACGGAAACAACATAGGATTCGAGGAAGTGAATAACAACCCGCCTGCGCCATCGACTCTTGGTTGGCTGGGGGGGGGGGGGGGGGGAGATAATCCCGAATATCAACATATCTCTCCTCAAGTGTTCTTCTCTCCTCTCTCCGTCTATATCCTTTCTCGTACGCTTCTCCATCGCATCCTCGTCCAACATAAGAACCTGGCGTTCCTGACTCTTGTTCAATACCCATTTATTTGATCTGGTATCATCTGTTCTTTGAACAAATTTTCGTCTTTATCCCCTTTTTCACATAGAAAGAAAAACACCTTCACCCCTCGACTCCAATCAATATATCTCAAAAAGCCCAATACGAGTCCAAACCCTGGAGATTTAGCTCGTTTAAAAAAAGCATCGCATGCGAAGGAATTCCGCAGGTCGGGTTCCAGCCTTCGCAATATCAACATTATTAGCCCTCGAGGGCGAGGTAAGAAGCCATACTCCTCCAATCCTCAACTCAGCCTGTATCCACTGCTAATTCGAGTAACTTAGGATACAGGCAACAAAGCAACAAAGGACGCAAAACAAAAGGAGAAATCGTATCTGCTCCACTGGAGATACCATTGTTCAACGGGAAGCGGGTAGTGGCTTTGTGCACTCGAAGAACTGAGGTAGGCCAAGTTCAAAGAAAGGAGACGAACCCAGTTCCTTGATTAAACACACCATACCATCGAACTCGACGTCGTCGACGCATACGCATATCGAATTACAAAGACCTTTCATATTCGATATTTCGACGACTTCTTACCTTCTTTCTATCTCGACGATCCGAATTTTTGATCAACCCTAACTCTTCCCGAAACCCCCAACTCAAACAACTGGTTATCCCAGACGCCCGAATTTCGAATACACCATCATCCCTTTCTAGACCATTTTATCCGCACCGAGATTGTATACCATATAAATCCCTCGATACTTCACCTCTCTTGAAATGGCAGGAAAGGATGGAGACAAAGCAAACCCGACCGCAGAGGACAAAGGGAAAGGCAAAGCATCCTCAACCCCCCAAGAACGTACACCCGCCCAAACCCGTAGTGCACCCGGCGACATCAACGCGCAGATCCTGCAGATTCAAAGAAGAGCAGAACAGGTGCGACAGAGCACCCCGAGCAGGACCGAACAACCCTCGTCCAGCAATTCAGCTGCTAATCCCAGATCCCCGGCTACTACAACATCGACCAAAACGGTATCGACTTCCAGCAGGTCATCTGCTGGTCCCAGGTCGCCAGCTGTTGGTGCTGCATCTAGGACGCCAACGGATAGAGATGTAACGAGCAATACCGCCGTAGCCGTCTCTGAGTCCAGCGAAGCGCCAACGAAGAAGAAAAGGAAGACTCGCAGGGGTAAGAAGAAGAGGAAGACACCACCTGAGGTCGATGGACAGACGACTGTCGGTGATGGGAGTGGCAGCGAGTCGGATGAAGCCAGCGTCGCTACTACGGAACCCGCACTATCGACCAAATCGGCAGGGAAGAGACCAATGATGGCTGCAGAAGGTAGCAACGGGCCTACCGCCACACAATTTGCAGGAGCGGATTCAAAAGGGGACTCGGGCATGCTCAAGGATATTAGCAATGGAGTCTCGACTCCGGTGAAAAAGGAGGAACAAAAGGCTACGCAGCCTGACACGTCTGGTAGCGGAAATGGAACTAAGAATGCTACGCATGAGGCATCTAGAAAAGATGATCAGAGTCCGATCAGGGGTGGGAGTGTGGGACGGGAAGAAGAGGCCCTCACGGCCCTGGGTAGCGGAAAAGGCCCAACATACGCGGGGGTTGTTCGAAGGAGCAGTCGTATGGGAGTCCCAGCGAACCGCCAGGAGGAGCCCATAGATGAAACGTCAATCCTATCTACGTCTCCGAGCAGAAGCAGCAGTCGAGCATCGTCTAGAAATGCCGTATCTAAGGATGATACAAGCCGTCGTTCTTCCGGTAGTGTGGATATCAACTCCCGCGAGGGCGAAAATGACAAGGTGGATGCCGAACGAAAGAAGTTGCTCACTCGGTACAGGAAAGAAACCGAAAACCTTCGGGAACAGCTCGAAGGACAAAGTACTGACCTCTGGAAGCGTGATGCCGAGATCCATGAGCTAACCATAGAACTTAGCGACCTCAGACGGGTAGAGGGGGACCTTCGCCAGAGGATAAGGGCCCAAGAGTTGGATATCGCATCTGCAGGGAAAGAGAATTCGCAGCTTAATGAGGATCTCACAGACACGACAACATCGCTCGACAACGTGATCAAAGATGTGAAGGCGAAATCAAAGATACTCGCTCGAATAGAAAAGGAAATGGAGCAGCTACGAAACGAAAACAAAGAGCTTAAGGAGGAAAACAGAGCAAATCTTGCCAGATTCGACAAGTACGAAGCGGAGTGCAAAGAACTCAGGAGCCAGGTGGTCAACACCCCATTGCGAGAGGAGAACGCACAGCTAAAATCCGAAATTGAGGAGGCTAGGGCCGAGCTCGATATTACACGTCAGCACCTGCAAGATTTGCAAGCGGAGCAAGCCGATTTGAGGAAGCAAGTTAGGAAGGGGAATGGGAAGCGAAAGTTATCTGCACTGAGCCTGGAACTTGCAGAGCTGACGAGTAAGAAAGAGGAAGTCGACGAGACAGAAAAGAACGACTCCCGTACGGAAATATGTGGGGAGGAGAGAAGCGCCTCCATGCCGTCGGAACATGGAAGTGCCCCTGCCTATGACCTCAGCGCCCCTGCAACTATCGCTATCGGCCAGTCTTCTCAAGACATGATCACTTCACCGTTACCATCCCCATCGTCTACACCACACTCGAGTATCCAGACCCCCAAACCACTCGGGCTGCCCGAAGACAATGAATCCAAGGTTGCGGAAACCAACGCGCGCCTGGACGCTAGCACTCAAACATGTCTTAAGTCCTGCGTCTCAAGTTCTACCCAGACAGCCAAAATCGAACGACTAGAAATTCCCATAGATGGAAAAACAAGTGGCGCGGCACATATCGGGGTCAATGGGCGGTGGTCGGTTCAGAAGGGCAAGGTGGAATTGGCGAAACCCTCTATCGAAACCAAGACAGACGCCCATGCATCGGAGGTCAAGGATGCCTCAGTACAGGCGACGGAACAAACCATTTCCTCTCCACAAAGCAGGTCAAGACGATTCTTAATGTTCCTTTTCATAATAGTTGTGTGGGTGATGATCATCCTTTGGGGTCAAGATGAGGAGTCACTCTGGTTGGAAGCAAACGACATATCTCGTGCGGCATTTGTTGGAACAAGGGACCGGACCTTGGGGCCATTTCCGTGGCTCGAAACTCTGAGGTTCGACCTGATCGTGTGGATGCAGATTGACCGGGTACTTCCTGGGTAAGATATGGCGTGATTGGGATGGGTTTTCTAAGGCGTGTGTATGGTCTGCTGGTCAGATCCTGGGGGGTTTGTGGGGGAATGATTGCGGGATTCCAACACCTGATGTGCAAATAGATATGTGGGTAGAGGAGGTAGTAGCAAAGATAGATGAAATATTTCGCAAGTTTGCCAATATTATCAGTTCGAATTAGAGCTCTATGTCGTTGACCGTTTCTTGACGAGTTTCACGGGTCGCCCCGAGCCTGGCAGATAGAGGGGTTGTCGTGTCACCAATTGCTGCTGTGGCTCCATCAAACAAAGAGCCCTAGATGGGGGCCAGTTTCATCTTTGACGTTGAAAAATGTGTCCTTTTGTGGAGTTCTTTTCCGTTACAATGGAGTAGATGTCTGAAATAACCAGGGTATTTTACATTTGTAAGCCAATCGATAGCGATGGAAAAAACAAAGTTATTTAATGGGAATGATGAGAACAATTAAGGACTTACGGAAAGGATAGCATGGTGTTTCACATGGATCTGCTGCTATCTCATTCTCTGCTGCGAACTGCGGCGAAGGTGTCTAGACACTAGGCCAAAATTGTTCCGTGGTATTCTCATTGAAGAATGCACAGAAGACATGGATAGTACTTGTTGTGAGCGGAACGGATTTAACCTTATCGACATGTTGATATTAATCGTAGGTCTTATTCCCGCCTACCCCATCTCGACACCATCACGCCTGTCAGGGGCGGTCATGACCTGGCCTGGTCTTCTTGGGAACCTAGATCCGCCGAGCTATGTTGCTACCGTCTGTCATCTAGGCAACGTCCTAGAACAGGCTTTCATCTGTCTGCTCGGGCCGGGGGGCTCGACTTCAGCCCGCTAAGTAGAAGCACACAGGCCTGACTTGATACCTTGGAAACGGGGTTCTCCGGCAGCAGGATGAAGATCTATTGATGCGATGCTCCTCTCAAGCGCTTTTATAGACTTCCGCATCAATGGCTAGACACACATATTCTTGCAGGTGGTGCCTTAAGAATCTCATGTCCGTAGTTGGTTTCTGTAAGCAGAATGCCCTGGTCTCCATCGTCTCCAGAAAGCTGGCGGTGTCGGGAACAAGTGACTGCCACACCAAGGCAAACATTTTTGTGGTCTAACAGGTGGGAAAGGCTTTGACAAAGTACAATGCGCCATTCGTCGTGTCTGGCTGATATGCATGTCCGGGGTTATCCTCGCATCGTTTCATCGTACCCTGTCTGTCTCCTTTCTCTGCAATTGATGTGATGTCCACGGGCTGAAGTCGGCGCTTCCTGTTTGGGCTATTTTTAGCCCTAAGCCGGGCCGACCAAAGCTCCGGGATTCTTTGGGTGTTTGGCGCTAGTCCGTTTCGGGCCAGGCGTAACGTGGGTTGCGTCATTCTCGGGCGGTACTTCCATCCCCGCTGTAGTTTGCAGTGTTTCCTTGTACCTGCGGCTCAGCCTCCTGCGTCAACCTCATCCCTCTTTTTTCCGCTGGCCACCTCGCTCTCTCGTCTATCTCCCATCTCCATCTTCGTCTTCTATCAACTCATCATCTCCAGCTCCTTTCTCAGCTAACACACTGCTGCTCTCTTTTCTCTTCTATTCCGCACTTTCCTTGATTCTCCTTTGCCTGCTGCATCGCCAGCAATAATGCTCCCCTCCCTTTTGGTGGCGGGCGCTTTAGCGCTGCCTGCTTCAGCCTTCTTGATTTCTGCTCCTGCTTTCCGCCAGGTCAATGGTGAAGCTCGGCAGCTTGATGATACCAACGTCAATAAGCTCGAGCTGAATGCCAAATGCTTTCAGTGCCCGTTTGCCGAGATCACAAATGAGCCCAGTCCGCGATGGGAGGATTTGTACGATGTCGTCCTGGTTCGTTTCCCCATATGTTTTGATAGCACAACGTGGATCTATGCTAATTTATATTATAGAACCTTAACTTCACCACTGATGGCACCGTCCTTTCCATGAATGACAAGCAAATCTACCCCATACTCAACCTCCCCTCAGATCTTGAAGCTGTCCTCTATCGCCAATCAGACCACAAAACTTCCTCTCCCCTCCCAGTCGGCTATGTCTTCGAACGCCTTGTCCGAAGCCCTGTCGCGGATAATAGCGGTGCAGAGTTTCTTGTATTCAACTTCATGGTCATCGATGTTGCTGGCTACCCTGTCCATGTGGACACTGTCAATCTCCGCGTGGTCCAGCTACCAAACGGCGATCTATTTATGGTTGGTGCCGATATCGAACAGACCTCTCCCAAAATGATGTCATGGCGTGAATGCCGCGGAAGTCCAAGTTGCCTCAAGTCTCTTATCATGACCCGCATCCGCTCAATCCTGGCAAGTGCAAAGACTAGAGCCATGGCTGCCGCTAGAAAGATCAAGGGCTGCGGTGGCCGCAAACCGTACCATGGCGGCTTCGTTGCACCGGCTGGCCCGTATGGGGGCAAGCCCCATCATGGCCCCCATCACGGGCCCCATCGTCACCGCAGCTCGTTCGCCAAGGCGTTCGCCCGGACCATCCACGCCATTATGGTCCCCGCTATTCTGGGTCTGTCTGCTGGTATCCTTGCGTGTGCGGTTGGTGTGGTTGGTGTGCTCATCGGGCAAGGAATTGCTGCTTTGTGGCTTCGCCATCGTCGTTCCTCGAATACCCGTGGTAGAACTGACAACGAGCACGGCGATGACGTTGAGAAGGAGCCTCTATATGTTCCCGAGGGAGAAGCGCTTCCACCTCAGTATGAGGAAGAGGATTACGGAACTATTGTTCTCCCCATCGAGAAGGAATAGGCTACTTACCTTGACCATAACGGGGAAAAGCCCATAGCTGTTTATGCTAAAAAACGGTGTCGCTCTGGCGGCCGTCGAAAATCCAAAGTTGCTACTTGATTCGATCTAGCTTTCATTGAGTTATTATGCTTTGATAAAGAGTTTTAGTTTTTGGGGCGTTGACATTTACAAATCATTCATACCACACACTCTTTGGGGCAAATTTCGGGCTCCCGTATTTTCCTTGTGCTTGTTTTTTCCCGATCTTTTGAAGTTGTTGGGACTTGGAATGTTGTTGTCATGAAGATAGCTGGCTACGGGAACTGGCTGCTATGTGATCACGCGGTCAGGTCCAGGGACCTCGCTGCCAGCTGTGGAGATATTACGTGATAGTTATCCGTCGGTTCTCAATATCAGATCGTCAACTAGAATGGATGTGTGCTCCTCTGACTTCCTCCAAGCAGCTTCGCTATGCAAAACTGTGAGTTGACAGCCACAGCAAAATAACACATGCGGGGCATGTAGTATAAAAACAATGTGGCTTCAGCCCGTTGAGACAACCAACCCCTCCTTCTGGCCAAGTTGACATGTTTGACAGAATTAATACGATAATTATACGAGAATTCGATTTGCTTCATGCCCAACATGTTTGGACGGCAACTGTCAGCTGAAAAATGATTTTAGTACACCTCCCACTAGCCAATGATGGGACAAAGGCCAGGGTTCAACAGTTATGCGGAGTTGGTTTCTGGCGGGCATGGCTCTGTGACACTTCGTATTATCCCTGTTTGAATTCGGTGTTCAATCAATCGTTGCTAGCAGCCCGCCGTTCAGTCTGCCTCGCCGAGCCGAGGACGGCGACTGATGTATGGATCTAATTGGAGGCTGAGCGCTAACCAGCAGGAAACCAAGTTTTGACAGCCTCTAGTTACCCCACACAAACCTTAACGAATCTTTGAAAGGGACCCATCAGCCTTATCTCCTACTGCATACTTAATTTCTTCCAGCAGTCAATTCATAATCCTCATTGGTTAAAGATAAAATTAAGGCTCGAAGAAATATCACCTTTCCGCTACTTTGATCTTCCAAAACCATGGGGAAGTTGGTCTCATTCTCTCTCCTCCCTTCCTCGTTAAAGTCCCAGACGCTAAATTTCTCCATAGCCCCGCGACTGCGGCACAACGGCCTGAGATTTGAACCTCCCTCCCTGGTAATTGAGTAATGTATAAGCTGAGATCATCGCACTAATGCAGTTTGAACGAGACTTAAATGCAAAGCGCGATTCTGAGAGCGGGGTGGCTGAGCTTCATTCGACGGCGTCGCTGCGTGATCAGACGATGGGAGGGATCTTGTACCTCAATGATGCTCCGCAGGGAAGACATCCTGAGCGCCTATAAGAAGGAGGTGGCTTGCTCATTGAGAGAGTTTGAAATGAACCGTTCTGAATCGCAACTTTTTCCCCAATTTTTTGTTTGGCAATTGTTATTGACTCGAATCTAAACCCATATATCTGTTCCAACCTCAGGAGAGCATCATTATGGCCACCGCGGAGAATGACTTCAAGGCAACTGATGGCGGAAGCGAAGGGGCCCAGTCAGACGATTCGCTGGGGCGACGTGCACGGGAGATCATTGCGGAGTTGGCTCTGAACAGAGGAAGTGACGACGACGAGGAAGATTATGATGATGACGAAGAAGACGACGTGAGCCCGGAAGATATCGAGGCCATGGAGAAGCTTGAGGTCTTCGTGAAGGAGAAAATGAAGGGCGCTCTTGCCGTGGATATTATAAATATGGGTCCCATGGTGACTCGTATTGTTGCATACGGTTTTAGAGACAACCAGCATGATCCCGACCCCGTTTACCCGTTGGATGATCCGGACAGGGGATTTGTACAGCCTGGGCACTCTTCGTTTGGTAGGTTGCTGCTCCTCGCTCTATGACCGCAGAAAGAGAGAGTCCTTCTAACATACAAATCTTGAACCGATAAGAGTCTTATCGGCGCACGAAGTTCTTCACCAGCACCAAGGGACGACCTACGGACACTAATGTCGAGTTAAATACTTTCCTCGACGTTGAAAGTGATCCACGGTACGAAAATGCGAACCTTGGAACCGTCACCATTGAGGGATTCGGCGCTGAGTGCTGGGAGTACGAAGAATTTCGGGGTAGTGATGGTTTTCAAATGCCAGACTGGATGGAGGCCACGTTGAATAGCTACCCTGTCCCCCCGGCATACCATTCCCAGTTGCTTCGCCGAGTGGATCAGTTGAAGGGCGATGATGATGCGCACAAGATTGGTGTCGACCCAGAACAGGACGAGAGGGATCTTCGAGAGTTCGTGGGAGACGCAGCAATGAAATTGATGGCGAACGACCCCGATGATAAAGCATCCGTTCTCATTCGCCTTATTGATCGGAAAGATGTCGCGACTGAGGATTTCTCGACCGTGGCGAACATAGTGGGGGAATGGAGGGGCAGTTTAACCCATGAAGTCAACTTCATGCGGCAAATCGTTTTTACAAAGGAATTAGCACGGAGGCTGCCTAAGACCGATTTCTTTATACAAAACCAGTTCAGTTCCAAGGTGTACGCCTCTCTGATTATTAGTGACCTGTGGCTACGGAACGTCGAGATGGCAGTTCAGGAGCAAACACGCAGCATTACCGAAGCAAAACAGCTTGCTCCAACTGAACAAGAAGAGGCCGACTCGATGATCAAAAAGGCAGAGGAAGCAATGGCGGCGGAGTCAGCGGAGGAAGCCATCAATCTACTCCGCGAAGCAATCGCAATCGATAGCAGCAATACCAGTGCCCAAAGGGGGTTGTGCGAAGCACTCTCTTCCCAAAAACGACACGAGGAACAGCTATCGGCCGCGACGAGTCTAGCGGCCACGACACCAGGCGATCCTAATGCCTGGACCTTGCTTGGCAAGGCTCAGCTTGAGTACGGCAACGCTGAAAGAGCCATAGGGGCATATAAGCGCGCATTGGAACTTGCAGGCGAGGACAGCAAATCCACTGTTGCAGCAGGGCTTGCGGAGGCCGAACAAATTTCAAGAAATCTGGTCGAGACTATGGAAGCAGAACAAGACCCAGATAAAAAGGACACCCTCCGCAAAACAATCCTGGATCAGAAGTGGGATCCGTCTAGCAAAGCGGTGGTCAGCATTTCCAAGGTACAGGAGCGCCAAATAGAAGGCCTGATCTATTTCGCAAAGGCAATGAAATGGCCCCATCTGGAAGAAGCTTGTCAGCAGATACCAAAGGCTTACGCCCTTAAAAATTCCAATGGGAACTTGCACGATTGGATGTTTGGCCTAACCTTGCCTGGCAAATGGTTCGCCGTCACGCTCATGGCATCTCTAGTTGCCTGCACTCCGTCCACTGGGTTATCCAACGGTCCTGATGACTACAACTGCGGCTTGGTCCTGCCCGATGTGGCAACAACATACTGGCGTGTGCGAACTAGCCTAGGGCGAGTATTGGGGACTCTCCCGGGCCTTGTCTCGCAGAACGGGTGGATAGGGCCCTGTCCCAACGTTGAGCTTGATCCCCCTGTTCCAGAAAGCGAGAAAGGAAAAGCCAGATGGATCGCACTCCAGTCCCGTCCTGTTCCTCACAATCTAAACAAACCCACTATTTACGATGAACCGGACGCCGAGCTTGAAGACGTACTCGAATATGATGGAGAGCAGGAGATCAAACCGTACATTGAGGAGATACAGGACACGGACAATTGGTCACTCCTCGCCCCCCCGCATGCATCGGCAGATCCCACTGCTAGTAGCAGCTGCGAGCTCAAATCTATTCGTCTCAAGCGAGTCATCTCTACACAGGAGGCCGAGGCCGATAATAATACCGACGAGGGGACAGAGTATGATGCCAGCATCGACTTCCAGCTAACCAAAGCGAATAATGACACTGACACAACCATCGTGACCTTCAATCTGAAGACGATTCCAGTCTTCGTGACTTGTCCCCCCTGTTATCCCTCCAATGGAAAAGGGCACGAAATCCATACTCGCCAAGAGAAGTGCTTCACACACCGTGTCTGGACGCTGGAGGACTTGTGCAGCCGTAAGGATACCGACGAGGATGGCGAGGGCGTCATCGTCATCGATGCAACTAGCAAGGGGGCAGAGGCTCTGGCTCGAGCATGGTGCGCGGAACAAGGGAAGAGTGCAGTAATCCGTAGAGAGGGGGGCCCATGCTACGGCTGTTCAATCCGCGCCGCTGGGAAGGCAATGAAGGTTGGGGTTTTGATCTGGGTTTCCTGAACGAAGCTTATTTGTTAAGGGGTACTAGTATCTTGATGCTGACATTCTCAATGCTGTTGAATCTACTGCTTTGATTGATGGAAATATGACTATTCTCATTCTGATTTGGTGTCAGACCTCCACATATTTACGATTTCAGTATCCCAATGCAATGCCTTATTGGAATGACTCATTATACCTGCCTAGCAACGGCGGGTGGCTCCTCAATCATATCCTCCTAATGAAATCCTACTACCCTACCAGGCAAGCTCATGCATCGTACTTTGTGGTGCCCGTGCAATTACCGCTGGCTGCTGATTAGGATCTGTAGGATGATTCACACTCACTAGGCCAAGGGTTCTGCACGAAAAGCGGGTGGGAACTGGCTTGATTTGATATACCAGCCTGAGTATGTAGATGGCTATATAGTAGGGTGGATCCGCCGCTGATCTCCCGTGAGCACGTGACATTAACTGTCGCCGGGCCCCACATGGATGCGAGGTCCACCTTAGATTCTACTCAATCTCAACCTCATGCCTGGCAATACACCCATATACACTACCCAGAAACGACCCGAACATGATCAATATGCTAGCACCGGCTACTAGCTTTGCAATTGAAAAGGCCAATCCACTACTTGTACCCATTCGCTCTCAAGTTGGTGTTTGCTGACGCGTTCTTCGTCCCGCGATCAGAGCACCACCCGGAATCTGAACATGGATTCAGCAGCTAGGGCACTTTTAGGATCGTGGCATCGAACCTTGCGATTATCACGTCAATCACCATTATCGTGGCACCGTGACAGGCTCCGAGAAGAACTCCGGGAACGACGACTGGCAAAGACACCCTGGCACAAACTCAGCGAGACATCCGATGTTCTCTTTTCTATCAGTCGGGCGCGGTACGACGGGTTCCCACTTCGAAAACCACCACCAGTCCTCAGCCCAAACTATCTCGTGGCTTACATGTACATGCTGGCAAAATACACCTCGCGATGGGCATTCTATCGAACCGCTGCGTTCCTGTGCGGGGCGTCAAACCCTAGCTTGGTGCGCGAAGTGGTGAATCCAGGCAAAGATAGCAAACTTCTGGAAGTTGCTTCCCGTTATCAAATCGATTCGGTAAAATTCAGTCGAACAAGCCGGCAATTGCGTCGGGTTTGGCCACTGCTGCCATAGCGCCCATGATATGGACAAACGGCAGTCAACATAAAGCAAAACAATACTCTGTATATTTGCCTAATGAAACATACATTACGCCTCTGGTGGTAAAACAACGACGATTTGCCGGTTTCTATGCCGGCTCTTCCATTTTGAGCTCAACGTGTGAATGGATCCCCTGTTACTGTGCCAAATCAGACTCACCGCGTTTGTTCCGGAGGTGAAGCATAGTACCGTGCCCTGCATAGTACCCTGGTCAACATGAGGTCTATTATGAGATAGGTTGCTGGTAGCCGACAAAGAACACAATCCCGTTCGGTGCCGAGGGGCCTTTATTTTTACATTTCGGTTTCGCTGGAGTGAAGTTTGCTTGCGCATGAGGAGATAACGCATAAAGAATTTCGTTGGTATCTGGCCTGATCATGCCGGTGCCTTCTTATTCTTTTCTCCGGCTGTGTCATGTTTCATCTGAAATCAGGCCAAATGAGAAGGATTTTCGGTTAGTTGCACCATCACGGGGACGCAGCGCGGCGCCAAATAGTCTATGCTCTTAAGCATAGTTCATTGTATGTATGGCATATACCCATAGATCATAGGCACATGCTAGCTTATCCAGTATCCGGACTCTCCTGACCCAGGATATAAACCCATTCGAAACCTACTTGGCGGAGTAATATTAGGGATCTCCCATTCAACACACACCTACATTTACCCATTTCGTTCTTAACCCACCTCCAAAACCAGTACCAACGCGAGGAGCCTACCATCGAACGTTCCAAACCCGTCAGCGGCCCCTAGATTTAAGATGACATCTGACGATAGACCAGTTATCATCGGCCTGTATGGAATTGCTGGATCAGGGAAAACCTATTTGCTGAATCAACTAGAAGCAGCACTCGGAAGAGACTCTTTTGCATACTTCGAAGGGTCCGCCGTGATTGATTCCGTTGTGCCGGGTGGGCTTCCAGCATTCAAAGGCCTAGGAGACGAAGGGCAACTCCACTGGCGCCAACGTGCCATCGAGAAAATACGAAAAGACTGTGTCGACAACAAAAAAGTCGGAATTGTCACTGGCCACTTCATGTTTTGGTCTGAAACCAAAGGCTTTGGATCCCCCGTGTATACGCAGAATGACCTAGAGGCATACACTCATATTGTTTACCTAGACACCCCTATTGAGGTTGTTGCGGAACGTTGTCAGAATGATACCGAAAGAAATCGCCCTTTTATCCCACGAAACTATTTAGATGTCTGGCAACAGGCCGAAAAAGCACAACTCCGCCCTCTATGTCAAAACCATGGCATTTTCTTCTTCCTTTTGCCTCCTGATGAGGGGAGCCTAGAGAGACTGCCAGCAACACTCAGCGATTTTGGACGCCATAATACGAAGTACAACCTTATCCAGGCCGAACACAGACTAGATGCCGCCCTCGCCAACTACGAAAAGCTAGATACGATACTGTTCATCGATGGTGACAAGACATTAGCGCCGGAAGATACCAGCGTCTTGTTCTGGGACAAAGTACAAACCTCTCATTGGTCAAAGGGTGAAGAATACCCCTTAAAAACGATATTCAGCAGCCCATCGCAATACTCGTACGCCGCTTTCCGACAAGCAACCTTGCTCTATGAAGAGTTCAGCGACGAAGAATTCGATGCCCTCTGCGGCGAAGTTGCTCTGAAGGTGGCGATACACCCTGAGTTCGTGTCCCTACTGCACGTGGCGGCAAACCATAAGCATGTTGGCGCAGTTGTTGTTACTTGTGGACTAGGCCATTTGTGGAACAAGGTACTGATGAGAGAAGGCTTGTCGGAGACAGTTAAGGTTATCGGTGGAGGCCGCATCGCAGACGGTTTTGTGGTAACGCCAGTAGTTAAAGGATCGCTGGTTACCCGTGCGCAAAACATCCACAAGTCGCGCGTATTGGCGTTCGGAGATAGCCCACTGGATATGGAGATGTTGACGAAGGCAGATGAGGCAATCGTTATGGTTGGTAAGGAGGATGTCAGGAGCAAGAGCATGGATCACGCCTTAAGAAACGCCATTGAAACTCGTGGCTTACGCGCACACCAAGTTGTGCTTCCCAGCAGCTCATCCCCTCGGTTAACCCCCGACAAACTCCCCCTGGTCCAGCTCACAGATCACAAGTTCATCAATCCGATCTTTAGTCGCAGCGGATTGGAACCAAGGCTAGAAGTGATTCATGCGACAGACTCGGCCGCAGCGAAACTGCTGATGACTCCGATGCGGGATGCGACTGTCGTCGGCCCAAACCTAAGAAAGTTTCATCGCCGTACTGGACTTTACCTGGCAACTGAGCATCTACCCAAAATAATCGGTCTTGAGGAGTACGGTATTCCCCACGTCCAAAGTCACCTCACTCTCGGATTTCGGCTTTTGCACGAGCAGCGAACATTAATCGTAGCACTTATGCGGGGTGGCCAACCCATGGCTGAAGGTGTAAATAAGGCCTTCCCCCTCGCTATGTTCCTCCACGCTCGTGTTCCAGAGGACATTGGAAAGGATCACTTGGAGGGGCAACTCACCGTGCTGCTTGTGGATTCGGTAGTGAATAACGGCAAGACTGTTCTGGATTTTGCCCAACATATTCGCACTCTCCATGCCAGTATTCGCATCGTTGTGGTCACCAGCGTCGTCCAGAAGCAGTTTGTTTCAAGAGACTTGACCCAGGCTCTCGCACCTTATGATAAGCTTTATATCATTGCGTTACGTCTATCTGATAACAAGTTCACCGGAAGTGGTACTACAGACACCGGTAATCGCCTGTTCAATACGACGCATCTGCCCTGAGGTAGTTTCGGGGAAGTGAGGAAGAAAAGATGAGCAAAGAGCAATTTGTTGGGTTGGTCATCTTTGGTGCTTTTTTCACAGAAATTTAGAAAGCCTCTTTGTGCGCGTTTCATTCTTTGCTTCTTTGTACTTGTTTCATTTTTTGGTGTACGGTAACAAACAATGATACTCCTGGCTTCGCATTGCTTTCAAAGGCTTTTTGTTTTGTCCAGGTCGTCTGGCATCTTCCTCACGCCACCGCCTGAAACCGATTCACTACGACGCTCGCTTCTTATGTTCAAGCTGAATTTCCCGCAAGGAAGCTTCAATACACATATAATAAGCCTGGAATTCCATTTGACTGTGTTTTACTGACCATCTCTTCATTGCACCTTTTCCAGGTCTCGGAGCTCGACAAGATCAACCACAACGATCCAATGACCCAACCCAACCCAACCATACGACTAGCTATACCCATCTCTCTTCTTGTCCTCAGCTCTCTTCATCGCACTTTGTCAGATCCCGAAATTTTACAAGATCAAGCCTGATGATACGCCCGGCCCGCCATCTCTCACTTGTTCGTTCCCGGCGATCCTCCTCAACTTCCCCCTTCCCATCGCCATCTACTTCTTACCTCAAACTACCCAACACATCCATAGGATCCGGTTCTGAGTTCTTGAGCCCTAGTGAGACAATGTCGCTGTCGGCGCTGCCTCCCGAGCTACTACTCGAAATTGTAGGCTACTTGACGACCAGCAAAGATATCTCTGCGTTTACCATGGCAAACCGGTGTCTATATACCCTACTCTACCGTTGTGCTATTCGGTTCAACGTCAAACATGGTTCCAGCTCAGGGTTGAAGTGGGCAGCGCGGTATTCCCGATTGAACCTTGCAAAAACTTTCCTCGATAATGGGGCGGATGTTAACGCTGAAACCCTCGAAAGTCACCCAGAGGAGTACGTCAATTGGACCAGGCAACAGGAATGGGATGATAAATTACCAGACGGAATCAAGAGGCGGGCCCCTATTAAGTACCATGACAATTCAACGCCTTTGCATTTCGCTGCTATAAACGGTGACTATAGAATGGTAAAGCTTCTGCTTCAGAGCGGGGCTAATGTCAACTCCATGGACGACCGTAACCGAACTCCATTACACTTTGCGGCGTATAACCGACATCTTATTGTGGCTTATCTCTTGCTTGGAGGAGGCGCTCATGTCGACGGCTTAAAGGATGGCAGTGAGCATATTCGCTACGACGATGAAGAGACCCCACTGATCCAGGCGACGTGGCATGGGAACAAGGAAATGATCGAGCTGTTGATTTCTGCCGGCGCCAATCTCGACATCTGGGGATTAGGGCATTCTCCGCCAATAATTTGGGCGATTATGTGCCGGAATTTGTCGGTTACCAAGATGTTAATTGATAAAGGGAGCAGTGTCACAGTCCAAGCCATTGTCAGACCCCCAACTCCTCTACATGCTGCTGCTTATTACTCGGATGAAGA
Source organism: Onygenales sp. PD_10 (assembly GCA_032988465.1). Classification (NCBI taxonomy): domain Eukaryota; kingdom Fungi; phylum Ascomycota; class Eurotiomycetes; order Onygenales; species Onygenales sp. PD_10. The sequence continues at coordinate 21,410 of JANTQH010000152.1, forward strand.
AATGATCAATCTGTTACTTGATCATGGGGCAAACGTCAACCAGACGTGTTATGGAGGGACAACCCCGCTCTTCAGCGCAGTAGACCAGGGTTGTGAGAAGGTCGTTAAACTTCTGCTTGAGAAAGGGGCCGAACCCAATCACAAAGATAACGGGGACCACACTCCGCTATTCAATGCGGTGTATTGCGGACATGAGACAATATTCGACCTACTCGTCAAACGAGGCGCCGACAGTTCCCACCCATCTCTCTTGTTCCCTGCGATTACTCAAAAAAACGAGTCCATGGTCAAGAAATTGTTAGATTTGGGCAGTGATCCTAATGCCAGAAGCTCCCCTGGAGGATACGCCCCACTGCATATAGCTGTGTATCATCCTTGTACTTCGATAGTCAAGATGTTAGTCGACTTCAAGGCTGACATTAACGCCGTGGTTGACTTGATAAGATCCGAGGAGACTCCGCTCTCAATTGCAATAAAGTATAATCGGGAAGAAATTGCCTTGATGCTGGTTAAAAGTGGCGCCGATACCAGATATATGGAGGGCCCACCATGGTTGGAATTCCGGGAGAAGTACAAGGACGAACTCGCAGGATATGTCTTTCGATCCTGATCGTGGGGATTTTAAGCCGTGAGCATTTGGGGGCAATAGAACCCGAAGCGAAGCGGTGGAAAGTGTACTGGTCCAACGTGAGATTCCAGGGTAGAGCAGACCACCTCTGTGAAGCAGATATGACAGCTTTGCTCTGGTTCCCCAGTGCTACCCCCTGAAATTACATTTGCTTCAAGTTATATTTTCATTTGTTGTTTCCACGTATTTTTAGAAATCAGAAGTACTAGTAGTACTATTTATTGATTGTCAGGAAGATTCTTCATGTAAAATAGGTGATTTTCAGGGTTCTCACCATCTCAGACTATGATGTGCCTGAATGCTTAAATGATGCAACCGCCCTGTAGATCTGTTTCCTAGAAGACGAGCATGAGTCCCCATTTGTCATCAGACGCGGCGGCTAATTAGAAGCGCGCCAAGCATCGGCGTGGAACAATGTTGCTCCGTCCCTTGAGCCGCCAGCCTTGATCTAGACTCCACTTCACGACGCAACCAACCACATCACCACCCAACTACCCGCGCTTGATGCTGATACTCCGTCATTGCTTAGCCAAGAACCTGTTTGAAGTATCTAATACTCCTCCCGTCACTGCAGAATGGATCTGTGGTATCTATCATGACTCCGGGAGCCCAAATCGTCCTCTCAGCTAGCCCCTGGTTCCTCCAGCTGAAGTTGTGCCTACCGGTTATTGAGAGGCAACGGTGAAACGATTCTCCAAGCAGCAAGGAAGCTCAACGATCAACCAAGACCGACCCAAGAGCTGTTATTGAATTAACACCCCAGACTTGAGGGACTCCACACTCTTATACCGCTTTAACCATGTTCCAGCTATCCTCTCTCGTGCAAAAGGCTCAGTCGTTCATCGACCCATCCAACTTTCTCCTACCTACTACCTCGTCCTCGGATCGAAACCCTTCCAAAGCCTCTCTCTTCCGCCAGCAATTCCGACTTCCAGACTCCCAGAATCCACTCTACGAAATAACTGCCGAGCTCGTCTTACCCATCCCATTCTCGTCCTCTTCGACTCCTACACAAGGCGACCGTGCCAAGGATGCGGGGCGCCCGGGGAATCGATATGAGGGTAACCTCCATTTGAGTGAGCGGTTTTTATGCTTTTCAACCCAACCGACAAGTTTTTTGCCGTCCGCTAGTTTTGGGGCGTCTTCTGCTTTTACCGGACAAACGCATGGGACAGGACCTTCTGGGAATGGTTTTACGTTACCGCTATGCGCCATTCGGAGGGTAGAGCGGTTGAACAGCCTGGGACATGTCTTTTCGCTCGCGCTTACGACCTGGAATGGGGCTCTGGGTAAGGGCAGTTCAAAAGAGATGCCCAACATACCCCAGCGGTTCACAATCAACTTGGTGGGCAGTAGGCAGTCTTGCGAGAGGTTCTGCGATGGGCTTAAAAAAGGGTTGAGAGAAGGGATGAAGGATGTAGAAAATTTGCGGACAGTTGTTGCTGATTGTCATTCTGAGTATCTACTCAGCAGCCGAATGACGAAAGATGCTTCGGATCCTGATGCTCCTCCGAGGGAACCGCCTGACACAGGGCTTGGGTTGGTGTTCCGATATCCGGGAGATGCGCGCAAACTCAGGGATCGAAGTAAGATGAGGCTATGGGGAGAATATTTCCGAGGTACGTTGTATTATCGAAGCTGAATACTGCTTGGTTGGCTATTAATGATCGGAAGAAAACGGCCGCAATGCTACGTTGATTCGACAACCGACGTTCCACAAGTTGATTCGTGTTGGCCTTCCCAATCGCCTTCGGGGAGAAATATGGGAACTCACATCTGGGTCGTTTTATGTTCGACTTCGATCCCCAAAATTGTATACCGAGACGCTCTCAAAGTTTTCTGGGCGCGAGTCCCTTGCTATAGATGAGATCGAGAAAGATTTAAATCGCAGTCTTCCTGAATATCCTGGATTCCAAAGCGAGGAGGGTATTGGCCGGTTACGACGAGTTTTAACTGCATACAGTTGGATTAACGAAGAGATTGGTTATTGTCAAGCTATGAATATTGTTGTTGCCGCGTTATTAATGTAAGTTATATCAATTATAACTTTGTTGGAAACAAAACCACTGACTTTAAGCAGATATACGTCCGAAGCGCAAGCGTTCTTCTTGTTATCGGTATTATGCGATCGCCTTTTACCCGGCTATTATTCCACAACGATGTACGGGACACTGCTGGATCAGAAAGTTTTCGAATCGCTTGTGGAAAAGACGATGCCCGTTTTATGGGAACATCTTGTTAAATCAGATGTTCAACTCTCTGTTGTCTCTCTTCCATGGTTTTTATCTCTGTATATCAACTCGATGCCCCTCGTATTTGCCTTTCGAGTTCTAGACGTGTTCTTCCTTGAAGGACCAAAAGTCTTGTTTCAGATCGGATTGGCAATATTGCGGATTAACGGCGAAGAACTTCTCGACGTCACCGATGATGGAACATTCATCTCAATATTGAAATCCTATTTTTCGAGGCTCGACGAATCAGCACATCCTCGTTCTGAAAATTCTAAGCTACGAGCTATTACGAGATTCCAGGAACTAATGGTTGTGGCTTTCAAAGAATTTTCTGGGATCACTCACAGCACCATTTCGGAAGAGAGAGCCAAACATAAAGATGCGGTTTTGGAAAATATCGAAAGTTTTGCAAAAAGAACTTCAATCCGCAACCTAGGGCCTGAGAGTAAGCGCCTGAGCATGGATGATTTGGGTGCTATATATGACCGGTTTTATGAGCGATTATACGATCGCCAACAACGGTTGAGAAAGGCCGAAGAAGAAAAACAACGCAAGGAAAGAGAAAACCGACGGACTATCATTCGTTATTCTACGCTCATGCCAAACCCGGATGCAGAAATGGGACGTGTAGGTCTCGGGCCTAGCCCGTCTCTTATGGATTATGACTGTTTTAGGGAATTTCTCGCGGCGACAGCAAAATGGGCAACGACGGACTCTCCAGCCTCTCGAAAAGAATCCTCCACTGAGAGGGGGTCGTACTCAAGTTCAAGCCTCAGAGGTTGGAGCAAATCCCTAGAGGCGAGCAATAATCCCCAGCCTGCTGACCATGAATTCATGAGACGGTTATTCCGCAAATGGGATGTCGACAACGTTCAAGGCCTAAGTTTACAAAATATTGTCAACGGGCTGGCCCGGATAAAGGGCACCAGGGATATTATGAACGTCATCAATTATTTTTTTGAGCTTTATGATGATGATGGAACAGGCCAGGTAGATAGGGAAGGTATCCTAAGGATGTCGGAAGCCCTACTTTTCTTGTCGAGGAGAGGTTTTGACGGCACCGTGGTCTCCACCGATATGACGGATGAAAACAATCCGGGATCACCATCGGACAGAGCACACAGGGGAAACGCAAACGTGACCACGGAGGAAAAATTCCTAGGCAGTGTTAGCGACTTTATACGGCGGTGCTTTGAATATGCAGACCCAAGCCATCCGCAAAATCAAGACAAAACTGCAGAAATAGAGACCAAAATCGACGCATTCGCCATTGGGGACGATGACGACGATGAGGAAGATCTCATCGACTCTAACCGCCCTTCATCCTCACCACAATCTACCACCCCTTCCCAAACAAGCACAACCGCCCACTCCACCAAACAAGCCTCTGAATCCGCCAACCTGGCCCTCGACCCTGCCCACCCCCTCCACATCACTCTCCCCACCTTCCGCATGGTCATCCTCGCAGACGAGCTCCTCGAACAATTCTTCGAATCATTCTTCCCACAATCTTTCCATCTATCCGACATCCCCGACTTGGCCTCCTACCGCAACGCCTCACTCTCTGCAAACCTCACAACCTTCTCCAACCTTGGCAGCCTCCGGAACGCAAATAGCCCAAGCGTAGCCGGTGCCACCGTCGCCGGAGCATCCGGTGGCATCGTCCCACCGGGCCACACGGGCCTTCGTGGTGTACTAGATAATATTGTCTCAGACGGAATGCGCATGGCTGCTGAAGTGCGGAAGAAGATGGACGAGGCGCAGCGTGAGATGGAGAGGAATGCGACGGGCGGTCGACCGGACGATGACGAAGAGGATGAGGACGATGATGGAATGTACGATGAGAAGAGTAGAAAGGGGCAGACGGCTCTTCTAGGTAGTGGGTCCTCTGCTCGCGAGACGGATCGGGATCTTTTAGAGGGCGCAGAGATGATGAGTTTAAAGGGGAGGGATGATATGGAGAGTAGCAGTGGTAGTAACGGTGGTGGCAATACTCATGAACCTCTTTCGACATTGAAGCCCTCGTTGAGTGGGATGCGGAGGGTCTCTGACACTGGGCCTGTTAATAAGGTCGAGTTTGAGTCTTGATTGCATCTTTTTGTTCTTTTTACTTTTTGACTTTCCTGTTTTTCTTCCTTCCCTATCTCTCCACTGTTTTTATTTTAGCTTGGGATTGATTCCCTTTAGCCCTCTTGTTTAGTTAGTCCGGTTCTGTTCGTCAGCACTTCTGTTTTCCATCTATGTTTTTGGAAGGAAGGAGGGAAGGGAAGGATGTGTAGGATTTTTCGAAATAGCTCAGCTCCTTTTCTTCTTCTTCTTTTTTTTTTTTTTTTTGCCCTTTTGCATTTCAAACTTGGTCTCTCATCTATGATATACAGACAGAAAAGAAGAAAAAAAAGATTAACAGACAGGCAGACAGGCAGACAGAGAGATATATATCTTCAGATATATAAATCATTATGATCGTATTGGCCCCTCCCTCCGCTAGTTTTTTAAGTCCTCTTGCTGACTCCCCCTTTTTCCTTGTGAGATATGAGCTTAGATCTATCGGTATTTTCGGCTATACCATTTGTGCCTACCCACAATGTAGCCCGTAGTAAATATTGACTACAATAGATGTGGCCCCCTTTGCTTAATATACTATGGACTCCAAGATTGTGCAGCCAAAATATTGTCAAGATCCAGAGTGAGGGGAGGGTGAGGGTGAGCACATGGAGTTATTTTATAACTGACGAGGAAAGGTAGAATAAATTAATGAAATTATTAATCTCTCTGGTTGTATCATATGAAGAACCCATGCTAGTTAGCCGCTTAATTAAGTCCTAAACAGTTGGAATTCAGCGTTTGATAATAATAAAGGTTGTTAGGCCTGGATGGAAGAAAAAGCCCAGCCATACCATAGGGCGAAACGACAACGATTATGAATGATAAGTAGAATAGAATAAAATAGCCAGAATAGAATTAATTCTCAGTAATACTCGACGAGCAGGGGAATAGTGTTGACGGGTCTTAATTCATGATCCCATAAGGAATGTTTCTAAAAAAAGAGGAACTGGGGAAGTGAAAAAATGAGGCGAAGAGGAAGGGGGAAAGGAGTAGACAAGGAAAGATGTACAAAAAAAAAAGAATTTGGAAACAGTTAAATGTCATCATAGCTTATGAGAAGGCTGGGGTGAACAGATAATAGAGTAGTAAAGGAGGCCGTTTTGAACATGCTCAACCAGTCAGTCATATAGGGAATAGAAAAAAGAAGAAAAGGAAACCAAACAGGATATAATAGAAAGAGAACCACCCAACATAAAAGTCCAAAATGGTTAAGAATCTCATAAATCCAAAAGCAACTAGCAAAATGGAGTATTGAAAAAAAAGGAAACAAAAGGAAGCATAGATTAGATATGAAAAGAAGCAAAAAAAAACAGATATCGAACTAGATAGCGTAGACGAACCGCAATCACTCCTTAAGCCCATGGTTCTCCACCAATTCCACAACGATCTGGCTGCGCTCATACTCTGGGTGCTGCATGCAAATTTTTACTGACCGCCCTGAAGACGAGAATCCTGTCGAAAGACCGAGACCATTTTGTCCCCCCATTGGATTAGTCGCGGCCGCCTCGTTGAAGTTAGGTGTAGAACCACTGCTGTTACCGGTTCCGTTCCCGCCATCGTCTAGCAGCGTTACGTTCCGGCCAGCAATGATCTGTCTAAGTCGTCCATTCAGAGAGTTGCGTATTTCAACAAAGTCATCGTTGACTAGGATGAGGAATCTTCCGCATAGACAAGCCGACAGCGCACGGCCCAAAAATTGCATAATTACGCTGCGACTGACATCTCCGTGCTTGTCAACATACACCGCGCAGTCGACGAAAACGACGAGGAATTCGGAATCACTAAGACGGAACATGCCCAAGGGTCTGAGGCCAAGGATTCGGCTTCCAATCTGAGTGAGGTGAGCCTGTCCCTCTGGCTTATCCGCCCGCAGGTTGGGGACGGACCATGGCTGCTTCTTATCGAGTGTGAGAACTTCGACGCCTTTATGTGTAGAGATGGCAAGAGAAGAGTGGAAAAGATTGATGCTATAAGTGTCTGCGGGTATGTAAAATTCATCGTAGTCTCGGAAAAATTCTGTTTGTCCGCGGCGAGATGACATGAAACGTGGACGAGTTGAAGATGATTTCTGTAGGACAGGTTCGAGAGCCTAATATCGCGCCAAGTTAGGAAAAGAACTGTATGGATCAGAGGGTTCCCCTTTGGGTCTTGAATGTAAATACCTTAAAAGTTGAATTCATTCCGTCACGCTTCTTATATATGACGAGGGCTCTATCCTTCATTCGGCCAGCCACGAAGAATCCTACTTCACGGTTGCCAGACAGCTTCTGCGGGGCACGTCTTTGGGAATCATTATGGGCCGGGACGCCGCTTGGCGGGCAGACAACGTCGAGATGATGTGCAACCAAAGACTTATCTGCAATAACAAGGAACAGGTTAAAGTCTTCAAAAACGGATATCTGCGTCACACGTGTGGTAGCAATAGCCTAGGAAACAAGTTAGCAAACCTGTTCTTGTTGCCCCCCGAAAAGGACCCCGAGGTCCATCGGTCAGGATTATTACTAACCTTATTCCAACCTCTAGGGTTGTCATATTCAGATATGTACACGCCATAATCTGTCCCAATTGCACACATCATCCGCCCTTGTGGCTGCTGGAATACTGTTGCACAATTGACAGCAGCTCTGCAAATGGGCAGCGGCCGCGAAAGGTTCCCTTGGTACTTGCGTTCAACCTCGCGTATGGCTCTATCCAATGGCGTTCCTGTGATTACTGCCGTCTTAGGTGCAATCGCATGGTCCGGATACGCAAAGGCTGAGTCAGATAGGACGCGGAGTTTGAATGGTTCGGCATTCTGAGCGTGAAGGGACTTGGCATGCTTAATTTTGGCCTCGATAATTTTCTCGCACCATTCTTGTCGATTTTGAGCTGTTGGTGCGTATAATATGTACACCTCTGGCTGGCCAAGATGTTTAATCTTAAAAGGATATAAGATTTTATCATCTCTCGAATTCTCAAGTACAGTAACCGTACCGAGACCCTTGTTGGACAAGGAAGAGGCGGTAGACGTGGTGGATGCACTAGTGGTAACGTGGTTCAGGTTACCCGGGGCTGGGTTGCGGTCTCCAGGAGAAGCAAGCCTACCAGCAGCAGGCGCGGAAACTGCTGTGAGGCCTCTTACTGATGACTTCATGACCGGATCATCATTTGTACTCTCGAGGGTGAGGAGGTCCATGGGTATTGGAAGTTTCGAAACATCGTAAATCTCCTTCCGTGTCGCGTCTCTCGTAAGTATAATCTTGGCAAGGATCAGGTAGCGATCAAATAAGATAGCACGGATATCGACCCAGTTGAATCTCTTTGTCCTTGGTCGCTGGAGATCGCCTTGGAATATAATTTCGAGCTGCTCGAGGTTCAGCTCAAATTCTCGTTTTAACTCAGGCCTAAGCTGAAGTTTCAATCCTAATTCTTTCAAATTCACGGTCTTAGACATGTCGCCGACTTTGGTATCGCACTCCGCGGCAACAGTCTTAATTTCCTCGATAGCCTGCATTAGGTTGGACTTCTCCTCGCCATCTTTAATCATGCTTTTGTAAACAGTGTTTAACAGCAGCACATATCGTTGAATTCGGGTAATTGGAGCCTTCAGGTATGTATCCCAACTCAGGCGGTTCGACATTTTATTATCGCGGGCTTGGTTCAAGAATTGCCGGAACATCATATTGGTTTCCGCTTCCCTTCGAACGAGATAGTTTGCATTAGGGAAGGTCGCCGCGTAATCGATATAGGCGGACCTAGCTCGTCGAATCCATTCACGGAATATATCGCTGAATCCAACGATAAACGGGCCTTGTTCCTTTTGTCGATATTTCAGTTGAGCGAGCAAGAAATCTTCGTTGACTTTCTTAACAGCATCCACTTTTCCAAAAACATCATTCAAGAATTTGTCAACACGCTTAGGATTGATCACGGCCGGCTGGTATTGTGCGAGCTGATCCCGGTACAGGGTTCGCAATACATCCAGTTGCCCAATATAGGCATCCTCAGTCATCACAATTTCGTGGAGGATATTTTGTCGGTCAATTTCCTTCTTGGAATGGGTATCGAAGACCTCCTTGCCAACTTTGTAGAAGGTAGCCCAGTCTTCGGCTTTTTTCTCCGGCTCCATAGCTTGCGCCTGGAGATTAACCTTCTTCAGAGTGCGCATACAATGGTGCGAGTAGCAACGACCAACTTCACCTTCCTGCAAATGGAGCCGAGAGGAATAACAGCCTTGGCCGCTGATCTGCCAGAAGACGCCGGATAGTGTCGCAGAACCGAATTTTACCCATTCTTCGTCCTTGATCAAGACCCCTTCTTCCAACATATTTCTCACAACCCGATCTCCTAGGACTTCCGCGTCAATAGTATTCATGGTGGGCACCTTATGCGTAAATAAGGCAACAATAGCATCGATAATTGCTTGCTCCTTCAAGTCGTTCTCATCCTCGCTCAAGTCTTTGACCCATGCAACGATAGCGCTAAGGGCCCAGGGTTCAGTGCATTTACGGAATTGTTCCGAGGACAATTTAGCAGGATTGAACTTCTTGCGTCTTCCGGCTGGAATTGTAGGGAGATCCAGAGTGACGGATGGGGTGGAAATAGCAGAATCGTAAGGAGATTGCCCTTTCATTTTAACCCTATCCGCATCAGTTTTAGACCTAATAATCGGATCAGCGCGCGGGTTGTTCGTATGAGTGGACAGAGAGGTCGATCGTGGAACTGCCGAAGGGGGTTGAACAAACCCTTCTGGAGAGGTAGGGTAGGGAGGTTGTCCGTAGGTACCAAATTGATGACCGGACTGGTCATGCCTGCGATATGTCCCGGCGGGCATAAGGTGTGGAATAAGATTGTTTGCTGCGGCAGGTACCGGTGCAAGGGGTAATGGTCTCGATGACATGCCCGGATGGAAAAATAGATCCTGCGGTTCGCCCTCATCAGTAGTTTCACTGAGTGAAGCTGACTGGGTATTGGAGGTGCTCATAGACCCTTCGTCCCCGTTTTCGAAGCTCAGCCTTCTGTTGGGAGCCGCAGGGTCTGACAAGCCGCCAGTGCCAATACCGTCAACGCGAGCAGCAGAGCCATGAGATGGGAAGGGGTGAATTGAATCCTGATCAATGCTTGGGTAATCATAGCTATCCGAATACGTTCCCCGGTCTTCCGTCGACCGATCTGAGCTTCGGAGTGAGCCCGAGGTAGCTACAGCCGGCTCTGTACCAGAGCTAAGAGCTGGGTTCTCGCCATAGTGCATATGTGCATCGTATCCTCCCCCGTAGAGGCCCATATCGTGATGGGCATAATCACTATCACTACTTGAGTCGATCTGAGTCGTTGGAACAGCGAGTGAAGGCATCCGGGTCGGGAGAGTGCCAAAATTACCCGTCGCTGAAGAAGTTGTGTCCCGCCGAGAATTGAACATGGCATCTTCCTCTTCCGCCATTCGAAGGGCTGCCAATCCGGCTTCGGCTTCGGCGTCGTCGTCGTCACTATATGCATCATAATTAATATATCCTCCAGTCCCGGTTGAGCTAATGTTTCCATGGCCGTTTGTATGGGTCTGATGTTCGTCTGGAGATAAAAGTGGGCGAGGGGAAGTGGAGAGTGGGGGAGGGCGGTCAACCCCAGTCTCCTGGGAGGACTGCGGATTGGGGTAGCTTGTCTGAGAGCTTTGTCGTGTGGAAGCCGGCCGGCCCTCCATCACCGCTACTTCCACTTCCTTCATCAGGTCTTCATAACTCGCGTCAGCGCCCACACGTCCATTCCGTCGATCTGAAGTTGGTCCAGTAGGCTGTTCTGACTCTGTCGGAGGTCCTGGTAACGGTCTCGACTGAGGATGCCGGCTTAAAGTGTCAGTCCTCCTAGGCGAGGATTGGGGGGCCTGATGCAGCGGAGGTGTTGGAATAGAATTGCCTGAGGAAGGCTGTGGCGGAATCGATGCTCCAGCTTGGTGAACAGCGGCTGAATGGCCATCGGTAGAGCTATGTATAGGCTGGGATGCTGGTTCCAGTGGGGTTGTGCCGTGCGGGGGCGGATGAGGCAAGGATGACGAATTATACGTCGCCTGGGGGTAGTGAGTTCCAGTACCAGTTTGGGCAGACATGTCGGCCCCATATGGATCTAGGCTGTGACTGGGTTGGCTCGGCTGCTGTGGCGATGTGAAGGCCGACTGGGGAGGTGGGGGGGATACTGTTGAGGCCTGGGGGACATTCGATGGGTATCTGTATGCGGGCTGAGGGGAGGAGTCTGAGTATTGGGGCGTATACGAATTGTATGTGTTCTCATGCCCTCGCTGAGGGGGGGCCGGCGGGATATGTTGTTGCGTCTGCGGAAACTGGTATTGCGGTTGTGGAGAGTAGCCATACGACTGGGTTGGTGTGGTGGACGGCCATGATGGGTTGGGGGAGGTTTGGTAGGAGGTTGTAGGCGGGGACTGGTATGCAGCAGGATTGTAATGCTGATATGCCTGGCTGTTGTATTGCGTGCCGGGAGCACCAGCACTTGCAAACGACTGGGGGTTGTATCCTGGCTGTAAATGTGGAGGCGGGGCAGGCTGGGCAAACTGCTGGGGGTTATAGGCAGGTTGATTCGGGGAAGTTGAGGCTGGAGGCTGATACTGGTGTTGATATCCAGACATGGCGGAGGAGCCGTGTGAAGAAGTTTGGCTGACCGCGGAATGCTGCGAACTGCTCACGGAAAACTGAGAGTGTCTTGATCCCAAGTTATTTGCAGTATTTCCATTTATGCTGCCATTTGAATAACCTGGATATCCACCACCATGTCCTGCTTGGCCCGTATACCCCGGGTTTGCGCCCGGTCGATCAGGATCGGAAGGACGACCGTCATCAAAGTAGTTCTGATCATCGCCGGCATCGAAGCTAGGCCGCCGCAATGGGGCCTGAGATTGCTGCCCGGGCAGTTGGGAGGGATTCGTATACCGCGCAGGATACTGTAGGGGTTGCGATTGTGGGGGTTGGTGAGGCTGCGGTGCGGGAGTGGCAGGGAGGCCATAGAACCGTTGTTGCTGGCCGTTCTGTTGGTATGCCATCTTCTCGAAGGGGCAGCAGGGTTAACCCGCTCTCACAAAGGTCGAGAGCCGGATCCCAATTAGAGAATACTGAGACACAGGGCCTGGTTGGATGGGTGCTGGGTCCGTGAACATGTGGGATGATAGGCAGGGTGGAACGAGTGTGAGAGACTCCCAGAGTGTCAACACAGCATGTACGGAGTACACAGGTAGGGCGGCGCAGAACTGCGGCAGAGCAGCCGTGACAGGCGTAAAGAAGGGTGTGCAGACGAAGACCCGAAGAAAAGAGTGACACTCGCCGCCAGGAAGGGAGGCTGGAGGGTGAGGTGAGCGAGAGGATGAAGTCGGTGGTGAGCGAACCCACACGTTGACGAGGCGTTTTCCAAGCGGTGCGGGCGGAGCCAGCAGAGCCTCAACTGACGACAGCCACAACCCTCCGCAACTCGCAACTCGCAACTCGACAAAACCACCCGGATAACTCTGGATTCGGGCAGACGGTTATTTACCTGACCTGGCTGACCATGCTTCTTGACGTCTGGGAAAAGTTGTCAACGATTAGCCAACTGTTCGTTTCGCGTCGAGGGCAATCTTACTTTTCCGCAGGATCCAGCGCTACTCAATCCCTACGGGCCACTTCGGGCTAAATTAATAACAACAGCCTTACAGCGCAAAAAGCAATGGTTTTTTATATATGGCCACGCCCCGCCCTTTCTCACTGGCACACAAGCGACGCCTGTTCTACAATTACAAAGCTGATGGCTCCCGGCGGAGGGGGGAAACCCCCCGAAACAGGAGTTCTACCTCTGTTCCATATCATAACAGCTGGTTAGGGATCATGTCAGTTTAACCCAGCAAACCTGAGGAGACCAAGTCCTCACGGCCCTCTACCTCATCCGCCTCGCAGTGGAGGGAGGATGAGTTGTTGACGGCTGACGCAGTGATAACCGGACACCCCGAGAGTCAAACTCGCCCTGGATTGTGTTAGGCAGAGTTGAACCCAAGGGCCCAATATCAGTAATAAATGGACATAGATTTATTGTTGTTGGGCAATAGTTGCCCAGCAAAGAGAACCACAACTTTGGTTAACAGCTTGTTGTTGCTTTGTTTTTGCAACGCAATGCAACGGCGATAAACCCGCGCTAAAAACAACAGCAGCACGGTATCTCCACGGGCCTTGGCATCTTTCAGCTTGAAATAACCTCCTTCCGCTGCTATTATTACGGAGTCTGCGGATGTCCTGAAGTTCGCCCAAAAGGGCAGCCTTTGCCCACGACCCGAGACATCTATCCTAGGGACTCGATACAGAACAGATTATTGCTGGTGAAAGAACAAGAGCTCAAAATGCAGACACCCCGCAGCCAGGGTCACAAAACCTCATCAGAATTCGCGCCAATGTTGCCCTTGGTTTAAGCCTGCAGCTTGCAAGAGCCAGGATGATGATACTATGGGATTTTGATCGGAAATTTACCCAGTCAGCATGTAAGTAACTACGCTGTGTACGACCCGCGTATTGCAATCCTCTCGCCCAGATCCTATCAAAAAGATCTTATAGTTTCCTCGCCCATCTCTGCTCCTGCTCGCTTCGCCGAAACAGCACACAGGTTTCTATTTCGAAGAATTTAGCCATGCGTGGGAAGGCTTGTCGACGTAGATTCAGAAACTCCTGTCCAGCCTATGGTCAATTCTCCCCACTCTGGTAATTTCGGATCACAATACCGTTGTTAGAATAGTCGAAATGGAAAACTTCATGTTAGGGCAAGAACTGGTCAGTATTCAAAGTAGGGGGAATTGCTCCTGTGGGACAGAAGAGTGGCAGGCGTAGGGAATCCCAAATACAGGAAGATGGTCGGCAAAAAGAAGATGGGTAAAAAAAAGAAATCTCCCTAACTGGGAATCGAACCCAGGGCTGTCGTGATGCATATGATCAGGAATTGATCACGTGAAAGACGACGATGTTAGCCACTACACCATTAGGGACGGCTTGGTGGACATTGGTCTCCCCCTGTTCCTCAAGTTCTAAGCACCTGTTGAAGCAGAGAGCCCTTCATCAAACAGCTATTTCGCCGGACCTCCGAATCGTCTTCAAGAAATTTGTGGGTGAGTGTGTCCCTTTTTTTCTCGTATGAATTTGCGTTAAATAGTGTTTCGATAGGGCGCTATGCAGAGCCCAATGTAGGTACTGGTTAACTACTTCAGCATCATAATACGGGAATGATAATTGACCATAAAAAACATACTATATTTATCAACTAACTACCCTCAGGTGCCCCTGACAGAAAACTGCTCACATACCCAGATACGCGAAAATGAGCACACATGATACTAGGATAAAGCCCACGACACAAATATCCTCCCCCTTACCTTGACCATATGCATATCTACGGGTAACTGCATTTACCCACCCAGCATTCATTCACCACACCGCTGACCGACTCGAAAAACGACATCAACGTCATGAGATATTGTAGGTATGTATAGTATCTAGCACGTTCCCGAACTCGACATGCCCAATTACATTTCCAGGGTTCGTGCATAGTGCTCTGCAACTCCCTGAAGACATGCCGGGTCCAGCGGTGAAAAAGACAAAGAATCCTAAAATCTAACTAGGGGGGTGAGCAATGATTGGCCCTGCATAATTTGCTCTGGCGTGGCCTCTTGCCGAGTCTTGCATCCAAAGCCATGTATGCAAACCGGTTTTGAACGGGTCTTGGGCTTTTTTATTCAATCTTTTCACAAGGCCCGCCTAGCGAGTGCTGCTCGCGGATTTATAACTACATAGATTGTTTTGCTATTGATGATATTAAATAGATAGAGAAGTATGGAAAAGATTTAGTTGATCTCTGAAGTGTACGATTTTGGAGCGGAGACGTGGAAAATGCGGATGGGAATAAACTTACCCGATATACGACACTGTCATAGTAGTTTGTCAGTGGTCTATGTTTGCCATGTCGGTATTTCAAGGACAACCACACCCTCATGCGGTCGATTTGACACTAGAAAAGCAGGTGAAGTTAGTACTGTTGTCGCCAAACAGGGAGGGAAAAAGGGACGGGAAACTAGACAGCTGGTTATTCAAAAATTCCAGCGGTGAAAACATTTTGATTCGGTCTATGGGTACCTGCTGTTCTGTTTCTGTGAAGAACGTCATCCATCCATGGATCAGTATTGATAAGCACGTGGATACGGTGACGGGAGAATCCAAGGAATTGGCCGCGGTGGATATGGCGAGATCTTGCCGATTAGCTCGTCGAGCTCTATATCGCCCGAACCATGGGTTGCGGGTACAGATACGGCACATTAACTTGTAGCGAGACCAAGTAGCCTGACGTGAGAGAATATCTGGGTAGATAACCGGTAGTTCAGTCGCAATATCAATTGCCAATGTATGATCATAGACGTCAACGCAGAGGAGTGAAAATAGTCAGCTTTCTTCCCACGGCGTTGGATGTCGGTGACAGAAGCCATTGGCAAAAATCTACATATATCGTCTCCGGAGCCCGTAACGGGGCTAATACCCCAAGTCCTGGAGCACTCTAGACATTCGTGGCCCAGATACACACGAAACCGAAAACACATGCGAATATCTATCTCCTGCCTGAATATATCCTTCAAAAATACCCAGCCATGAAGTATCTACTAGCTGTGTTCTCCCTCTTCGCACCCACCGTGCTTGCTTTTCCTGTACCTGGCCGTGCAAATGTGTGTTACCCTATGGATCCCCCAACAGGGACCACAAGACCACATCGAATTGTCGACTTGGATTTAGCCTGCTGATATCAGAGTCTTTCAGATGGCTGCCGCGATACCCCCACCTATTTTGCCGACCATGCTTGCACGTCAAAACGGGCACCAATCAAACTCTCCTCCGGAGGGTAATACCGTCGAGCGAAGGGTGCAATTGCGAGCGGTCGCCGGAGTTGACGACGATAGCCTAGTTACAATCTCACGTACAAGCACAGTCTTCATCCCTGCCCCAACCTCCGAGCCCATGGCGGCTTAACCCCGTTTGCCCCTTTGACCAGCAAAATCTGCCGCTCCAAGACACCAATTTAGGATATGGAGACAATGGTGAAGGGGAACAAATAAAAGGGAGGGCGGTATATGGCGGTATATGCTGTTTATGATGATGGGCTGCCGACGACCACGTTTACCAATATTCCGGTCTTGAGTGCCACGACGACACGAGCGATGGGAAAAGGGGGGAAAAAGGGGCTCGAGCACTAAGGATGAAAGTAGGGTTGTGGTTGTGATGGGAAAATAAAAACACCGATGCTTGATGATATCCCTGATATTAGGTGCTAGGGGTTTGCATGGATTTATTAGCTTGCAGTCCATATAACCATGCTCGATGAGAGCCTCATTGTTTCCCCGCGAGGCTCTTTGTTGTTTGAAATAAAATGAGATACTGCAGGTTGCACAGACTTAGTTAGCCCCTGAATATACAGTAAGCAATTTTACTTAGCTGACAAGTGATATTAAAGTATCATGGTGGGAATTCTTAAATGAAAGTACAAGATCTGTTGTGCTGCTGTTCCTGTCTCAATTGGCCAGGGAACCTGCCTGCCTTTGAATAGACACTGGACATGGGGTGGAATGTCCAAGGGAGTTCGGTCTTCCGTGCATTGCATCTCAAGTTATAGGGTAAAATCAAGGCCAGTGTCTTGTTATCGAAATATTTGAAGACGACTTTCTTCAATAACTTAGTGGGAGAATATCAGTGTATGGGCGGGGAGGCAGCAGGCTATGATGCTGTCCTCCCAAATCCAACATTGGAACAATGAAAAAAAAGGGAGCAGAAGAAGAAGCAAGGACCTCTCAAAGAAAAGATAAGTTAGCAAGGGCCATATATGATACTTGAAAGCATCAAGAAAAAGATGACCGAAAAAAAAAGAACCCTGGAAAATATGTGTGGCCTGGGTTGGGCCAGGGAGACTCTGAAGTTGAGTACGGCCAATAGAAACTTTCAATAGAAACATTGGCTTTTAACACCCCCATAAGCTAGCGTAGCAGCTGCACCTGATTATGGGTCCTCTATCCAATATCTAGCGAGACCTTTATCAAAATGCGTTGATGAAATCAGTTTCCTGTGTTGTCAAACAAGAGATATGCCAAAAGTACGCAAGAGGACCTGTAGAACCTGGCATTCGCGTGGATTAGTATCTCCCCGTCCAAGCTCAATGACCATTGGAGAGAATTCGAACTAAAAGTGCG
Source organism: Onygenales sp. PD_10 (assembly GCA_032988465.1). Lineage (NCBI taxonomy): Eukaryota > Fungi > Ascomycota > Eurotiomycetes > Onygenales > Onygenales sp. PD_10. The sequence continues at coordinate 38,589 of JANTQH010000152.1, forward strand.
GCTATGATAGTAGCAATGGGCTTTTAAAAAGATGAAGCCAATGCCATATCAATTTTTGTGGTTATCTCGGTGCTAATGTCGTCCTGAATATGGGTTAGTTGAATTAGCGAGAAAGTTTAGCGTGATCATCCAAGCCGTCCCTAATGGTGTAGTGGCTAACATCGTCGTCTTTCACGTGATCCACTCGATCATATGCATCACGACAGCCCTGGGTTCGATTCCCAGTTAGGGAGTTTTCTTTTCTTTTTATTTTTTTTCGGGGTCGCATTCATTCCTTACTTTTTTTCAACACCAGAGTGATTGACCTATGGTTCATTCATTTGCTATATACTCCGCAAAAATGGACTGAGGTATCTCGCTACCAACATAATCCAGATCGGATACCACCCCTATGACAGAGGGGCTTCCCACCCTTCAATTATCTGTCCTTGCTACGCCTCCATCTACAGGTCTATTCAGCTGCGCCAGAGATATTCCCTGCTCCTCGAACGCTTTATCCCATGGAAAAGATGATCTTATCGCATGATTCTGGCTACATGTAGTCTCGAAACGGACTTTCTTCAACACCTCGAGCATGGCTGCCATTGGTTGGTAGCTTGTTACTGGTTACACAGTTGGCTGATGGGCCGTGGCATTGCTTATCATTAAGCCCAATATTGAGCCAGGAAGAATCCAAACAGAGACAGCTGCGTTGTCCAAGTCTGATTGACCTATTTTCCAGCCTCATGATCCTCAATGATCCAGCGAGCATCAGAACCTCAAAGATTCTCAACGTCGCAGACGCCACAAAAATGATCTTGGCCTTATATCGTTGATTCGGCTGACTCCAAGCTGTCACTGAACTCCTGTTTTTGAGGATGCGATTGAAAGCCCGACAAGTCAATCAGAGGCTGGCGGAGCAGCGGAAAAAGCATAGTGCATTTCCTCCCGCTTTTGTTGTGGGGTATTTCAAGAAGCACAGTCCCTCGTCTGGGGGAAAATGATGGCTACGTCCAATTTGAATACCAGCCTTACCAAAGAAGAGCATTCGAATAAATATACGCTATCTGGACAATGTTGTCATTAAAACTCTTCACTCTAGCGAGCTTTCTCTGGCCGCTAGCTGTCGTCCTCGCTGTCGAGCCAGCGGCTGTATACGATGGTGGATTTGGAGACAAGGGGGATATCCTTCTCAAAATTGGCAATGGGGGTGCGGGCCAAAGTGGGCTGGTGAAGGGTTAGTAACTGTGCCGTCTATATACCTACTGTCCGTCAAATTCATTGACTGCCTTGACCGCCATTGGCCTGAAATGTTCCAATCAGGAATCCAATTACTAACCAGTTGTTCCTGACAGAGCTCGCCGATGCCTTTATCAAGCAGAGCGTTAAAGGCGGAGCCGACAAGTTCAGAGTCGCATGGTACAAGAGCGATACAACGGAATCGATCAATTACCTCAAGGATGGCACTGTCGACGTTGCCATTACATACAGTCCTGTTGCGGAGAAGATTGCCATGGACCAGGGCATTGCCCAGAAACCCAGCTACTACATTTTCCGTGATCACTTCCTCCTCGTCGGCCCGCCCTCCACCAATCCCGCAAAGATTTCCAAGGAATCCGATATCACCACGATATTCTCCACGTTGTACGCCGCCGGCGAAGCTGCTAATACCGACCCACCAGTGAGATTCCTCAGCCGGTACGATAAATCTGCCACGAATATTAAGGATTCAGAGCTTTTTATTCAGGTCGGACAGGTAAACCTCCTATTTCTATCTATTTCTTATTGATCATTCTAGAATCCCATTTTGATACCCCCGGAAATATATCAACGCAACCAACTAATCTCAAACCCCCTCCCCTTCCCAGGTCCCATGGGCAACCAAATACACAACCTGGTACCATCAGTACATCGCTTACCCAATCCAAGCCCTCACTGCCGCCGCCCTGCTGAAAGAATACACCATCACCGACCGTGGAACCTTACTCAGCGTCGACTCTAAGATCCGGGATCAAGTCACCATTTACAAATCGGGCGGAGACAAGGACCCGAAAGACCCTTTGCTGAATCCGGCCCATTTGATCATAGGCGCCAAGTCAAAGAATAACGAGACAGCGCATGATTTTGCGGAGTGGTTGGTTGGTAAGGATGGACAAAAGGTTATTAAGGGGTTTAAGAAGGGCGAGGAGTTCCTGTATAGCGGTGCGCCGTAGGATGGGTGGATTTGAAGTGTTTTGTTCGAGTATCCGGCGGATGGGCTGGACGGTGACATTTTGGAGTGTTGCTTGGAATGGAAATGGGATAGCTGGTGATATTGCAATATAATCTGACCATAAATGGTAGGAAAGGTTGAAGCATGACAAGAATAGGAGTAATAATCTTTGTTCTATATGGTGGTCGTTTAATTTAATAGCCGATGAATTCAGAGCGCGAGGTAATAATGTGATAGCTATAATAATACAAATAAGAAGAAGCAGCCTGTTGACACTATCGTGGGGGTGGTTAGGGATTGGCATATATAAAAGGGGTAAACGGAGAAAATCATAGCTCAATTTTTCCCTCACGATCGTGATGCTTCCGAGAGGAAGCTTCTTTGGAATTGTGTCGCAGGGAACTTCCTGAAAGTCAACCCATAACACATACTATGGCGTTGAAGGGGGCTGATGGCATCTTATCCACGCCGGACGAGGAGACTTCGAATTCGACTCCGCTCACCGACAAACACTTACCGGCTTCTCACCTTATTCATCCCCGTCATATTCAAAAGCGGGATTTGGAACAAGCTCTCCTTTCCAGTGCTCCGATTGATCAACCTGATCCGGCCTCACGTACCTCGCGGTCATAGCAAACCTGAGCTTGCCATCGGGGACAACAGAATGTTCGTAATACTTTTGTAGATTCGGTCCATGCATCACGACCAGATCGCCGTGGTTGAGTTGCATGACACAGAATGGCGAGGCTTCTCTTTTATTGCCTTTGTGATTATCTGCCACTTCGATTCCAGACTGCTGTTCTTTGTTGACCAACTTTTTGTTGGTCTTTCGTTGGAGAAGCTGTTGGCGGAGGTCTTCATATTCAGATAAGGAAATCTCGCCGTCGTCGAGCTTCCGTTTTAGCTCCGCTCTCTGCTCGTACATGAGACACCCGGGAAGAACGGGGTCATCAGCAACCGGTTTTCCGGTTTTGGTACGACCGAGATAATATTTTGCTTTCATGCGGATGAACATGGTGGCTTTGCCTCCTAATGAGAGTGTAGCAATTGTCGGTCCAAGAGATGATTCTCCATCATCGTGATACTGAGAGGAATATTAGCTGAGAAATATTATCTGACAGCACATGTATAACTTACTCCAATCGACATATCCTCAAAATATCCTAGTGTCAATAGTTCGTTCGGTCTGAGGAAGTCCTCACCTGTAACCGTCTGCTGCGTCGCCCACGTAAGACGCCCAAGGGCAGCAAGAATTACAGATGGAGCCGTGCTGAAAGGCCGAGAATCGACGCTCACGACGTACTTATACGGCATTCCCTAATTTGTATAAGTGATGGGCTATGGAAGGCGCAGTAGGATTTAACTTACATAGTTGACCGCAAAATGCGAGGTTAGAGTTCCGGCCACTACCCCCAGAAAAGATAAGTGGGGTTAGAGAAGGTAAATGTATCCAAAACCACCAAGGAACTCATATACTGAGCTTGAATAGGGAGTGAGGCTTTTAAAATGTACATACCGACACTTTGCTGTAGAGGATACCTTCTGAGACCCAGATCTTCCTGCTGCAGCATCTTGAAGATATCATCAGGGCCCCCTTCACGGGAATTAACCGTCTTATTGGCAGCAAAATGGGTAATTATGCCCACACCAGGAATCTCAAACGTGTCTTTCCGATAATTCTTCGTGTATTGCATCTCAGGGACCATCTCGTTTTTCCTACCCTTATGCGGTATCCGATGACCAGCCACACCCATCTCCAGCTCGGGTACGACAGATCTCAAAGATACGGGGTTCATCGGTATCTCATATTGGAAATCGCAGCTCTCGGTCTCACAAATCCACCCTCTCCAGTACTTCCTTGAGATGCACCGTTTACACTGTGGACAGACAATGCCTTTCCACGTAACACGAGCCGAGGCAAGGTCCGTATCTTGTCTCCGGAATGTAGAGAGTAGATCCGGAACTAGGCTACATGGAGATCGAACTGATCTTGTTTGCCGCGTCCTCATTTTGAGAAATTGGGGATCATAGGTCAACGGATGCGACGGTGGTGATCCATTAACTTGCCAAAACTTCTCACAAGCAGGTTGCAGACACATCCATCCTTGCTTATACACTAGAGGGCTTGTGTGTAAACACGAAGGACATGGTGGAGCATCGGTTGGTGAAATCGAGGTACGCTGATCAAATGGAAGAGGATCAACTGTGTCTTGGGCAGCCCACCAGCTTTTGCTGGCCATATCTAATTTCTCAAAACGGATCCGGGCAGCAGCCATCTTGCCTACTTTCTCAAACCAGATGTTGGTAAGGCGGAAAAAGTCCATCACATTGTAACGGTGTGGGACGTCGGTGGCACAAATCGAATTTTTGCTGCCTACAAAGGAATAATTAGTTTGGGAATGTCACTTAATTAACCACGGTGCGGCAGGATGCTATTCTTACCTATGACTACTCCCACGGGAATTTCGTATCTCATGGAATTGACGAGCGAATCGAAAATAGCACCAGACCCGGTGTGTGCCTTTGTCTGAACCAAGTCTCCATTCTTATTTTTTTCACATCCACCTCCTCTGTAACGATCGATGCATTAGCAAAACATTTGTCAGTATCTTTATATCACTGACGTACACTCTCGTAATAAGAACTTCATCATCTAGATATGCTTGGCTCCCACTGTCCGCATCAACTAAGAAACCCCAACAGAACCCATCGAGAAAGTAGCAGCCCCCCTGTACCGAACGGAACCAGGGTATTGCATCGCATAGCTCGGGGCGAGTTGCTGCCCATGCTGGTGGTGTACCGCATGGTTTACGAGGGCTAATCGGAGGGATATGAGTAGTCGTGGGGGGCGGAGTACGCGTCCTTGTGGTTGATGGGTCGAGTAAAATATAGTCAGGGCTCGTAGTAGCCCATGGCAATAGAAAGTTTTCTGAAACAGTGGTTTATTAGTTTGAGATATTTAAAAAAGACCCTACTTCCCGAAATGATACGACATCCAATAAGCTAGTGGATATTAAGCCAGTAGCATGAGGTAAAGACAGCTTACCACGCCTGCATACAGGGCGGGGCTTGATAATTCGGCCTCCAATAACACGATTTTGATGATTGTATATCCTCGTGGCTTCCTCAAGTGGAGCCATCCGTTCCGAAACTCGTATAATGTATATTTTGCGAAGGAAAACTTGGCAAGCGCAATCTTAAAACGACAAACGAAAGGCGGGAGATATATATAAATGAGCTCGAAGATGGGACCAGGGAATCCGTAAGAATAAAGAATGAAGATATTCTACTAGAAACGTTAGTAAGGAGAGAGGGTTTTGGAATAGAAATAGTGGTATGGGGAAAGAAGAGACGGGTGTCTGACCGGATCCAAGAAGGGCAGGGACTTGGTTGAAGTATACGGATATTATATGAGAAAATAAAGGGCCAAGCGGAGTGGATAGGACAAAAAATGGAGTATTTTTAAAACAATAAATTGGGAAATCCGATCCTGGCAATTTGCCATGAGATCACTGGATTGCTGTGATGGAGAATTGCGCGCCATTAACCACTGAAGGGCTATGCGATTCGAATGGAGGCTATGTGAATCGAGAAAAGGTGATGAGAGCATCATAAATAATGCAGCACTCAACAACCGGGGATTAAAATGAGGAAGTAGTGCGACTGAGAAAACACATCGAGGCGAAAGTATTATGTCGATAGGATTAAGACTGGGGACGTATGCAATAAAATGACTTACAGCACCAAACGCCGTCAGGCATCACTCTAAGATTTGCAATCAGGTAAGTTAACTGCTGCCTGTAAAGAGTATTGGACCTTTATTCCGAGTGGAACAAGTAATCTATAATCTGATTCCAAAAAATTTCCGCTTCAAGGATAAACGCCCCAAGAAGAAGCAATATTATCCAGCGCAGACGTTCGGGCCGGCGCAAAACGGGCAGGTTCAAAACCGATTCTTCGGCAGGAGCAGGCATTCGTTCTGGACTGGGATCAGAATGTTGGGCAAAGTGAAATGCTGACGTGCGGGTAAACTCATGGTTAGGGACTGATCTCAAGGAGAATAGAAGAATGAAAAAATGGGACAAAAGAGAAGAGTTCTGGAATCCGGGAAAAGTCATGAGAGTATATTCGGAAAGTCCGCAGGGTCACGGAGCTAGGAACGTCATCGACGGGTAATTAGGCCATGGCATCTGCTCTTGGTTACTCGTAAGGTTAGTTCCACATTGAGGTGGAATGTGGAAACGAAAGTCTTCTGCAGGTTTGTACGGAGTAGTTGTGATTTATCGAAAGACATTCGTCGCAGTTTTGTGCGCGGCACCATTCGCAGGACAGGAAACAATTTGCAACGGTATTGAAACGGTAGCATGGGGGAAGGCGGGTTAACCTCAGATCAATTTAATTTTCTGTTAGGCTTGCTCCGCGAAATCTCGAGACTGCTGGAAGAGAGATTGTCAGATTAAGGTTAATGGGTCGAAAAAGCTTGGCAACTTTATCTCCACGCCAAGGACGGATGCGACTGACGTCATGCTGGCTGGTCACATACCCAAACTGGCACTGTTTTACGAAATCATTGCTTATTCCAACGGTGGATTGTTATATTGCTTTCCTGGCTAGTGACTGTATTCAATCCGTGTATTTTCCTATGCAAAGATACATTCCGTGAAGAACAGGGGTTTTTGTACTCTGGCCCAGGAGGACGGCCACTCTAGATCCTGTGACATTTTTTTTCCAGTAGTTGACGGGAAAGCAATTACCTAGTATCTTTGGTGCCCCGCTACGTCAGTAGCAGAGTAATCTAATAAAGAGAAGAAGATAAATTATCTAATTGATCATTAAGAACTAGGCTTGGAGAGCTCCCTGTCTCCGCATTCTAGGTACTGTTTTAAGATTGGTGTTGATATGTATATGCCCATCCCCTACCCTGACCCTCCCTCCCTAGCTTCTCACTGCTTTATTATAGTGCGGATATGTGCTGTTGATTGCAGCAAAGGAGGTACCTTCTAGAATAACTAAAATTTCTGCTTACTTTAAGAATGGAGATGGATATAATGAGTGGAGTGGAATCTCCATGAGGGGATGAATAACACGAGGTTATACGCGTAGGTAAAGTGTAAGGCAATCATGGAGTTTCCAGGAATTTAATGTCTCTATTGGGTTGATAAGATCGTATGGTATGCTCAATGTGAAATAATGAGTAGGATGGTGTGTTCATGTAGTAGGCATACTATACCCAATGACTTGGAAAGTCCATGTAAATTTACGCCTTAGAGGTAATAATGTGGCGGTGAATATTGATTGCAGCCTGGTAACTCCATGTCATTGTACTGGTGGAAAGTGACAAATTTATACATGCAATTATCAAATATATGCTGCTTGCAATGATGATGTTTTTAAGCCATACCCTTATAGTTAGATCCACAAAAACCGCAGGGTTTTCGGTGTGGGATAGGGCTAACATTCAAATTCAAATTCAGGGTGTAGGGTGCCGGTATATTGGAAATCTTCCACTGTTCCAAAAAGGCGAATACTGTAAAGCCAAGCAAAGGCTAGGCTGGAGCTGCACCAGATAGGAACCCGGCCCAGCGGAAGGGGTAATAAGGGAGCTTTGTGCAGTATCAAATCTGGTCTGTAGTTACTGTGGGGATTCGAACCGGAGGTTTTTCGGCGCCTACACAAACCAGGGCAATGCCGAATCTAGGTACCCGAAATGCATCCCGGCTTCGGGCTAAGCAGCAGTCAGCCGGAGACAACCTAGGCATATCCCTTCCCCCTGCCGCTTGAACATCTTCTCTTCACCATCCCTATTTTCCCTTTCTTTTCTCGCAACTCTTTTGTCTTACGTGTGCCACATGTTCCCTCTATTTGACCTTACTGTCAGTGTCATGCAGAACAGCTGCGCTGCAGCTGAAATAGCTCTTAACCTGATGACTATCTCCACAAGTTGTACTGATCCGTCCGATGCTCCAGCAAGAACAATCTTCCTCTAGTGGGTGGAGGCCAAAATGCTGCCAGCCAATACCTCACTGTATCACATCATAAAACACAAATCACGTCACACAGCACACATTGATGCAAGTGGAACTCTATCCAAATGATATAACTATTTCAAGGGAAACATCTATCCGATAAACTGCCTACAATGCTATCCTCTCCTTGCTTGATACCAGCCTGAGTCAAGCCACGGCTTAGGCATCCACGGCCTAGCCGTATAGTAGATAGCCCCGAGATCATTCAGCATCGCGCTTCATAGCCTCCTGAATCCAACCCGACCTCTCCCTCCCAATCTTCTTCAGTTCTTCGTCCGGCAGCTCGTTGAGCTGAAGGTAAATATGAGGATTTGGCACGTTGCGACCCTTCTCGAACCCAGGACGCGTGAGGAGCCTGTACATCCACTTTTTGACGTGAGGGAATTCGTCAATCTGGGATAGACCACTATACTCTGCAGTGCGCTTTAGAGTTAGTCCCTTTTGCATATAGACACCCTCAAGCACGTTTTATTTTGGAGGGGGGAGTGAAAAACCTACTGTACGCGGTGGCCCATGGCCAAATAGCAATGTCGGCGATGGTGAGATGATCGCCTACGAGGTATCCGGAGGGATTTTTGGCGAGTGCCTTGTCCATGGTGCGATAGAGGCGGCGTGTTTCGTTGACGTAGCGCTTCAAGGCGTATGGATAGTCGCCGAAAGAGGACACTGTGTGATTCAACCCAGGTCAGAGAACGCTTTTTTACTTTCCATCGCCGTAGCACAGCTAGAACATACTCTCAAAGTGGTTTGCCTGGCCTTGCATAGGGCCGAGGCCGCCCACCTGCCAAAAGAGCTATCAATGTCCCTGTTAGAAATGCCATTCTTCAAATGAGGCATGGGAATTTCGCCAATTTACCCAGGCTGTCATCTCCCAGTGCTCTTTGGTCCCACGAGGGTATGAGATCTTGTGGTCCCCATCGTACCGGTCCACGAGATACTGCAAGATGGCACCGCTTTCCCAGATTTTGAGCTGCTGGCCGTCCTCGTCCTTGTCGACTATGGCTGGGATGCGACCGTTGGGGTTGATGTCGAGGTACCACTGCTCTTTCTGCTCATGTTCAAAGAGCTTGATTGGGCGTACCTACATGCGGAACGGTGTCAGGGATTTCTGTTCCTTTTTGTTTCTAAGGGGGGATCTGGAGCGGCGATGGGATCATACGTTGTACTTCAAGCCCAATTCCTCGAGGGCAATGGAGATCTTGAGAGGATTGGGAGTGCCCTCGCAGTAGAGTGTAATGTTGTGCTTCTCTGTGCTCATGGTGGGCGAAGGTGAGTAGGCTGTTGGCGTAATATATGGGACGGAGTTAAAGGCGTGCAATGTTCAAGTCGTGATAAATCTGCTTTTCATGTTTTGACCCTTCTCCTTCACCGCGGCTCTTGACTCGCATTTATAGGCATTGGATCCCTTATGATCATTCATGATTAACTTGCAAGCTGAACAATCATGCGGACCGTACATACTAGTAGGTGACAGCCCATTCTGCCCTGGGCCCAGGAATGAAGCGATTGCAAAGTCTCTCAGTTTCGACGTTGCCTCAACAGGATCATGGTATCACCAAAGCAGCTTAGGCAAACGGACTCCTTTTACACGTTCATCCACTTTGTGCCAATCGGGATACCAAGGACTAGATCGGGATGCATACGACTGCACCGCCGTGGAAGCCGAGTCCGATGTCCACGGAGCCTCAATTCGCCGAAAAAGGTTCATGGTACCTTGGAAATGGCAAGGAGAGTCGTCTTGGAAGTGTAAGTTAACTAGTTAGTTAGCTACTCGTATTAGAAATCATAGATAGTGCGGGAGCTGCCGCGGCGATGGTGGCTAGTGCTAGTGAGCATCATTATCAAGCATCTTTGCCCTCTGCTTTGGCTGTTGATTTGAAATCTACGGGAGGACAAAAGACACGCAAAAATTTCATGTGGTCTTGGACATATGATTCACTAGAATTCGTCACTAACAGTTGTGATTCATTTCCCGGCATGGCGTAGTTATTTCTTACTGCTCTCGCGACGGTGATTATTAGTATATCTATACTCAGCAAGTCCGGCCTTCAGCCACTGTAGTTATCTGTTCTCTATCCATCTATCGCTACTTACGTCTTGACAGCAATCAACAATGGAAGGGCCCTCAAAGAAGAGACGCCTCCTCTTCTTACATGCCGATACTCGTAACTTGAATCCTACTACTCAACGTCGCACCCGCAGCAAGTCGCTCGACTCCAAGGTCCGTCGCCATCTCATGGTTGACATTGGCAAGTCCCGAAGAAAGCCATCGAAAGCACCTCCATTCGGCACCTTCGTATGGTCCCTGGCAGAAACGTCCGGGCCGCTGTCGAGTACTGGCCAAGGTGAGCATTCGACGAGTCGAGATGTCGACCACTTGCAAGTTCCCGCGAAGGATTTGGTCGTACCAGAGACTGCTGCGCAATATACTGCACTATATACTGCGACGCCGCCCATCTTACACGCATTATCTGTCTTTGAGAAGGAATGGGGGGAGGATTGGTTTTCGGCTTATGGATTCACCTTGATCATGGTCGCGGGGAGGAACGCAATGGGCTCCAGTAAGGATACCCAAGTCCTCCATCGACTTCAATTCTCACCACTATTGCTAACATACTACTGGGACACAGCTTGCTCGACAAACACCTTCTGGTTCCCCTTCGCCTTCAGACAATCAGCCTTCCTTCATCACTACCAACAAATCTTCACTTCACCCAACGTCCTTATCCCGCTATACCGCAGATCCGCCAGACAGCTGCGATCCCTGGCGTTGGAACGCTCTTTAGAAACCATTCAGTGCATCGAGTCCAGGCTTTCCAGCTCTGATGCAAGCAGCGCGACGTCTGATAGTGTACTCCATGCGGTGTTGGCACTGGTTTGCTACAATGTAAGCTCTACCTTAGGAGCAGTGGCGCTTAAAACGAATGAGAAGAAGCAATGCAGCTGAAGTTGTGAGATCAGTTTACCAGTCTGGACTTTGACCAGGCGATGATCCATGTGAAGGGCATGTGGATGGTGATTGCGGCAAGAGGTGGCATCTCTACCTTGGAGGCCAACCAGGACCTGATGCTCATGATTTCATGGTATGGCTCAGCGACACCAGTAACCCATGCAATTGCGGGGGATTTGTTACTGACACTAACAAATCACTTTAGGGTGGACATTACTGCAGCATTGCTCCACGACTCCAAACCGCTGTTTCCATTATTCGCTCCCATGGCCAGCGCCAGCGTATTCCATGACTCGGGCCTAGAAACGCTGCCCGCTCCGCTACTCAGCGTCATCAACGACGAAAACACACAGAATACGCGTTTCATGAACGTCATGTCCAGTATTGGTGACTTGAACGCGCTCGCTGCACTTTTTCGCTTCGAGCTGGCGACCAAAGGCAATGCCATCTGGGATGATGAAGAGCAGATGGGTTTCCTCATGAATCCAGTCACTCACCAGTTGCTGGATCAACCATTAAGGTCCGAGCCAGTAACGCGTTGGGATATTATTTCCGAGGCGCTTCGGCTCGGCGCTATGATCTGGATCATACAGGTGAAGCAAAGGTGTCGCTCCTATCCCGGAACTGCTGAAGCACATATCTCAACGTTGCTTAAGATGCTATCGAGCAAGTCCAATGCGAAACATGTCTGGAACAGTCCCGACCTACGCCTCGTCCGCCTTTGGCTTCTCGTTCTCTGCAGCATCAGTGAACCTAGTGGTAAAGACCTCACGATCTCGATGGAAATGATAGCCAGCGAGATGAAAGAGCCGGAATCAGTGTGGTGGGTTGAAATCATGGCAGATATCCGCCAGATGCCTTGGGTCAACATTTTTGAGCCTCTGTGTGCCAAGCTCGGACAGCTCCTGAAGGATTACCTGGGGACAGCAATTTGAACTGCTCTGTCAGTGCGCCGCTCACAATGCTCTGGAACTATTGTACACGCGAGAGAATGACCATGTAATTGGGATTTATGTACCTGATTGTATCTGTTGAAAGCATGAAAGCGAGCACCCCCGGAGCCTTGTTTCTCCGGGCGGGCTCTTACCGGTTAACTAATTAGTGAGGCTAGGCATGCTTTCCCCGCATTTTCGATAGCCGAAACACGAGCGGAAACACGGATGCTTGGGATAGAGATCTGACATCAGGATTATTATCCCACGTAGAACAGGGAGAAGGGAGAAGCCAGCAGTAGATGGCATTCTATTGGCGCTGTAGCTGCATGCCAACTGGAGTACGAAGTAGTAGTTAGTGAATAAACTTCCGGGCGCCATTCTGTTGGCTTGTTAGTTTCGAGCTTGATCCCAGACAGCCAGAAATAGGATTTGCAGCATGAGAACGTCATTGTATGGATCTTGATACTGAAGGTAATCCACCGTGTAATACCGCATACAGCCTCCAGAGTCCAGAGCCCAGCAGGGACGGCAAAGAGCTTCGGTAAAGCCGAGCACCGCATGCAAGCCAGCTGCCTGCCAAGTAACTAAATGGCTGGCTGCTAGTTCCGAGGCTCTCTCCTTCGTCTTCGCTCCTCCTCCTCCTCCTCCTCTTCCTCCTCTCTCCTCTCGACTCTGCGGGCGGTTCTGTTCTCTCTTTCTCTTGTCCCTGCGTTCTCTATTTTCTCTCCCCAGCTCCGTCCTTTCGTTGCTGCTTTTCTCCGGCTATCATGGTCTTCAAGGCTCCCGCTTGGGTTGGCCCAGCCCCAAGCATTCCCGATGACATCCCGATTTCGGAGTTTATGTTGAACGAGCGGTACGGCCGCCATCCATTGGGATACTCAAGGGATCCCTTTGTCTGCGGCCTCTCGGGACGCTCTTATTCCGCCCTGGAGCTGGCTGACCGTGTCGATGCCCTTGCCCGCGCTCTGTCCAAAGAGTTTGGTTGGCAGCCGAACCAGGGCAGCGAATGGGACAAAGTCGCCTGCATTTACAGCGTCAACACCGTACATAGCCATTTCTTATGTTGAAAAGTAGATAAACCGAAATGAAGCTAATCTGCCACCCGAACTGCTTAGATTGATTATCTCACCGTTTGCTGGGCTATCCATAGCTGCGCCGGTATTGCCTCTCCCGCGAACGCCGTGTATTCCGCTGCCGAGCTCACACACCAGCTAAAGGATAGCGGATCTAAAGCTCTCTTTACCTCCATTCCCTCTCTGCCAATTGCCCTTGAGGCTGCTGCCAATGCCGGGCTTCCTAAAAACCGCATATATCTACTCGATCTACCTGTCCAATTCCCAGGTGCTGACAAGCAACCGGCTGGGTTTAAGATGGTGAATGATTTGATTAAGCAAGGGTTTTTGTTGCCCAAATTGGAGAAGGTGGCCTGGGCTCCCGGGCAAGGTGCGAAAACTACCGCGTTTCTATGCTACAGCAGTGGAACTTCTGGGCTTCCGGTATGTCTCTTGTACTTACGTTTTAGCAAACTCGGCAAAAGATTGCTGATATTTTGAGCAGAAAGGTGTCATGATAGCTCATACAAATGTGATTGCAAATACACTGCAAATCAAAGAATATGACGGGCCTTACCGCGCGAGCTTGAAACCACCAGGGACCCAGTCCGATTACACGGAGGTAATTCTGGGCCTTCTACCTCAAAGCCACATTTATGCATTGGTGGTTATATGCCATAGCGGGACGTTCCGTGGAGATCAAGTTGTAGTTCTTCCCAAATTCGACTTCGCCCAATATCTTAGTGCGATAGGGAGATTCAAGATCTCGACCCTCTACCTGGTAAGTCTGCTTCCTCTTGATAGCTTCGATAATACCGTGTATTCTGACCACTGACTTATTATACTTCCCTAGGTGCCCCCGATTATTATCGCCATGATCCGAAACAAGGAGGTATGCGGCAAACACGACCTCAGCTCGGTTCGCGGTATCTTCACCGGAGCTGCCCCTCTGGGCGCGGAGACAGCAGAAGAACTCGAAAAGTGGCAGCCAACTTGGAAGGTCCGACAAGGCTATGGTAAGTCACCCTTGCCCATTTTTGTGGATTTTGTCCCTCTATCTATACAATCCACTCTCAATGGCCGGACACTAACATCAAGGCAGGTCTGACCGAAACATGCACGGTTGTGTCTAGTACTAGCCCCAGTGACATCTTCCTTGGATCCTCCGGATCGTTGCTTCCCGGATTTGAAGCACGGATCATGTCTCCCGACGGCGTCGAGCTCACAGGATATGACGAGCCAGGTGAACTAGTCGTCCGCTCCCCGTCCGTTGCAATAGGCTACCTGAAGAATGAAAAGGCGACCAAGGAGACGTTTGAAGATGGCTGGATGCGCACTGGTGATGAGGCTGTCTTCCGCCGCGCGCCAAGCGGCAATGAGCATCTCTTCATCCTTGACAGAATAAAGGAATTGATCAAGGTGAAGGTACGTTATATCTATCTTTATGCGATTTTGGCCTTCAAAACAAGCACGTTTCGTCTTGAAATCATACATATGTACTTAACCATTCGCCATGCAGGGTCACCAAGTCGCCCCCGCGGAACTCGAAGCACACCTCCTCACCCACCCCGCTGTAGCCGACTGCTCCGTCATCCAGGTACCCGACGAGGCGGCCGGGGAGCTACCCAAGGCATTCGTAGTGAAGTCCCCCTCTGCTGGTCCCGATGATGCGGCGACGATCCAATCCATCCATAAGCATGTTCAGGAGCACAAGGCGCGACACAAGTGGTTGAAGGGGGGCATCGAGTTCATTGATGTTATTCCGAAAAGTCCCAGTGGGAAGATCCTCAGGCGGATGTTGAGGGATAGAGAAAAGGAGGCGCGGAGGAAGGCCGGGACGAAGCTGTAATCTACTTGTGTATTTTCCCGCGTTGATTGATGGTTGGATGGTCGTTGATAATCATGTAGTAGCAGAGGGGATTGGCTAGATAGATCAATGAGACGCAATTCCATATCACCATTGGGAGATATGTTAACCGCGCTGGTACAGTGCATACTGTACTGTGCCTTGCGTAGCTGCATTGTCAAATAATAGAAATCATCATTGATAATGATGATGATGCTCCTTCAATCCAAACGGTACTCTTCAAGGAAATCATCCATCAACTGACTAAACATTATGGGAAGCTTCCCTATCCATAACCAACCTACCAGTGAACTATCCAAAACAAAACCCTACACCGTTCAGAAACGCAAGGCAAATTAATGCACGCCCCTTTATACTTCCTTTATTTGCGGTTAAATGGTTGATAACATTCGTCTAATATAGGATCTACCCTATATCCGCCGGGGTAAATAAAGGGTTGTATTCTCAGGGGCCGCGACCCCAGCCAACACAATATAGCCAATCCCTCCCCAGTTACGCCCTATCGCAAGGCACACCAAATCAACCCTCATCTCCCCACCTCCTCATCATGCACGAACCCAACCCCCGCCCCCCCCCCCTCCTTCCCCTCCTCATCCCCAATCCTCAACTCCTGAATCCTCGCCATCGCCATCGCCGCCTCCGAAACCTGACTCCTCTCCGCATCCTCCAGCGCCTGAATCGGCAACGCATGGCCCGTCTCCCTCTTCCGCGCCTGCGCCTCCACCAACAAACAGTACAGAATAGCCAGATACGAAAAAAAAATGCTAACCCCGAACAACGCCAACGTGGCCGAAAACCCAGGTAAAAAGTACGGCGAGTCGGAATGCGGATACATCTGCGGCGCAATGATGCTGGCAATGGACACGCGCCGCGACGGCCGTTGAGGTGCCCACTGCTTGCTCGGCGGCGCCGTAGAGCGTTGAGCTCCGGTATGAGAGCATCACGGGCTGCGAGAGGAGGAGGAGCTCAGCTGGCCTAGAAATGCGACGCCGTACATGGATATGTAGCTGATGCTGCGGTTTGAGGGGGAGCCCTCGGGTGTGTCGGT
Source organism: Onygenales sp. PD_10 (assembly GCA_032988465.1). Taxonomy (NCBI): domain Eukaryota; kingdom Fungi; phylum Ascomycota; class Eurotiomycetes; order Onygenales; species Onygenales sp. PD_10. The sequence continues at coordinate 54,658 of JANTQH010000152.1, forward strand.
GTTCGCGGAGCTAAAGGATGTCCAGACGGTGTAGCAGGGGATGGAGCAGGCGATGGGGACTATGTAATGCCACATTCGCTCGCGGGTCCAGTCGGAGTGGTAGGGGTAGGTCCAGTAAAGGGGGACGGCGACGAGGTGATTGCGGTGTAGAGGTTGGCTTTTTGGGGGGAGAATTTCATTGACTGGTGTTGTTTGGTTGGTTAGTAGGGATGATGGGTGAGTGAGGGACAAGAGGCCAGGGGGGGGGGGGGGGTGTTAGTTACAGATTTCAAAATTGTTGGGAGGAAGGTGGCTTGGGCGACGGCGGTTATTGTGATGCAGATATAACTAACGAAGAACATGTATGTTGATGGGCGGGACATAATTCTACATAATTGGTGGTTAGGTTTTATTTGTGAAGAGGCAGAGATAGGGGAGGTCTGCTTCTCACCTTAAAAATGCCTTTATATCCCATGTCACGTCCGTCTTCCAAGTGCTTCCCCAGCTGAATCTATTAATTGCAATATGCCGCTCTGCAAGCACGTCAGCCTCCTACTTTCTATTCGGGAATTAGGTTGGTTCTCCACCTCTATCAGACAACGATTTCGAATCTTCGGGGAACGTGAGGAGGAAGAAGTATAGGGGTATAGAGATCAAGATTGGCATAGCCCCTTCGATGATAAACACCCATTGCCAGGATTTCAGCCCGCCTCGTTGGTTCAACTGTTTTGAAAACAATGTATTGGCGGCCATATATACGATCAATGATTATATAGATCAAAGAGCAGAGCAATCGACTCACCGTATCTATCCCCACAGCAAGGAAACCAGATATAGCTTGCGCAATGGAGTTTGAGCTGTAAAAGACCCCAATGCGGATGGCTCATTCTTTTGGTTTATACTGCACAATAGCCCATGGGTTAAATAAACTTTTAGGTGCCATTGGGAGGCAATGGAGGAGTTTTACAGACCCAAAAGGTGAAATACATCACACCACATGTTATCACTCCAGATTATGGAATTCCAAGAATCGCACGAGCGGCAAGTAGTCCGGCAGAGCTCTTACATGCTGCCATTGACATGATGATGGTACCCCCTATTTCAAATTTACCTCAATCTGCTTTGTGGCAGGGTGCTCATTTTATGCAGGATTACTTACAAGTAATCATGCAGAGGGGAAAGAATAACTTCGGCCCTATCTTCTTCATTGGCAATGTTGACAGGATCAATATTGCTGTTGCGGCGAAATATGCAATCGAAACTGCCTGGGAAGCACCAGGGAGATGTCTCAGCCAGCGTCCAAAAAGGTACTTATTTTTGGGTACTTTCAATGAGGTATGTGTGCTCACCCAGTTAAAATCGATGCCAACAAGGTTGAGGCTCTCTTCAAAAGAATCCTCTGTCTCCAATTGAATAATCTTAACATTGGCAAGATTGGAGCGGTCTAGAAAATATATCACACCTATGGTTATGCTATGATGAGCACAAATCATATAAACAGCAGGTATCACAACTTACAAGCAGGGAACAGGACCCTCATATCCAATTTTCGCTGTAGGGCTCTCTCTTCCTTTGCTGTCCAGTTGGCTTCCACACCATTGAGCTGCTCAATGTGATCTTTGGAGGTGTCTTTTCAAAAGCAACATGAACAGTTAGCAAACAGTTATTGATTGCCAAAAAGCAAAGGAGGAGGACCAACTGACCATACTCCCCATCAGCGTTCTTCGAGGGCTTGTACAGATCCTTAAAGCCCCAACCACCGATATACACCCCCTCACGCTCCAGGGCGTCGATTTTCTCTTTGAAGGAAGGCATTGGGAGACCAATCAACAAGAAAGGAGGCACACTGCAAATCCTTCTTTTCGCCGTTCATTCAGTAAGAACAGGGGGTCCATGATGAAAGGGGCAACGGCCGTTTTAAAGATATAAAAAATGGATGCTGAAGAAATTGCAGATTCCGGGGTAGCATGTCAAACTTTCTCTACAATCCCCAGAATATTAATCCCCAGATTTTATGTTATTCAGGCACGTTTCCGAAAGCTGCCGCAAAAGCTCCGTTTGAACGCCGAGAAGGACACCAAAGGAAATATTAACTATCCAGCTAAAGCCTCAGCTGGGCGCTAAATACCCCCCAAGAGCGGTAGTGGCTGACAGCTGTGTTTAGGGTCAAATAGGAGCTTTGAAGGGCAATCGAGCAAGGAAAATGTTTGGAACTATAAGCCCCGCATGCAAGGGAGATAGGTAGCAGCGAGACGATGTTGAATGGTCGTTCACCTAGAAGACAGTTAGCCATGCTATTAACTCCAATTGTTAATATTGGAGTTGGTTACGAAATTGTCCCCAAACCTGATATTATTTGAACGAGGCGGAGTTTTTGCATGTCCCAAGACACTTGGCATGTCTTGGTTCGACGGTTGGAAAGCTTGTTTGCACCAAGCTTTTCAGATCTGATCAAAGCTAATGAGACAAAATATACCCAAGCTAACAACATTTTGCAGACAACGTCACAACGCCGCAACGCACTCTATATTCTATTTACCAAACAAGATAGAACAAAATTCCACGCCAAAACAAAAGCCCTCCCTCTATAAACCTCACAGCCTCGACGCCTTTTTCTCTTCTAAACGATAATACTGCCGGTAACTCTCCAGACATCCGGGATTGGCAACCGTACTGCTGATAACCTTCGGGATTTCGCCTGAACAAATGACCTGCTTCACCAGCGTCTCGATCTTCTTCCCGTTGACCGTCATGGGCATTTCTTTTACCTCAATCACAAATCGAGGAACGTGCTTGCTACTTAGCCCAGTACGAATGGCATCGCGGATTTCTCGGGATAATTGCTCTGTGAACTGATGTTGCGGGTGCATGATTACAAAGAGGAAGACTGACTCGTCCGTGTCGAGTTTGGGCCGTCGCCGGCCAACGCAGATAGATGCTGCAATTTTTTCGTTGTAGGGGGCTGATTCGACGATGGAGTAGATGTCCGAGGAGCCGAAGCGGATACCTTGGGGATTGAGGACTCCGTCGCTGCAGGATGTTAGTGCTTCCATTCATTGGACAAAGAGTGTCGTTAGGGGAAATATGGTTCGAAATATCTTACCTCCGACCATGGATCTGCCATCCCTTCGTCAAAGGATTATAGCTCGACCAGTCATGCTGCACCCAGCAGTCGTCAAACTGATCAAAATATGTTTCCTTATACTTCTTCTTATCCTTATCCCCCCAGAAGAATGAAGGCATAGATGGGAACGGTTTCCGGCAAATAAATTCCCCATGCTGGCCGCTTTCTCTAATAGATTCTCCCGTGACTGGGTCTGCCACGTCAACCGCTTGGCCAAGCATGGCAAGCTGGATCTCTCCAGGATATACTGGGCCAGCTGGATCGGTGCCAATCCACGACGTTGCCAAATCAGTTCCACCGGTCACACTTGTTAGATGGACTCTCGATGGGAACTCCTTATAAAACCAGTGATACTGCGAGGCTCCCAAATGAGATCCACCAGTTTGTACCATCCGCAGCGCAGAAAGGTTGAATTCATCTTTGGGTTTGCAACCCGACATCTCGAGCTCTTGTAGATAGCGAGGTGAGATACCCATATATGTGACTCTGTGGCGCTCGACTATCTTCATCATCTCCTTTGGAGTGGGCCATAGCGGGGAGCCGTCATATAAGACAAGGGTTGGACCAACTGATAGATGTCCGACCATGATGTTCCAAAGGACCCAAGAGGTACTGCTATATTGGAACACGACTTCATAGGGGGTCAACGAGTTGTGAAGCACGGATACTTTACGATGTTGTAGGATAACGCCATGGTTGTGGACCAGACATTTGGGAGGGCCCGACGTGCCGCTTGAATAGAGGATGTAAAGGGGGTGAGAAAAAGGAACCTGCGCAAATTCGAGGGCCTCGTCTGGAGAAGATTGAGACAAAAAGTCTGGAAGTGCGGGGAAGGATGTGTTATTTTTGCCCGATTCTGTCAGGGGAATCACGAATACTTGGGGTTTCTCGACGAGATTATCAACGATTTTTCGGATGACAGGGATTCTAGACTTTTGTTTCCCCTTATATGTGGCGTCGCTGTCTGCGAACAGGATTTTCGGAGTTACTTGTCGAAGTCTGGAAACACAGCCCTGGGTTCCCATTGTGAGTTCCGCATACTTATAGCCCGAACAGGTTTTGTGGAGGTGTGCTCACCTCTTCTCCAAGATCTGGCGCAATGCTGGTCCATATAGCACCGATACTGACAGTTGCCAGGAACATTCCAACCGACCAAACACTTGTCGAAATAATTGCTGCCACTCTATCGCCCTTCGTGACCCCATGCCGCAACAAGGCACTCCTAGCCCGCCGTACGTTTTCCTTGAATTCCCTCCACGTCCATGGGCTACCCTGAAGGCCTTGGCCCTCCCTAATCCCAACCAACGCAATCTTGTCAGGATTCGTTCCTGACAGCAAGACGTTCTCCGCATAGTTCACAGTGGCCCCTTCAAACCATTTTGGCACGTCTTGCATACGCACGACCGGGTCGTACGCTTGTGTTATAGTGGGCGGTAATGGCGGAACAATATTTGTGTAGGAATGGAGGTCGATCCAGAAATCGTGCGGGTTGTCGACGGACCATTGCTGAAGCTCTTGTGATGTTCGAAGTCGTTGGTTGAACTTGCGATTGATGTGCTCGCGGTATATGTTCATAGGTATCTGGTCGGGAGGTGTTACTGGCTTCCATATCGGCTCGCCTCGGTTTGCTTCGTGCGTTCTTGTAGACATCGTTGCGACAAACCTCTTTACTTAGCTATGCCGCCGTGTAGTTTAAATGAGGAGAGCATAAGGCGAACGTTAACGGGATATTTCGAGAGAGGTCGACAAATCAAAATATTTAATATCTTCAGCGCTCGGCAATCAAATCATTTCCAGCCTCTCCTTTGCCGAACTTTGAGCTGAAATCTTCGTGGCCGGCAAACTACTTCCGAATGAGGTTAACCGGCGGGCGTCGGGACAGGTCCCACCGGCACGGCGATTTTCGGTGATTTTTCGTGTGGGGTTCAACTTGATTGAGGCCGAGTTTGTTCGAAAGTGAATCGTTGAGAATTTCATATTTATATGCAAGATCTTGAAGGGTGAAATAGAAAATTAACGTATCCAAGCCCGGTCAAGCGAACAACACGTTTTGATCTTGTTTTTATCGAGTCCGATAACATCGTTCAGCATGTCAAAACCACTTAGTCCTTCTTCTGCCGACGTTGGTTTCATACTTTCACCTCCACCACTTCAAAATCCTTATACATCTGATGCTGTAATCCAGCGCATCTTGCAGTGTAAGTTTTATTTCTCAAAATACTCTCGATCAAGGAACGCAACTTGCCCGTTCCATTCCATGCAGCAGTTGGCCATACGTTTGCGTCATTCTTGAAAGGCCTTTTAGAAGTAAACCAAGTAATAAAACTAAGCCATAGTTTGCTGAGCAGGGTACCTTCCATCCGACATCATCTCGAACATAAGCCCAAAGCTCGAGAAGTTCGGATCAGAAGCCATTTCCGCTGAGATCAACTCATTGATTGGCAATGCCGAGACCCAGCAGCCATACATCAAGACGAGAAACGTATGGGGAGGGAGGTATGACGTCGATCGGTTGATAACGAGTGAGGGCTGGAGAGGATTGGGGAAATGGGGAATTAGCAACGGGTGCGGAATTCATATTTACCAATATATGGAAAGCGTTTATGGCTAATCCCCATGTCATTTCAGAGTAGTTGCATTAGGATACGAAGACACCTTCGGATCACATAGGAGGATCGTCCAACATACATTGTAAGTTCCGAAGGAGATTCCTTGCATGGAAATAAAGAGACTGACTGAGGCCATTGTGCCCTATATAGCAATTATCTTTACTCCGCGGCATCGGCCGCCTACTCTTGTCCTGTTTCGATGACATCAGGAGCAGCACGCCTCATCCGGCTCCTACTTCCTTCCGTCCCGCAGGATCATCCACTATACGAGATATATGGGCGTCTCACTGCTCGCGAAAACAATTGGATCTCTGCTCAGTGGATGACGGAGCGGCCAGGAGGCAGTGATGTGAGAAATACCGAAACAATAGCAGTATACTCTCCCCTACCAACAAAGAGTGGTCGGTTTGGTCGTGTCGACGAAGGCGACTATCTGCTTTCAGGTTTCAAGTTTTTCTCCAGTGCCACGGATTGTAACGTGGCCTTGCTTCTTGCAAAGTGTGAGGATGGGCAGCTTTCTTTATTTGTCGCGCCTACGCGAAAGAAAACCATCAATGTGGATGGTCAGGAGGAGGAGGTCACAAACGGGATCCGCATACATAGACTCAAAAACAAGATGGGAACCAAGGAGCTGCCAACCGCAGAGCTTGAACTAGAAGGCGTCCGAGCCCACATGGTCGGTCCTAAGGGCCGCGGCGTTGCAACAATCGCTACATTGCTAAATGTCACCCGAGGCCACAATTTCATCACTGGGTTGTCCTGTTTCCGTCGGGCACTGGATATTGCCAAGTCGTTCGCTAGGGGGCGAACCACTATCGACCAGCCTCTCTGGACCTTCCCAATGCATCTGCGTGTCCTAGCGCAGCTAGAAGTTAAACATCGAGGATATCTGCAGCTTGCGTTTTTCACCACCTCGCTGCTCAGTTTTGCGGACAATGGGTTCCCAAGTCACGTCGGGGAACAGTATGGACCTCTAAAGACATCAACAGAAATGACTTCCATTGTCCTCAGAGCCCTCACATCCACCTCGAAGGCGGTCATCTGCAAGATGGCCACTCTCGCGTTCCAGGATTGCCAGGAAGCAATGGGCGGAGTCGGATATATGGGTAGGCTTTTCTTCTGTCTTTAAATGCTCCCTGGTTCCTACTATCATGTGGTAGAATCAAATTGGCTAACGTAATAACACTCTCTTATAGATGAACCGGATGAGCCCGAGTTTAATGTGAGCCGGCTATGGAGAGACACAGCAAGCAATAGTGTCTGGGAGGGAACAACCAATGTTCTCGCAAGTGAGACGGTAAGACATTTGGCAAGGCCCCGGAACCTGAATATGTTCAGTCAATGGATCGAGGATGTCACTGGGAAGGTCAAGGACGACAAGCAGAGGAATACTCTCAAAGCTTCATGGACTCAATTGAAGGGAAAGATAATAGGGCAGGATCTTGGGGCCGCACTTGCCGACGGACGCCAGATTATGTTCACCTTGGCTTGGGTTGCCAGCGGCGTGCTACTCGCATTAGATGCACAGAGAGATGGGGACAAAGTAGCGTGCGAGGTTGCGAGAAGATGGGTCTTGTGTGGAGAAGGTGTTCCCGGTGAATTCGCCTTCCCGGCTATTGTGCAATTAGGATTTCAGATGAACCAACAGGCAAGGAGCGAGACAGAAGGAGAGAGGAGAAACTGGGATTGCTTGATTGTGTGGGAATGTGATCTCCCAGAAAACTCATCCTCTGGATATCGAGTCGAGGCGAAATTGTAGGTTTGGCCGTTGGGATTGATTGGAGCCATGAGGAAGAGGCTCTTAAGTCCGCTTATGTATTGGCACTTCTCCGCTTATTGCCAAAGTTGCGATGTGTATATACACACTAAATCAACGGGATGATGATCTTTCAAAGAAACCATTCTATGCTCCCCAGTGGTTGTCATCGTATATGTTCATTCCCACGAGGGCATCCATCTATCATGCGGTGTCAAATGTTAAGCAGCCATGAGCCACTCCAGTCGAATCCCAGTCCCTCCCAGTTCCCGTTCAGTAAATCATGATCTCCGAGGGCTGAAAAATCGAGGGCGGGGTGGTGAAACTGGCCAGGCGGTGGTTGACTCCCCTGTGGTTGCTGATCATGGGGAAGGTCGGGATGTCGATCGTGTTCCTCAGAGCCCCAGCTTGCAAGAATCGAAGCAGTCATCCTTTCCTGATGTGAAGTTTGCTCGTTCGATTGGGCATCCTGGCTCATGAGAATGGGCCACTGTTTGCACAACCGTGTATCAAAATCTTCAAAGAAACCAGCCATTTCTGGATCCAGCACCTGGGGTTCGGTATCAAACTTGGGTTGCCGGTGGATCTCGTCGGTCAGTTTGTCCAGTACTTGAAGGGGCCCAATTGCAGAGTGCCATCTCTTAGAAAGTTGCTGGAGACACAGCTTGATAATGGTAAGTTCATATTCTGCAATTTCCTGGAGGACTGGGTATCGATAGGCGGAGAGTAGGGTAAGACCTGCACAGAGGCCGTAGAAAGTAAACGCTGGTCCAAGATGCTCAAGTTCGTCTTGTTTGAAGAACTGTTCGTAAATACCAGCCAGGAAGGAAGAGGCCATCAATGACATAGCAGTGGGTACACTGTTTGGCGCAGGCGAGCGATTGAGGATGTTCAGTACCACGAAGTAAACGACCAACAGTTGCCGCATTTCTGAGGTATGGGTTGTTGGAGGTTTCTCCAGTTTTGAGATATATGATTGTAGTCCGTGGATTGTCTGTTTGTTCCATCTAAACAAAGCGCTTTCCAGTTCGGTCCGATGTTTGGGAGATAATTCTCTACGCAGGCTATACTCGGCAGTATTTCCAAGTAATTGACAGATAGTAACATATGCTAGGAATACCCGAGCTTTATCATCCTTGACTAGGAAGTCGTCAAGAGAAGGCGGAAGAACATCGCTGTCCCGGAGGTTGATTGTGCGCGGCCTTCCGACTCCAGCCGAGATAACATTATCACGGGCCTTGAAAAACAATTAGTAGTTTCCTTCATAAAATGAGACGATCTAAAAACCTACCACAAGAGTCCACCATAATCTCCGACGAAATCCCCGATCTTTCTTTTGCTGCGATGGTTCCTTGTGCAAACCAATTTGAAAAGCCATAGCACCAGCAACACGAATCCAAAAGCTACTAGTATCAGTGGATACATTTTCCGGTCCAACCGGATTATACCAGTGAAGCAGACATGCAGCTGTAATAGAGGATAGTGGCCTGTTGCCTCCGCCAAAAAAGAAGAGAAGTTTTGCCCGACGGTAGAAGACCTCGCTGGCTGCATTATCCACATACCCCGAGCACACCCGACTTCCGGCTAAAAAGACGGCTTGAAGGAGGAGCTCTGAGGGTGCAGTGCTCTCATCTGACATGTCCCAATCAACAATTGGATTCCAGGGAGCGCAGAATTGCATAAAATATTGGATGATCCGGTCCTGTGTCGGCTTAGGCGGCAAATCAAATGCCCTTTGTTGCCAGAGCATCTGTAAATCTGCGTCCGCACCATCCTGTGGGGAGCGTGATGTGGCTGGACTGGGCTTCACCAGGGCTTCGTCAAATGGTACACTTCCTCCCAGGTACTCACTACGGCCAAGGTAACTTTTTTCGTTATCTGGTTGCTGATGCAGGTCGTCATGACTCTGCGTAGATTCGCCGGGAAAGAGAGTAACATTTGCCTGAGGTAAAGAGACTGTTACAATCCCTGTATCGGATGCCATCCCCTGAACCACATTAGGAGCGGGCAGTCTACCACTGTTCAGCCCTTGAGCTGGCGGGGTGTCCCGTGTTGGGGATAGGCTGTTTGTAAATCGCTTGCGTTTTCTCGTGTACGGCCTGGATCTGTGTCAATTATGGCCTCTTTTCGTGTGAATCATTCCTTCGTACCTGCATTCTAAATCCGCCTTCTTGCAATTAGTGCAGGGGAGAATGACAGACAAATCACATTTCACCTAGAAGGCAGCCATTAGCTGGGGCACTCCAGTCCTTAAATTCAAGTTCCTACGCGTCAGTACTATGCATACCTTTTTCTTGTGGCAAATTATACATGCACTTGACATTTCTCGCTGCTAGTATATGGCAGTATAAGGGAGTGTCGTTAGTGACGAGGAACACATAACAGGGTTGGTGGTCGTGGTGTCACGTCTCGGCATGCCGCTTGCAGGCTCCCGACGCCCTAGCTACGGCGGTCCATAGTGACAAATGTCCGGCATGTTTTTTTTACCAAAATGCACGCAGAACCGCACGCACCAATTAAGGTGTGGTGGTTAGTAATAAGCATGGTGGCAGGGTGGTGCCAAGCCACTAGTCCCAAATAGGTCTAGTATTACCCAAAAGGGAATAGTGGCTTGGCAGTTGGTTGCTTACTAATATTTGCCAAGCCACTATTCCTTTTTAGGACTAGTTTTCCAGTCACATGATTTTAATTGTAAATAATCTGGTTTATGGTAAAGGACTGGTAAAATCTTGTAATATAAGTAATTTATTTTTTAATGAATTATAAGAAATTTAATAAAATATATAAAAAAAATTAGTTTTAAAATTCTATGTAATTTAATATTAAATTTTAATATTAAATTATAAAATCTATAAAAAGTTTATTATTTTATATATTTTTAATGACTTTTTTGTTTTTAAAATATTATCTAATAAATATATATATTTTCAAGTAGAGAGCCTAGAAAACTATTAAGTTATTTTTTAAATATTTTATTATAAATTAAATAAAATAGCTAAAAATACCTAGTTTTAAAAATATAATAGATTTAACACTAGTATTCTATATTAGATAATTAAAAGTAGAAATATTCTATTATTATTATTATTTTCTAGTTATTTAATTTTAACTAATATTTTATTCTTTATTTTAACCATCAATAAAAATACTAATAAAATAGCTAAAAATAGCTAATTTAAAAATAACAATAAATTTTATACTAGTATCTCATATTATATAGTAAAAAGTAAGAATATCTTATTATTATTATTATATTTTAGTTATTTAATATAAGATAATATTGTCATGACAGCATGCCAAGTCTGAAAGCCTGCTATACTGTGTTAACAATCAAATTGATTTGATTATTCTCTAACTCTGTAGCAGGCTATATTAGGCTGATATATATATATTATTAATATCAGAATGTTATAGTTACATTATCATTTAGATTTATATATAAAATAGGCTAATCTTTAGTATTTTAAGAGTCAGTAATTTATTTTTTAATTAATCCTATCTATTAGTATCACTTCATTTTATTTCTATATATTACTAATTAGTTTATCTTTATACTCTGATCTACTTTTATTTCTTAAGATCAAAGTGGAGCCATCTCTGCTATACTTATCATATAAAGTAGTGATGAGTTTTTATTACTCAGTCTTATAAGTTCAAATTACTCCTCTAATCATTGCAGAGGCAAGCTATTAATAGCATATTAATATTAAAGCTAGTTATAATAATTTATGATTCTAACTGTAATGCCTTTACTCCTTCTGACTCTAAGGCATCTGAACTGAATAACCCATTAAGTCATACTATTTTTACTTATAATGAACCTATAAAGATCTTATAAGAAGAGATTACTCTTTCTAAATATTATAATATTAAGATGGGTGATCCAACATCTTATTATAGAAAATCTATTAATAAGTACTATATATTTACCTGTTTTCTTAAATATAAATATAAGTTAGCTTCTGAAAAATTCTCTTGCAATCATACTTATATCCTATATACTATAATATGGCTATGAGAAACAGTTGAGACAACTTAAAGTATTAAGAAGTTAGAATTACATCATAAAGAGATAATATTTAATTAGAATAAATTCAAAGAGTTTTTTATAAATTAACTTGAGAATTATTGTAATTATAGCTATCTTACTACTTCTCAATTTCATAATTTAATTTAATAAGAGAATCAATTAATTTATACTTTTAAAGCTTCTTTTGATGAATATTAAAATAAACTTGAACATCATCTTTATACCTTATAAATGTAGTTTTTTATACTAAGTTACATCTCTTAATTCAAAATACTATCAATAATTATCAGACTATTCTAATAGATTAAATAGAGCTAGTTAATTTAGCATCTCATCTTTAATCTTAATTGAAGAAACCTCAACAACCTTCTCAGTAAAACCAGTCTGCTGATATAGGTGCTGATTTTTATAATATTAAATATTCTATAGTTATTAGTGTTAATGAAAAGAATATGAAATATAAGTGAGATAAATTTATTTCAAAGCTATCTTCTAAGCCTACTAATAATGTTTCTTTAAAAGAGTAGAAGAATAAAGAGGATAAGAATCTCTATTTTAATTATAATAAATCTAGTCATTATGTAAAGAATTACTGATCTAGTAAAGAGAAGAAAAAGGATAGTAAGAATATTTCAAAAATCTCTACAGTTTAAATAGAAGATGCTTCTAATTAGTAATAACTATACTCAGATCTTCAGCTTTATTTTACCATACTTATTAATACTTCCTCTGGTGCAGTTATAACTCATTACCTATTTAATCCCAGGTTGTAGGTGAATTGTATAGCTATAAAGTATCTCACTAAGTATAGATAGGAAGTTCCAGAAATTTCAGGTATAGCTTAATTTCTTATGGGTGATTTTTATTTCTAATTTAATTTAAAGATGATTTTGATAAAAGCTACTGATTTAGAAGGCCATTTAAATGAAGAAGATTTACCCTGTTAAGTTATAAAAATATTAGATGAGGATATTATTTTAGAAATACTGTAAATATTAATAAACAACCTATTAATTAATTAGGTTGCTTGAATATAGCACTATTACCTCACTAATAATCAAATAACTATTGAAAGTTCCAAGGAGTTTGCAAAAATGATTCAAAATGCACTCTGTGTTTATTATATTATCAGCAATGAAATTAATATAGATTCTTCAGGTTAAACCTTAATTATATTATATATAGAAGTATTAGAGTCCTCATTAAATCTATATATACAAAATATATTTAAAAAGTTTTTTACTATCTTTTCAGAAAAAGATGCATTAAAATTAGCTGATATGGAAAAAGTGGTGCATGAAATCAATTTAATTAATGGTACTTCACTACTCTATAGCTCTTTATATGAAAGAACTGGATATATTACAAAAATTCTTAGAAGAGATGTAGTCTCAGAATTGGATTTACTCTTTATAAAGCCTAGTCAGAGCTCTAATTCTATTTGTACCTAAAAAGGATGGTAGTCTTCAACTTTGTGTAGACTACTAGGGTTTGAATAGGGTAACTATTAAGGACTATACTCTACTACCCCTTATTAAAGAAATGATGGACTGATTGAGTGAGATGAAATACTTTTCTAAGCTAGATCTTAGAGATATATATTATTATATTCACATTAAGAAAGATAATGAATGGAAAACAGCTTTTCAAATGAAATATAAGCATTTTGAATTTTATATAATGCTTATAGAATTATACAACACACTAGCTATATTTCAGTCCTATATTAATTAAGTACTTTGTGGACTTATTGACATCTACTGTGTAATCTACCTTAATGATATTCTGATCTTTTTCAAAAATAAGAAAAACCATGAAAAGTATATACATTAGGTGCTAGAAAGACTCTAGTAATATAACCTTTATGTAAAGAAATCAAAATGTACTTTCTTTGCAAAGGAACTAAAGTTTCTAGGCTTTATAATTGAAGTTAATGGAATTTAAATGGATCAAAATTGTGTAGCCACTATCCTTAAATGATCTAAGTCTTGAATGTTTTAAGAAGTCTAAGTTTTCTTAAAATTCATAAATTTCTATTACTAGTTTATATATATCTATTTGAGAATAACTACTCCTATAACAGACTTACTAAAAGATAATATTAAGGGAAAGAAATCTAGATCATTTACATTTACTAAACAAGCTTAAATAGTGTTTTAAGAAGTTAAGCAAGCTTTTATAGATGCTATATTACTTAACCATTTTAACTCTAAAAAGCCTATACAAGTAGAGATAGATACTTTGAGATTCAGAATTACTGAGATTCTCTCTCAATTATCTAAAAATGTGTAACTAGAACCTACTAGTAATACATAAAATTCTAAGAGAAGTTAGTGGGAAGGTGCCTATCTACTTATAATATATAAATAAAATTGATTACCAGTTACATTCTATTCAAAGAAGTTGAATTCAATGTAATATCAATATAATATATATAATTAAGAATTATTGGTAATTATTGAATTATTTCAAGTGTGGAGACACTATGTATAAGGCACTAAATTCTCTATTTAGATGCTAATAGATTATATTAATCTATATTACTTCTTCATCATCAAGAAGCTATCTAATAGATAAGCACATTAGATGGAAGAGCTATTAAAATATAATTTTTATATTCACTACTATCTAGATCAGCTTAACCCTGTCAATGTGCCATCAAAATAACCAGACTATGAAATAGTCCTTTAAGAGGAAGATGTTGATGGAGTGCTTCCTACATTATAGTAAAAACTAGCTGTATAAGATTTAGTTATACCTAGTATAGATAATGTTAATAAAGTGCCTGTGAAGAGAAGACATATAATATTAGAGGTAACTATATAGAGTAGTTAAAATGATATTACACAACTAGCTAATATGATACTATTTAAGAGAGCTGATATTAATGATTTAGAATATCTTATACCTCATTTAGTAGTTATAAAAGCTATATAAAATGAAATAGATTATAACCTTCTATTTAGAATACTTATTGAGTTCATTAAAAAGATTCAGAAGAGGAATGCCTTTACTGCATCTCAAATTTAAGAATTGAATAGATATGGAGATTCTGAAAGAGATTTCTCAACTAGATCTATAGATTTAAAATCAGTTAAGTTAGCTATAAATTATTAGTATCTTGAAGAGTATGGACTCCTAATGCAAAATAAATCTATATTTATCTTAGAAAGTAAGATCTTACATAAAGAGTTACTACACATCCATTATGATGATCCCTATGCAGGACATTTTAGAATCAATAAAATGAAAGAATTACTTTAAAGGAAGTATACATGAAAAGAGATCTAAAATGATGTAATTAATTACATTAATACATATAATATATGCTAAAGGGTGAAGGTTCTAAGACACTTATACTATAGAATCTTATTATTATTACTGATTCTAAATCAGCTGTGGAAATCTATATTAATAGACTTCATAGTGGATTTACTAAAATCCTAATTTCAGAGTAAGAGATATGATAGTATTCTAATCATCATTAATTAATATATAAAGATGATTAAATATATCTTCTGTCTAAAGATCATTAAAGCTCTGAATCTAGCTGAATTGATTATAGGTTTAATAGTTAATAAATATAGACCTCTAAAGTTAATTATATCTAATTATAGATTAATATTTATAAGTCACTTCTGATTAGTATTTTACTATCATCTTTAAATTCAGTGAAATTTATCAACAGCCTTTTACTCTCAATCTGATGGTCAAACTGAACATCAAAATCAAATATTAGAATATTATCTTTAAACATATTACTTCTACTATCAAGATGATTGGCTAAAATATTTATTAACAGCTCAATTTACTTATAATAATGCTAAGCAAGCTTCATTGAATATGTCTCTATTTTTTACATTCCTTGAATATAACCCAGATCTACCTCAAGATGTCACAGATGATGTCCTTGAGGGGGAGGCAAGCTTTACTAGAAATTAAAGAAAGCCTTAGAAAGTATTAGATGTGATGTAAAGACTTGAGATATTAGAGAAAGTCTATAAAATATTAATAAATATCTTACATCATATCTATAAAAAGTAGGTGTAGTATTATAACTGAAAGTATAAACTAATAACATTTTAACTTGAAGAAGAAGTCTTAATTTCAGTAAAGAATATTAAGACAATGAGACTATATAAAAAGCTAGATAATTAATGACTTAGACTGTTCCCAATTATTAAGATAATTAGAAAGTAAGTTTATAAGGTTAAGCTACCTTCATCATTTAGTAATATTTACTCTATTTTTTATGTTTTACTATTAGAGCTGTATCAACAGCAGCCAGGAGAAGAACCACTAAGACTGAATAGAATAAAAATAGCTAGAGATATTAAATATATTATTAAAAAAGTACTGGATAAATAAATAGGGAAGAATCAGAAGCTAAGATATCTAGTTAAATGAAAAGAATATTCAGATTCAGAAAATATCTGAGAACTAAAGAAGAATCTAGAAAATACTTATAATCTAATTAAAGTATGAGAGTAGGTAAATCATAGCTAAGACATAAGAATCCTCTATCACTAGAAATAAGAATAAGGTTAAAAGTGAAAATGATTCATCCCTCTACCCCTTTTCTCCTATAGGGTTTTTGGGTAGGTAGGCTGGGATCAATGGCCTAGGCATAGAATAGAATAGTACTTTTCTCCTATTTTCTTATGTGATTTCAGGAGTTTAATAAGGCTATCACCTTATAAAAATTGGAAAGGAAAATGATTAAAAATTAGTTGCTCTAAAGAGTAAAAATAACATTAAATTAAATTAAAAATTGCCTGAAGACTGCAAAATAAAAATGTCAGAAAAATAAATTCCTTATACTCAACCTATTACTCTACAGCAAGTAAACCTCCATCTATATGTAATTAATTAGTCTTTAATATGATTATACTGTAGATATGATATAGTTACTTACTCTATTTATTTTCTCCTTAAGAGCATCTAATTGCTCTAACATTTTCTGTAATAAAGCTATTATCTTTTATTCTTATATTATAGAGACTATAGCTCTTAGCTTGTATAGAAAGTGTATTCTAATGTAATTTTCTACATCAGAGGTAAACTTAACTACTATAATCTTTATAGCTGTATAAATTATTAATTCTACTACTTGATAGTTTACTAGCTTCTGCAGGATGCATACTTCATAATGGAAGGAAGATAGAATCTATTTCATTAATTAACTTTAATAATAAATTGCTAATGATATGTTAATAAGGAGTAGAATACTCATCTTATTATAGAGGTTATAACTCTTTTTATAGTAGTTATATTTACTCTAAGAGTATTTCTTAGTGCAGATAACCCTCTTATCATCTTAATATTACTTTATATAGTGCAAGTAGATATTCATACCTATAAATATAATTAGAATAGAGACAGTAGCTTTCTCTCTATCCTCCTTAAATTTAGAGGCACACCTAAATGAAAATAACTCTTTAATGATATTAAAGAGATAGATTTACTAGTTACTCTTCTCTTTCTTCTTAAACTTAGAGGACTTTACTATTACTCTGAATTACTTAGAAATACTCAGGGCAACTATATGCCTAACTCTATTCTTATAATCATCTATTAGTGAAGAGTATAGGGACATATCCAACCTGATGAGCTCATCAGTACTGGGTACTAAAGTGTTAAAAATAGTCTATCTTTACATTAGTTTTATATAATTAAAATGTTAATGATAATCTACCTCCTCCTTTTCTAATTTAAGTTATTAGCCCTCCTTCTTCTCATACTTCTTTCTCTCTTTCTCTACCTTCTTCTTTATAGCTCAAGCTATCTATCTCTTCTTTTTCTTTTCCTTCTTCTTCTTCTTTTTCTTCTCCTTCTTTTTCTTCTTCTTCTCAACCCTGCTCTCCTATTAGGAGCAAGGATGTTTCATCCCTACTTAAGTATAACCAGAAGAAAAGACAGGGGAGACCACATATATACAGGAGGATAGGGTTATAGGTATTACTATACTATATTAATTATACTAATGTCTTGATTCTATATTCTTATTACAACTATATTGCAAATGAAATACCTACTTGGAGAGAATGAGCAGAGATTCAGAACTATCAAAATAAAGTAAAATTTTATTATTTTTACTATATCATGCATTAGCCTCAGTTCTGTCTCTTCACAATCAAAATCACACATTTTTACACACATTTTCAAGTAAATTGGATAGCTTTTAGACTTACCAGTGAGATGTTTTAAGAGGTTAGAGAAAGAAAAGTCTACATAATATTAATATAATAGTTGTGTGGAATCTTCCAGAGCATTCCATCATAATAATATGTTATTAAGGGGTTACCTCTTATTCTATAGTATATGATTATGGCTTCAGAATGAAGCTGTCAAAGGAGAAGGTAATTATCATAATAGTATATTAAGTCTAGAAGCCTACTATACTATATTAATAATCAGATTAATTTGATTATTCTTTAACTCTATAACAGGCTGTATCAGGCTGATATATATGTATCATCAATGTCAGAATGTTATAGTTATATCATTATTTAGATGTAATGGGTGCACTCTGATTAATAAATCATATAAGTTAGATATTAAAATCAAGATTATAATCATTAGAGAAAGAAAGGAAAAAGGGAGAGAAATCATAAGATCATGCAATATAAATAGAAGAGAATTATATAAGGTCAGAGCAGATAAACATTTATATAAAGACCCAGTTAGAGGCATCTAATTGAGTAGTTAGAAATTAAGTGAAGTTCAGACAAGCTATAGATATAGAGTATAAGAGTGTAGTCCTTCACATTATCCTTTCCTACTCAGCTTCAGAAAGCAGGCAGGAGGGTTCAGAAAATTAGATATAATATAGTATAGATAGAGTCTTATTAAGTAGATGCAGTTCTTCATAACAGATGAGTATAATGATATCTTACAGGATAGAAGTTAATTCCCATAAGGAGACTTCATAGCTGAGTCACTTCACTAGGTACTAAAATCCTTACTCATAATGGTAGTAGTTGAGGATAGCTTCAATCTTGTATTCTACCTCATTATCTTCCCCAATGATGCCAGGTGGGTGCCAGTTGATAACCTCTTATGAGAGGAATGAGTTAGTAGAGACCTTACAGAGCAGATTTATATGAAATATATTGTAAATTCTGAATAATATATTAAGATAGTAATTATAACTCTCTAGAACTTCAATGATAATATACTTAGCATATTAGTAATTAAATATGTAAGATAGGCAATTAGTAGTAATATTTTAAAGATCTAGCTAGATCTTATCATTTATCTTATAGTATTCAGTAGGATTTCAGCAGGTATTCATATAGTTCTATTAATCTTACTGGGTACTGATCATGAAGAATTTAGCCTACTTACAGACTTATTAGAGTTTTGAGATGATGATGTTCACAATTTGAATTGAGCTACAGAGTAAAGTAGAAGATTCAGATAATTCAGTAAGATTGAGAATTTCAAGGTTATAATCATATGAGAGGAAAAATAGGCTGATATCAGTGCTGATAGTATCACAACTATTAATTATAAATTTAGTATGTAGAAGAAGTTTGTTCTAATTATTCTAAATATATGAATAAAATTTCTAGAGGTATATTAGTAATTTATTTCTGAGCTAGAGGCTGGCTAGAGGCAACTTAGCAGCTTTAGTAAGACTTAGTAGCTTAGCTCATCTCTCTGATCTACATATTAGCCTCATAGTCTGTGCAAGCTAGAGGCTGGGCATTTCCACAAACTTCACATATCTCTAGAATACTATAAATTATATCTAGTATGTATCAGCTGTTATTTTTAAATCTTATAATATATCTATATATTCTATAATTTATAATATAGCATGCTATTCAAAATTAACTATCTTCATCAAACACATCCTTCAATTAACATAATTTTCTTAATTGACATACTATTCTCTATTAATATATCATCCTCTATTAATATACCATCTTTAGTTTATATATCATCCTCAATTGACATACTTTCCTCAATTAACATATCATCCTGAATTAACATATTTTTCTTAATTAGCATATCATCCTCTATTAGTATAACATCCTCAATTAACACTCTCTCCTCAATTAACACACTATTTTTAACTTAAGCTGAGGACAGTTAATGCATACTCTTCTTAACTTAAGCTAAGAATAGTTAATACTGTATTACCATACTCTTCTTAGCTTAAACTAAAAATAGTAAACCTATAGCTATATTAACATGATTAATATTTACAACCTATAAATATAATAATTACTATTACTTAATATCCTCAAAATCTTCAATTAAATTAATAAAAGTACTTTTAATAAACTATACTTCCTCCTTCTTAATTATTATCTTTCTTCCTACTATTTTTATTACTTTCTTCTATAAGATCTCTGCAACCTTCATCTTCCATAGCTCCTTCTATTTACACTATATATTATACATTTATTTATATATCTCTATACTGCATGTTAGCACTAATTAACATTATATCCAGCAAATAACATCTTATGCTCACTCTGAAAAATCTCTACCTTAGATACCTTATATATCCTTATCTCTTCATATTCTATTATTATATAATATATTCTACCTGCTATCATCACTACTACTCCAGCTGAAATTGAATTAAATCACTTTATCATCAGAGTGTTAAGATCAAGCTTAAATACTCTTCAGTTAAAGAAACACTTAACTATATTTTATATAATAATATTAAATAGAAAATAACCCTTTACATTTTATACATTATTAAGTTAGTTCAAGCATTCATCATCTCAGGCTTTACTAGTATGATACATACCTTCTCTTCTTCAGATATCACTATAAAGTTATCATCTCTTAATAATTATATAATCTATTTCCTTGAATTACTCAGTTCAGTAAAGTAGTATATATCTACTACCTCTCAAAATTTAGTATTAAAATGGCCTCATTAGGTACCTACATCATCAACAATCTATTGCATATTAGATAGCCTTTCATTTATACTAGAAAACTCCAATTTAGAGTATTATATACATACCTCTCTTGCCTCTTCTGATGATAGAATCTTAGATATACTATCCTTATTATTAAGCTCTAACTCAAACTTACTTTTATCCTGATTATCATAATCTCTAGTAAATAGCTAAGTGCTCATGATGAGGTGATTCATATGATTCTTATCAACTATTAATAGCTATAATGTTAGACACACATTAACCTTATATTCCCAGTTAACCCCAGTAAATAGCTATATAGCCAAGAGGTTCTTTATTATATTTAAAATCCTTCTATTTATTACTAAATAATCTACCTTACTCTATTTTATAATCTTCATCTACTTTAAGTCCCAGACAACATTACCACCTACAAGCCCATAATATGACCCTGAAGCTAGATTAAGATCTGATCTATTCTTACTTTCTAAACTGTTAATTTTATTCTTAGAGGTATCTAGGGTTAGGGCACTATCAGTCCTGCACCTCTTCCAATTTCTCTCCACATTTAGGTCAAAATTATCATCAGAAAGATCCTACTCAGTAGTTTCTAGTAATTAGTATTTATTGCATAGCTGAGGAAGATAGAAAAATAAATCATACTTATTACATCATTATAATAAATCTATCATTTTAACTCACAAAACTCCTCTACATCAACCTCAGTATTATAGCTCTCATAACTCTCAAAACTCTGCACCAAACAATTTTGTTGATGATTAATGAACTTAGACATCTATAAGTAGAAAGCTACTATTACTTACTGTTAATTATAATGCTCATGGATGTCTTGCTAATAGTTTCTAAACACTCAAATATTAATAGAGATTAATATAGTATTAGAAGGACATATTGAAATAATCAATCTAAACCTCTAATAGACCTAGATTAATGATATTACTTTGAAAATCAATTTGTTAACTGGGCTGAGGAGGAGAAGATACTGACATCCTTTAAATAGACTATAAATTATATCTCTAATTAATTTATTTATTAGATTACTGAGATTCATCCTATTAACTCAGACTTACATCAGAAGGCTCTGATGATGATAATGCTAACTAACTCTTTATAATATTTTAATTATAACTAGTTCCTCTATAAGGGAGTAAAGATACTATTATTCTCTAATTAGCCTAGAAATCATTCTCTCAGGCATCAGCTGCATTCACTTTAGAGTGTTTTTAGACTCATAAACTCATTTTACTCTTATTTGGAACCTATTATCTTGCATTCAGTATGTTATGGCAGACAGTCCTTAGTTTAAATCAGAGCTAATGCAGTGATGCCCAGGTAAATAATACTCAGCTTAAGTCTAGCTCTGACTTAAGCTAAGAATTGTATAGAATATGAGAGTGTAGTTAAGACTCATATAAGATTAGATGGTGTAATTATGAAATAAGAATTTATTATAGTAAGTATCTATTATATTTTAGTCAGTAAATTTCAAGCATATAATCCTTAGCTTAAGTCAGGACTGAGCTTAAGCCAAGCACTATATATAGAACTAGGTAAGGAGTTCATACTTACTAGTACCTAAGATTCTTACATGACATTGATGTTCAGTTAGATATAATAATAAGTATAAAAGAAGAATTTAGATGTGAGAAGTACTAGTAAACTTTATCTGTAGAGTAAAGTTTACATCTAAGTAAGTAAGAAGATAAATAAAGAATTATATATAATATCTCATTCACTAATCAGCAGCAGACAGAAGTACCTCTTTTCACTAGTAAGTTTAAGTTAGTCTTCTTTAACTAGCAACTATTAATAATAAATTGCAGTATATATATCTAAAAACCCAGCTTCAAGACAATTTATTCTATCTTACTAATAATATAAAACTTATATTATTTCCAGCCATGAGTATTTATCTCTTTCATTACTATTTAAAAAGAATGTTCATCACATATCTGCATTGAATCAAACTGACTGAAGCCCAGATATCATATTTTATACTAACTATAGGTTATTAAAAGCTTTCTTTTAATGAGTTCATAAAGAAGGCTTAATAGTATATAGTTCAAGTTATTCTCTTTTTAAGTCTTTTTATCATCTATTTTTAGTATCAAATTATTCATCAGACACATTACTACTAAATCTATTTCAAGATTATGTATTATTATCTATTAGACATATTATCTTATTGGAACTCTCTCCTTCAAGTCCTCCTCTTATCTTTGAAGATTGATAATGCTGTCTTAATCCTCTGATTGACTATCTATTAACATGTAATCATTACTTTCATTAATAGTTACAGTGCTGTCAAGTAATCTCTCATTTCTTTATAATTTACATCATCTCTAGTTGTTCTTGCACCATCAGGCTATAGCATCCAGATAATTATTTCTAGCTACTAATGGAATATTTTGAAATATCTGAGAGTAACTCTCATACACATACTTAAATATTAGTAGTAGTTTCTCCTTGCTTTGCTTTCTTCATAAATTTAAATTTAGAAGCTCATATCTTGCCATCCCCTTCTCTAATAATGTGTATATATCATTATATGCTACACTATCAACCTTTAAGAATATCTTAACCTTAAGTATTATTTACTCATATAGTATGCCCTGCAACATCATGCTATTCAATCACATAGTGAGAATGAGATGAATGCTCAACTTGTATATATCTATAAAAAACAGCAGTAACATTTAAAGGTACAATAAATATTAGATTATATTAGTAGTAAACACATAATAATAATATATCTATAGACCCTCTGAGTCCTGCCCTACCTCTTATTATCTACTTTTAAACTCATTTGTTTTCACTGGGACTTATATACTCCCTCAAGAGACTATTTTTTTATTATTTTCATATTTTAATATAATATTAGTTACAGCCTTAAAGTATATTTTATATAGTTATTCTTGTCCTTTCAGGGTTCAGTAGTTTAGTGGCTTCATATTAAAATCTCTCAACCCTTGGTCTGAAATTGGAAAACCAGAGGTTAAGAGACTTTAATATGAAGTCACTAAACTTAAATTCAGAAGAAACTATTTTTTCTTCTATATTAATTATAGCACATCACATAATTAATGATATTTTCTATAGATAATGACTCTTCTTAACTTGACAGTTCTAATGTGTCTGAGTTGAAGGAATATTAATCTCACTATATGTAATATGGAGACTTGAACCACATCTCTCAGCTTAAGCTAGGCTGCCCTGCCAGTGGAGAATTAATACTACTATTATAAAATAAAATATAAAATTCATACTGCACTCAGCTGAGTTTAAACCCTGAGCTGTTATATTCTGCATAGTAAAAAGTCATCTTTCTTCTTAGTGTAATCAATTTAATACTGATAAGAATAATAATATTAATAAGATCTTAAAGTATGTTTTTATAGCTAGCTCATCCTGCAGCTTAAATTAGGTCACCCTGAAGGGTTAGTACTATTACCATGAAATAAAATATAGAGTTCATGCTGCCCTCTATTAGGTTCAAACCCCTGTTAGACTGTTAATATGATGTGCATAGATTCAAAAAGTTACTATTCAAATTTCCTCAACTACTCTAGAGGGGATCTAGATGGAAACATGACATTACAGCTCTACAATATATTTTTATAGCTAGCTCTTGTGACTTTATTTAAGTTGCCATCTATCAGCAGATATTATGCAAACTGGTTGATGTAGCATTATCATAGTAGTAGTAAATATCAGCTATTAATAGAGAGTATAAATTATATATATATTTTGTCACATCTATAATCAAGCACATCACCACACCACAGCCACATAATCCTGCCACCAAAACCTGTGTATTTAGCATGTGTTGACTTTTCAATAGAACTTGTGACATATTTCACAATGAGATCACATCATATTATCAAGATTTAACATATTTTAGTTAAAAAATAAGCTATCTGAATAAGTAATACTAAATAGTGATAGATGTATAGATACTTACATAATCAATCTATTAGAATTATTCTTATAGATTCATTAATCTCAGTAGCTAACTAGTCTATATGAACATGGAAGTCATGTAATCCAACTACTCCTTAAGATGATAGCCTAGGTTTGAACTCAAATATATAGTCACTTATTTTTTTTTACCAATCTACCTAAATAAATATCAGTGCACATTATAACTCAAATAATAGCATATTCCTCAGTGTAAGCTAGCAGATAGGACTAGGGTATATTTCTCAGCTTAAGTTAGTAGGGCATTTAAATAATACTTTGGTCTACACACCAGTTAAGAGGAGTATATTTCTCAGCTTAAGCTAAGCAGGGCAGCTTAACTTAAGCTAAAGAATATACTCCTTTCCTACCTATTAGCTTAAGTTAAGAAATGGAACATGCCTTCCCCTTTGAATTTCTGAATGCAAATACCCTCATTCGAAAGCCCT
>JANTQH010000153.1:0-78915 GCA_032988465.1 Onygenales sp. PD_10
TCATAGTCACTGACTGCCATACACCTTAAATGAAGAATAATAATAATAATAATATATACCTACAGAGAAAAATATATATATAATTAGTTACTAACTATATGTGCATCACTCATGCCAGAAGTAGTAGATGTGGCACAGCTATATACCTATAAAGAAAAATATATATATAATTAATTACTAATTATATGTGTATCATTCATGCCAGGAGTAGTAGATGCAGCACAGCTATATACTTATAAAGAAATATATATATATAATTAATTATTAACTATGCATGCATCATGTGCAGCACAGCTATATACTCAGGGAATTATATATAGATTTAGTGGCAGACTATGCATACACCATGCATATTAATAGTGGGAAGGCAGAAAGGAAGATAGCTGGGAAATGCAAATATAACTAAAAATATTTATACTACTAAAAATCTAATTTAATATTTAGTTAATAAATTAGCAATGCTTTTGTAGCTGATAGAAAAAATATCATAAATTAATAATTATAATTCTCTTTACACTGAGAAAATGTTATTTTGATATGAGAATATTAAATCATATAGATATAACTTTTGCACTTCTCAATGATTTAGAATATTAACTAATTGATGAAGATTATAATTATAATGCTATCAGTAAAAATTCATGGGAGGCTTATTATTAAATTCTATTACTAAAATTCTTAGAATGTAAATAAACTCCATTTTATATCAAACTTTCCCTATTTAATATTAATTTCTACTGAATAGACTTTATAAGCTTTCATTTCACATAAAAACTCTATATCATTCTACTCTAAATAATCCTCTTACTCTAACTTCTTATCCTCATTACTTGACATCTCTCTCTCCACCTTAAAATCACTCTCTAATATCTTTTCTGATTAAGAAATTACTTTTAATAACCTCTTATCTTTCTTATTTAAAGTCTTTTAGAACTCATTTAATTTCTTTGCAGCTACTTCCTCATTAGTATTAGTAGCTATAAGTATTACTTTTCTATACTTAAGAATCTTTGCATTATGAGAGGCTAATAATATCTGTGTCTAGATACAGAAATGTTAGAGGGTTATGTTGATAATCTTATTATTAGAGGGAGGAGAAATATCAATCTATTAATAGTTAGTATTAATTAATAATTATAGTTGCAAGTTGAAGTAACTAACTCTTCTCTTTTTAGAACTAATTCTAAATTATAATGCATGTAGTCACTATATAATCTCCTCTTTCTCTATTTTCTTCTTAAGTGTATACTTCTTTATAATTTGGGCCTAATGATATTTTAAGGACTTTTCTTAATTAAAATACTTTTGAGTAACATACTTAGCCTCTACCTTCTCTATAGCAGATTGATCAGCTAGTAATGCTATTTCTCTATACTTAGTATTAGCATCTTTACTATTAGAACTATTATAAAAGCTTGTTATCATTTAACTAATCCCTATAGATACTTTACTACATTAAAGTGTGCTTTATAATTAGCCCCTTAGACTTTCTTCATAATAGCCTTATTACTGGTCTTTATGTACCTAATCTCTCTAATGTGCTTGATCTTGAAGTATTGTAAGTACTTCTTTATTAGTAATTAAGAGCTGAACATTATGTATTCTATAATAACTCTAAATGTTAATATCTCTTATATAATGTAATTAATATTAGAATGATAATATACTGGGATTAATGAGAGTAATTATAGAATATATTTATATAATAATAAATCTAGGTAATAGGTTTAAATTATTTCCTCTAGTAACATCTAAAATGAAAATTATTTTGATTACAACTAGTAATATATTATATTTACTTCTCTTCTTTTTCTCTTTCTCTTCTCATTTTTCTCTCCTCTTCTCTTCTCTTTTATAGTCTCTAAAATCTCTATTTTTAACTCCCCCCTTATTCTAACTACCTCTATTTAATAGTATATCTAGGTATGTGTCTCCAGCCTTCTTCCCCTAGAAATTAATGTATAAACTGATATGTAGGTTTATTTTCAGTTACTATTCAATCAACTACAAGCACTCTTCTGAGATCTACAAAAAACACAATAAGGTCTTCATAGTGAAGAAGTATTATGAGGATCACAGAGAGTAAGCTAACAATTAAAAGGTATGATTTAAAGTAAATAGTAAGTATAGAGTTAAAAATTATATTAGTATTAAATCTGAGCTGTAACTATCAGCTGATCTATCAGATAAGATATTATTCAGAATAATATTAATAATTTACTAATAGTTAGATTAATTAAAGAGAAGGAGATTATATTTTAGTAGATAAATATATACTTAGTTTTAAGAGTAGAGTTATTTAGTTGATTTATACAGAAGATAATTTAAGAATTACATAAAATAGATAGGAAAAATCTGGGTAATAAGTACTATATTTAGACTGAGACCATTAATTATCTGCATCTCATTAGTGAGGAAACACTAGTAATCTTATTTGAATGTAAGTAATGAGATAATATAATAGTCTATTAATAATATAATGCTGATAGTACTTCAGGTACAAATCTCTACCTAGCTTATTATTAGAAGAAAACCCTTTAAGTTGATGATATATAGCTTATTCTGTTAATTTTAAGAGAAGTGAGCTATTCATACTTTGAGAGTGCAAAGCTAGAGGTAGCTATGAGAGAGAATAAGAAGTAAGAAGTAAAAATGAAAGATTATAATATAAAGATGTAAATAATAGAATATAAATTAGAAGACTTTAATATAAATATATTAAATGATGAAGACTGAGTTGATAATAAAAAAAAAAGAAAGATATTATAAGTAAGAAAGATAGAGATAGAGATATGAAGTTTAATCTAGTAGATTTAATTTTAATTCTGAAGAATGAAGAGAAAGGCTGTGTAATAAAATCTATAGTTAAGAGATTTATATTAAATAAATATGAGATTATAGAGCCTATAGTTAAGAGGCATGTGCAGCATGCAGCTGAGAAGTATGAGATTTTAGAGCCTATAATTAATAAGCTTATAGAGTATGTAATTAAGGAGTATGAAGAGTAGCTTAAAAGCCTATAGTAGCTTTAAATACTGAGAAGTAGATATATAGTAGAAATGATATGATAATATAGAGTGAGTATTAACTTATTATTATAATAAGTGGAAAATTAATATAGTAGAAAAAATGTAATAAGAAATGATAATAATTTATATAAATTTTTTCATAATAATTCCCAACTATATATAATTTATTATTATATCTAGGATTTTCCTTCTCATTCCATCTCATCTCATCTATTTATAAAATAGAATGAGATGGGACACAGAAGAACCATTCATATAATAAAATAAAATATAAGATTTTAATTTTATTATAAAATAAGATATAGAAGTATATATTTTAGTATGAGACAAAATAGAATTAATATCTATAGAATAAATATATAAAGATAGTTTCTTTAACTTTCTTATTCTATTCTATTTTATCTCAGTAGTAGCTTTATATCTATCATATTTTTAGTTAGATTTATAGCACTGTTAATAACCTTTCTTAACAGCTACCTATTGATGGTGAGATACCTAAGAATCAAAACATTAATAAGTTTATTAAAATAGAGCTTAATTGTATTAGCATGATATCTACCACTATTTCTAATTTTAATACTTTTAATAATACTGATGGTGAAAAATCTCATGTTCTTTTACTCTTTTATTTTAATTATAATAAATCAATTATTAAATACCTTATTATCTTGAAGTGGCCTGATAATATTCCTTACAAGATCTTTCTAAAATAATATAAATATATATTGAACTATATAATACATAAGCAACATTTATTTTATTAATCAGATAAAGAGATTCTACTGAGGCATATAATAGATAATTCAGATGAGCAGAAGGAAATCATTGCTTAAATATATAATAAGTCTGATTATAAAGATTATAAGGCAACTAATTATAAGGTCTTTTAGTGATATTAGTGGGAAGACTTATTCAGTGAGATCAAGGCATATTATAAGAAATGTCATGAGTGTTAATTTTAGAAAAATAATCATCTTAAAGAACTACTATATCTAACTTACTGTAACTATCTGTGGGATAAGTAGTGTATTAATATTATTAAGTTTCTGAAGAATTAGGGGAAATTATGTGCAGTTATTACTTAAAATAACTTTACTGACTAGGTTAAAGATTAGCCTCTTACTCATACTAAAGTAGAATATAGAGCCCAGTTCATTTATAAAGATATTATATATTAATATGATTGTTTCCAGGAAATGATGTATAATAACAGGCTGGAAAATTAGAAATAAATTAGAATTTTTACCATTAAGTATCATATTATTATTAAGTAGATAATAATTTTGCCATATAATATAAAAGCTAATAGTATGATTAAATGTGGATATCTGTAAAGAGCTACACTCTTATATTCTATATCCATAGCTTACTCAAACTTCATCTGATCTCTGACAGCCTAATTAGATGCCTCTGACTGGGCCTTCATATAAATGTTTATTTGCTCTGATCTCATATAATTCTCTTCTATTTATATTGCATGATCTTATAATTTCTTTTCCTTTTTCCTTTCTTTCTCTAGTAATTACAATTTTGATTCTAGTGTATAGCTCACACAATTTACTTATCAGAGCACACCTATTACATTTTGTAATTACTTACTTGATCTCTTCTTAGAGATCCTTGTTATATTCACCCCCCTAAACATGATTTGCATGTATAGTAGATTCTTCCAAATATAACTCATGCATACAGTAAACTCTTCTAAAACCTGAAATATAATTAGCTCAGCTCTGCCAAATGATGTGTCAGTAAAAGGCCTCAAAGCTCTGACAGTCCACATTAATATTTTATGAGATTTTCCTTCAAACTTTCTGAATCCTCTAAACTTCCTGAATCCCTCAAACTCTCTGAATCTAAATAATCTTTTGAATCCATCATAAATATGAATCCTTCACATGAAGATAGCACTCCTTCTCAGAGCTCTGATGCTGAATTCTAAAACTTCATTCAGCAACTTATAAACAAAATCAATCTTATTATCAAATAGAATTATACACTTATATTAACTTTAGCTCCTGTTCTAACTTCTGCTCACCTGATTGCTTCTTTTGAAGACTTCTCAAGATGCCCAAAAGAAAGGCTTACTACCCTTGAGAAATTCATGGGCAAATAAGTCTCTAAATACCCTGCTTGGTGCCTTAGTGCAGAGGCTAAAATTACTTTAAATAATCTTACAATTAAATCTCTTGCTGATCAGACCTGATATATTTACACTTAACTCTCTGGTACTATCATTATCTGATTTCATTCTTAAATGAAGGTTAATATCAAGCTCATTTTTATAATCCTTAATATTATTTTTAATCAACTTGACATTCTTTTCTTCAACTCCTTAGTGGCCCAGAAGGCTCTGACCTAACTACATAGTATTTACTAGAAGATTAATCTACTTACCATCTTTCTTCTGAGATTTAATCAGAAGATTCTGAAAGCTAACAGCCAGCTATGAGATGATACTATTAAGAAGATTCTACTCAAAAAGGTCATCAAGTTTGAACTTCTATAATAAACTATTACCTTTATTAAACCTCTTATGTACTTTTAGTATTATATGAAGCTTCATAGTATAGAGAATAATCTATCTGAGATCAAAATCATTCAGGGCTGAATTTATAGTGATATTTCTATTACCTCTAGGGAGGTCTTCCTCAAGACCTCTCTACTGAAGAACTCAAATGCTATGAATTAGATGCCTATAGAGCTTACTTATATAAATATATTCTACATTCTGAATATGACTACTACTATTATTATTAATTGCTGTACCTGAGACATCTACATTAACTGTAACAAATCTGAGTATAGAGCTACTGACTGCCATAGAACTCATATTCCCCCAAAATTGCTCATATGGTCTGTAAATGTACAAATTAAGCCTAAAAAGAAGGAAGACTTTAAAGATGCCAAGTTAGACTTAAGAAAAGACTAGCTTCTGTGTGAAATTATAAGTAGAAGCTCTCAGAGTTAGATAGGAAAACCTTTAAGAAGAAAATAATTATTTTAGTAATTCTTGTATTTATAGTGTTGTTTTTTTTTGGGTTCAGGTTGAAAAACCGCCTCGGGCGCCCGCCTGAATGGGTTATCAGGTCAGGGGGGGTCAACCTGAAAAGCCTGTTGCAGGTTGGCACTAGTCCCAAATAGGCTTAGCGCCAGCCATATTAGGCTTAGCGCGTTCCAAATCTGGATTAGCGCACCAAGGCCTGAGTGCACTAACCGCATTGGGACTGCGCTAAGCCTAATATGGCCGGCGCTAAGCCTATTTGGGACTAGCGCCAACCTGTCAGGTTTGAAAAAGCCTGTCAGGTTTGGCACCTCAGGCCCAATATAGGGCTTTTTTCTTTTCAGATTTGAAACCCAGCAGGTTCACAGGTCAGGTTTACAACACTATGTATCTATCATAATTAATCATTCTTTTAATATGAATACTATGATAAATAGTAGTTACTATTATTATTTAATGATTCACTTTCATATGATTAATTATTATAACCTCCTGTATATCCCAATCAACCTTCAAAAGATTGAAGATATCAATGGTGATACAAGCAACTTCATATGAAATATAGTGAAGCTTAATGTTAATATTAGTAAATTTCTCTAAGAAAACACTTATATATATGAAATTGAAAATCTTCTATATAATTTCATGCTAGGCCTATCATGGCTATTCAAACATCAAGCTCTTGTTGATGTTCATAATTAATGTGTTATATTTCCTGAAGGCATTTATATCTTCAAAAAAGATGTTCATAAGACTACTGATCTTTACTAGATCTCTACTAATACCTATAACCTCCTTTGAAGCTGCAATCAGAAATTCAAGTTCTAATCTCCCATTAAAATTTTCATTACTAATATAGCTAATATAGAAAAGGCTCTCTCATAACTTTCTAAGAAGTTAAAGACTGACTATATAATAGTCCTCCTTCCACACTATCATAAATTCCTCAACATTTTTGATCATAAGGCCACTGAGAAGCTCCTACTATTCCATGATATGTATAATTATCATATTGAACTTAAGAAGATAGATGATAAAAATCCTCAGCTACCCTAAGAACCTCTATACAATATATTGTATAATGAATTACTTGTGCTCTGCAAGACACTTAATAATCTTCTGAATAAGAGTTTCATCTAAGTTAGCAACTTATCTGTAGGTGCACCTGTGCTCTTTATGAAGAAGCTAGATGGAGGCCTTTAATTCTATGTTAATTATTAGAGCCTTAACTGCCTCACCTGAAAAAATTGCTACCTACTACTATTAATCAATGAGACTCTCAAATAGATCAGATGAGCTAAGTAGTTTATAAAGCTTGATATTATCTCTACATTCTATAAGATCTAAATTGTAGAAGTAGATGAATGACTAACTACCTTTCACATAAAATATAGTCTATTTGAATGAATAGTTATCTTTTTTAGTCTTATAAACACCCTGAGCATCTTCCAGAAATACATCAACTAGGCCTTATGAGACTATTTAGATGAATTTACTTCTACCTACCTTGATGACATCCTCATCTTTACTGATGAATCCCACAAGTAATATTAAGAGCACATCTAAAAAGTCCTCACCCACTTTTATAAATATGATCTCCCAATTGACATTAATAAATCTACCTTCAAAGTTTAAGAGACAACCTACCTCAGCTTCATCATAAAGGCAGGAAAGGAAGTCTATATGGACCCCAAGAAAATCATCACTATCCTCAAATGGGAGGCCTCTATAACTATAAAAGACATGTGAGGCTTCCTAGAATTTATGAATTTCTATTAATACTTCATTTAAGATTTTTCTGATATTATCTAATTACTAACTGATCTCACACATAAAGATCAGCAGTTTTAATAATCTAAAAAAGTAGATAAGGCATTCACATGCCTTAAGTAGATGTTCATCTTTATCTCAATGCTCATTACATTCAATTCTAACTGCCTGATAGTGGTTGAAATAGACTCCTCTGAATATATCATAAGTAATACTCTCATGTAATAGGATAATAAAGGTATTCTGCAACCCTGTGTATTTATATTCAAGAAGCTTAGCCCTGCTGAAGCTAACTATAAGATTTATAACAAGAAACTCCTCACTATCATTTAATGTCTAGAAGAATAGGACTCTAAACTCTATAGTATAAAAAACTTCAAAATTATCATAGATCATAAGAACCTCTAATATTTTATAATAATCTATAAACTCTCTGAACACTAGATGTACTGGGCTAAATTCCTCAGCTACTTTCATTTTATAATTTATTACTGCCCTAGCATAGAGAACTCCATAGCTGACACCCTCTCCCAATGTGAATAGAATATGCCTTTCAAAGACTCTGATGCCTACTAGGTAAATCACAAATAGAAACTATTAGACTTATAGATCCTCAAAGAATCCAAAGTAATATCATATAGAGTAATATATGTCTCATCTGTTGTCCTGCTAATTATAATCCTCTCATCCCCATTCTAAGAACTCTGAAGCATTGCTGCCACCTCTGATAAATGCCTTCAGATAATGACCTAGATCATTCAAGATAAAGCTTACTATTTTCTGCCTGAACTTCAAGCCTGCATTGACATTATTAAATGCTCTGTAGACCCTGACTTCTAATTATACTTTCAGAGGAGGTAGTGGGTTCCTAATTCAGAATCATTATGCATCCAAATCATATAAAAAACTCATAACTTCCTAATGACTGGCCACCCAAGCTGTGAAGTACTCTACTAAATTCTGTCTTAAAACTTCTACTGGCCTAACATGTCTCAGAGCATCTGACAGTTCATCTGAAACTACAACATCTATTAATTCATTATCACCTAGTAAGATCACCATCAAGATCTACTTAAGTCTCTCTCAATCTCTAAACATATCTAGCATAATATTACTATTAATTTCACAGTAGATCTTCCTACAAGTAATAGCTGTAAGAATGTCCTCATCATTGTTAACTGTCTCAGTAAGAGTATTATTCTTAAATCTTGCATGAAGATGAATGTGCCTACAGTGGCAAAAGTCTTTCTCTAAAGCTTATTTTATTGCCTGCACAGTCTACTCTGTACAATCATCTTAGACTATAAAACCCAGTTTATTGGAGCTATCTGAACTTAAATCTACTAGCTCCTCAAGATTTTCCAACACCTTTTAACTGTCTATTACCCTGAAACTAACAGCAGCACTGAACATATAATCTAGACAATTAAGAACTACTTTCAAAAATTCTATTCATATACTTAGAATGACTGAAATGAACTCCTCTTACATGCTAAATTTGCAATTAATAGCTATAACATTATTAGCATTAATGTTAGCTCATTTTTTCTCTCACATAGTTATCCTTTTAAAGTCCTTAATCTTATTAAATCATTCAAATCTTCTATTTCATTCTGCAGTTCAATTCAAATTGTGGACACCATCATCTTGAAACTCTAGTAAGCTCATAAGTGAGCTAAATCCTCCATGGTTAGTACTCAGCAGGACTAATAAAATCATGTGAATGTCTGCTGAAATCCCACTGAACACTACAAGATAAGTAATAAGGTCTGACTAGACCTCTGAAATATCACAATTGATTGCCCATTTTGCATGCTTAACTATCAATATGCTAAGTACACTGTCATTGAAGTTCTGAGAAGTCATAACTATTATCTTAACATATCACCTGGGATTTATAATATGTTTCACACAAACCTACTCTGCAAGGTCTCCACTGACCTATTCCTCTCACAAGAGATCACTAACTGGCATCTACCTGACATCATTGAGGAAGATAATGAGGTGGAATATGAGATTAAAGTCATCCTTAACTGTCACTACTGTAGATGAGGATTCCAGTACCTAATAAAGTAACTTAAATATAAAGTCTCTTTATGAGAATCAACCTCTATTCTATAAGATATCATCATACTCACTCATTATGAAGAGCTGCACCTACTCAATGAAACTCTACTCATATTATACTGTGCCTAATTTTCTGATCCCTTCTGCCTATCCTCTGAAACTAAATAGGGAGAAATAATGTGAAGGACTACACTCTTATACTTTATATTCATAGCTTGTCTGAACTTCATCTAATCTTCAACAGCCTGATTAGATGCCTCTGACTGAGTCTTCATATGAATATTTATCCACTTCAACCTCATATAATTCTCTTCTATTTATATTGCATAATCTTGTGATTTCTTTTCCTTTTTCCTTTCTTTCTCTAATGATTATAATTTTGATTCTAGTGTATAGCTCACACAATCTGCTTATCAGAGCACACCTGTTACAATATCATCCTATTTCAGACATACTAGTAAAGCTTACTATAGATAAAAGAAACTAGGTTAATTATTTCTACTTAATGTTATGAGTAGATCATATCTTTATTTAATAATCAACAGATGAGATATTATTTTATTTATAATATAATTATAATACTATTCTTTCTGTTGAGCTTGAAGTTCTAATATAATAAATACTTTTATAGTATATTATTTACTTTTATACTAACTTGATATACATGCAGATTTAGCAGCTGAAAAGATAGAATGAAGACCTAAAGAAAGCAGCCTTTTATCTATAATATATATAAGAGAAAAATTAGAATTTATTTAATAAAATTAAGTAATTAATATATAAATTAGTTCAGGTAGGAGATCTCATCCTTCTATATGATATTAAAATAGAAATATTCTATTCTATTAAATTTAACTTCTATTAGTTGAATTTATATCATGTGCAAGAGGTAAATCATAAGAAAGACACTTATTATTTTGAGAAGCTAAATAGTATATCATTCTATAACATCACTGTAGGTAATTAGATAAAGAAATTTTACCTTTATGATGATTAAATGCTAGTAATGTTAAATAATGTAGATTTAATAGAGAATAATAGTAAGAAGAAAAAAGATGTGGGTAGAGAAGAGAATACTTTATAATTTCTAATTTCTTATAATAAAAGTTTTATAGTTATTATCTGATTACTACATTTATTTCCTTATTTCATTTATTTTTTTTCTTTATTTTCTTTATTTGATCATATCCACTCATTAGTTTATTTTCTTTATTAGTTGTCTCTTTATAATTTAAATATAGATATGAGTAGTATGTCAGAATCTAAATGTATCTTCACATTTCTTTGTAGTTTTCTTTATTTCTTTCATTTTATAGTTATTAAAATAATAATATATCTTTCTCTTTCTCTTATTTTATTAGCTATAGCTACCTTTACATCTTACATTCAAAAAACTATAAAAATATATTCTATCTCATATTTTCCTCTACTTTTCTCTCATTATTATTATAGATATCTCTACCTTGCCTTCAAACTAACTTATACAACATATAACAACACTATATCTATAATTTCTCTTACTATCTTTCTATAAAATGTCAAACTGCTGAAATCTGCATGCTCTGACTCTAAAGCCTACTGATTTCCTTATCTTAATTGAACATGAGAAGTATAAATTTATAACTACTAGAAAGATTTAGAAGTATATTAATACTCTTAATAGATATCTCAGTTTGTACTATTAGATTCAGTGTGAAATTACTAATCTGATTATAAGTAAACATGAGGATAGAGAGAATAAAGTAACTACATATTTTAAGTAAATAAAAGAAGATAAAGTTTAGTAGGTAGTAATATCTAAAGTTAACTTCTACTATCAAACAATGGAGATCTATTGTAATATCTAGCATTAAATATAAGACTTTTAATTTGAAAGGTGGACTATGAGTTATTGAACAGTGTGACAGGAATAGACAGGTAAAAATATATGTATATTTCAAATGTAGGGATTATATAGTAATAGAACTATTTACTGATTCTTTTCATAAGAAACCTGCATAGTATATATATTAATAGCTAGCTACTAAGTGTGCATCACATGTGCATTGCCAGGCATACTACTAGGCATACTGCTGGGCCCAAGGTCTGAGATCTGAGATCTAAGAGTGTAGTTGATCTACATGTAACACACAATCTTCTTTGTGTGTTATAACTACTCTTCTCTTTAGAAGCTAGTCTTCAGTAGATTTGTGAATTTTCCATGTTCTAGCTGAAGAATCAGGCTGATGTGCAATGCATATTATAGAAGATTCAGATTATAATACTTTATAAAAGATTTAGATTATTATACTTAATAGAAGATTTAGATTATTACAGTCAGATAGTTCCATATTCTACAGGTTAATTATATTACAGGAATTAGTAATTTTATTGCCAAATAATTCAGCATATAATGCAGTTAATGTTTATTTTCTATGATTAGATACCTAAGTGATGATAGGTAGATGATTTAATGTACAGTAATCTAATATATCTATAAATATATATACTCTCTACTTTACTATATTCTTTCATTTCCTTTATTAAATATTAGTATTGTAATTTAATCTACTATTCTACTTATTATTTACTCTAGTATAATATCTTCTTGTCTGAGTGTCTATAATATCTTTCACTGATTTATAAATACTTTACACACTAATTATACTTTATTTTAGATTATCCAGCCTGGATGTGCATCTACATAGTTAGATGATTGTTTTGCTTTTTGCATGTTATAACTATATGATATTATCTAAGTATAATATATTACTTTTCTTTACTTCTTCTATGTTATTAAGGTACTATATCATAGAAATTACTAATAAATGTACTTTGATAGTTTAAAATAAAAAATATCAATTTAAAATGGCCTCCCAGACTCTCACATTATTTTATGTGTGTAGAGAATATATGCTATCAGGCTCTCTCTTCTCTTTTAACTCTCTTGCAGGGCTAGCTACCCCTCTATGCAGTACTTTCTCATCTTAGGGTCCTCAAACTTCATTGTACCTCCTTTCAGTCATACTCTCTTATTATAGAGATTTCTTTTTTATCTTCTCTTACAGCTCTTCTTTTATATGTATCTTTATACTATCTTCTACTACTACTATTTCTCCCTGCATGCTTAGCCATCTATCTGCTCTTATACTTCTTATTACCCTAGTCTGTCCTATTCCTACCCTTACTGCTCTGATGCCTATTATCTAGTTGGCTAGAGATTTTACACAGCTCACCATGCAGGCCCTGAAGAACAATGATGATGATGAGAATGAGGATAAGAAGAATAAAAATAAGAATAATAATAATAATAATAATAATGAGAAGGTTGAGAAGAAGGAGAATAAGCACTAAGAGAGGTTCATCAAGAGTCTGCACTTATTAAAATAGTGTGAGAAGTATGTTTACTATCTAACTACTAAGGCTAGTATGAAGGCATTTTATTACCCTCCTAAGAATCTGCATGTGACTTACTATTCTTAGTATATGTAATATTATTATCACTGTGAGATAGTGAGTTTTCCTGCAGTTGATTTAAAATAGAAAACTAATTACTAACTGTACTGTAGATTCCCATTAATGTGTATATAGATGCTATGAAGTTAATTGATGTAACTGAGCAATTAAATTACTTTAAGAACTTATTAGATAAGCCTGAATATACTAGTGCAATACAGCTACTTCTTAGAATTCAGTGGTGATAGAGCCAAGCAGCCATTTAATATAAGAAAGTGTTGGAAGAGATAGAGGAATTATTTGATATTATCTTAATTCTTTATGTAAGTAGTGTAATTATCTCATTTTAGTGCACTTAATTGATTCTAACTTTAGTGAAAATAGCCTGCCTCCCTAGGCTAGATGTAGTGTGCACTCTGAGTTTTCTCTAGTATTTTTTAGTTTGTTTTTTATCTACTACACCTCTCAGGACTTTTAATATTAGTATGAAATAATGAGATTTAATTTTCAGAAACTTATCCTTTCTCTTCTCTTCTTTCTATGTGCAGACTAGTTATTACTTGAGTTAATAGCACTTCAACTTTATTACCTTATAATCAAACTGCACATTAAACTTATTAATTAAGTTCTACATATTCTCAAGGTTTTCTACATTCTCTCAGGAATTCTCTACCTTTATTGTATTTTTCCAGTGCACAAGATATTACTAGCTATTAAAATAGTTGCATTTCTTTAGAATTTCTTCAATTTTGAACTCCTCAACTCTATCTATTATCATCAATTTGACCTCTAGAATTTCACTGTGCTGCATGTGGTATAGTTTGAGTAATAAGATATGAAAAATAGAGTATATATCTTTATATTATAATATAAGTTTTAATTTGTATGCCTGTTTTCCTCACTTATCAATAATTTTGAAAGAGCTGAGTTGACAATAATTGAGCTTCAGACTTAGATGTAATATACTGATATTTTTTGAGCATAATATAATCTAATCTCCAACTATAAAATATTTTTCCTTATAATACTAGTTATAGTATTTCTTCTGTGTTTTCTGAGCCTTCAGAAGAGATTCTTATAGGTTATTTCATACTTTTCTCATATAGTATACATGTTTTGTTGCCTCCTCTACTTCTCTCCCCTCCATGTTAGTGTCTAATTTAATATTAAGATGCAGTTTAGATTGAAAACTCATCAGTATTTCTATAGAGAACATCTTGAGAATACTATATATAGAGGTGTTGTAGGAGAACTATGCTAGCAGCAACTATCTAGCCTAGTCATCTTAATAGAAGTTATAGTAGACATGCAGATAGTATTTAAGTATCTGATTCTATCTCTCAGTTTAACTATCTATTTAAAGATGGAATGTAGTCATTAACTGTCAGCATACTTTCAGAAGGTAGTAGAGTATTAACTAGTATTTATTGAAGCTGAATATCTCAGTGCAGTTCATTACTTAATAGTATAAGTAACTGAAAAATCTGATGAAAATGTTGAATATTAGATTTGCAAGCTCTGATGTACTTATACCTTTATTAACTGATTTATAAATTATATACTTAATTAACTTGTCTATAAATATTATGATTAAATCATAGATCTTGCCATTCCACTTAGATGATAGAAGTTTGATGATGAAATCTATTATCATCATTTTGAAAGAAGAGGTAAGAATAGGAAGTAATTCTAATTGATTATATTCCTTATAATAGTATATCTTAATTTATTAGTAGATATTACAGGTATGTATATATTCCTAAATGTCTATTATTATATCATGCTAAAAGTATTTCTTTCAGATACACTCAAAAGTGTACTTAACATCAAAATATCCCCCTTAAGAATCATCATAATTTAATTTTATGATCTCATCTCTTGTTGCTTGATCTATAAGAATAGAAATGTAACTCTTATAATAAAGTAAATCATCTTAGTTAGTTATCTAGTTTAAGTGCTTAGTCTTATTTATTTTGCCTGCTTCTATTCTTCTGTACACCTTAGCATGCTTAGCATTCTGAGCTTGCATGTGACATAGGAATTTTATGATAAGTTCAGTGAGAGAGGATTTATAAGTTATATTAGATTTTATAATCATATTAATTAATATTTATAGTATCAGATGAGCTAGCTTTTTTATATCACTGACAATGTATCTCTCATCTGCACACACATTTTAATATGTGCAGAAAGTAAGTATATCAATGTAAATTACATTTTCCTTATTATTTAGTAGTTTTAAATGTGTCATCATGTTGATTATTTGCTAACTGAGGTCTTCTAGCTGTATCTGTGCATAGAGTGCAGACGAGGCTGAGTAATTACAAGTATAAAGCTTGACTCAACTTGGAAATTACTCATTTTAATTTGCCTTGAATAGGCCTACTTATAACTCGGATATTCCTCATTTTAAGCCTACAAAAACTCGGATATTTTGAATAGTGTCTGGGTAATTTTAAAGCTATATAAAAGTGTAGATTGAAGCCTTTTTGAAGCTTTTAGAATGATAATTATATAGTAGATATATCTAAAACTACTAATATTTTAATAAAATACACTAATACTATGATTTTTAATGCTTTTTAATGGATTTTATACTATTTTTAGTCTATTATAAATTTATTTTAAGCTATATTTTCAAATTACCCGGAAAATATTCGAGTTTTTAGTCAATTTTACTCGATTTGACTTGATTTGGACATATATATATATAACTCGGATTTGACTCGGCTAGGGTTAGCCAGGCAAGTAACTCACCTCAATATATATATATATGTCAAGTAACTCAGCTTGAATATCCTTATATTAGACTTGACTTGGACTTGTCTGCAGTCTATCTGTGCATCTATGTCTAATATTTGAAACATTTCTTAAAGAAGCTTTCTTAAATTATTAATAATAGTATTCACCTTAAAGTATTTTCTTTATAGTTAGAGTAATAACTAGGTGCATCTGCAGGATTCTTCATCCCTAGATAATACTTAATGATAAAGTTAAATATAGAGAGTGTTTCCATCCATCATATCTGACATCCTACTAACTCTATTGTTGTTATGAATTATTATAGGTTAGCATAGTCAGATAAAATCATTATAGAGAAACATACACTATATAGATAGTAATATTATTACTTGAATGTTATAAGAATAATAAGAAGTTTCTAATCATATATACTGTAATTATACTTCACTGATGATAAATCTTATAAGTAATATGTAACTAGGTACTATTATCCATCATTCAGATCTAACTGTAAGAGGATTGCACTTAATGTGAAATCTAATGCATCTAGCTCCATTTAGAGTTTTCAATCTGAGTTAAAGTACATAAAAATTAGAGTCTTTATAAATATATTTTTTAGCTCTTGAAAAGCTTTCTGCACATCAGTATTGAGGAGGATTATCTTTTAGTTCTGGCCTTTTCATATTATGTCTTTTGTGAGTGTAGATAAGAACTGTACTTTTACTATAAATCTATCTATAAAATAGCAGTAAAAATTTACAAACTCTAGAAATATCTGAATGTTATAAATGCACTTGGGTTCTAGCTAGAAAAGAATAGTATTAATCTAGCTTTATTCTATCTTAATGCTATTTATGCTGATTATAAAGCTAAGAAAATTAATGTAATTCACATAAAATATATATTTATTAAGTTTTATATATAATTTGTAGGTGTGCAGGTATTCCAGCATTATATACACATACTTATAGTGCTCTTTTTTTAAGTTTAAGTAGATGATAATATCATTCAGATAGATAATATAGTAGATATCTAGAAGATTACTCAGAGTCTTATTAATATAGAATTAAAATATTACTGGTGTGTTTGTAAGTTCAAAGAGAACCACTTGATATTCAAAATAGCTATAGTATGTTTAGAAAGCTATTTTCCACTTGTCACCTTTATATATATATAATTAATAATATACATTATAAAGATTTAATTGTAAGTAGATCTTTATACTGATCAGCCTATCAATTATTTTACTAATTAAGGGGAGAGAATATTAATTCTTTATACTGATAGTATTAAGCCTGTAATAGTTTATATAAAGCTGCATGATTCCATCTTTTTTCAGGACAAAAAATATTAGTATATTTACAGGGCTTTTTAACAGACATATCCATCCTTTTTTCAGATTAGATTTCAGGTATTTGCACAGCACCTCTAGTTCTTTAATAGAGAGATTATAAATCAGTCAGTAAGGGAGTTCTTTTCCAGATATTAAATCAATTGAATGATCATATTATACATATTCTGAGAGTAGTTTTATTATAACTTCTGAGAAAATATCTTTATATTTATAGTAGGCTTCTGATATTACTAACTTCCCATTTAGAACTATACTAAATAAAATAATTAATTTATCTCCTTCTAATTAATGTAAGTAGATAATATAAGCTATACATTCAACTCTAATCACTACATCTACCTATTTTATAATGATAATCTCAACATTGTTGACATATAATATATAATATGTTTAGTGTAATTTTAACTATTAGATGTTGAGATTCACCATTTTAAACTAGGAAAATCTTAGGATGACATCATAATCTTTCATATTCATTACTTTAAAGTAAAAACTCTGATTATGAGAGAGTCTCTCATCATTAATTGCACATACATACACTTCATATTAGTTATAGATTATAATCTAGTATCTATTAATTACACTGATTTAGCATGAATCTTCACTATCTTTTCTAAGATATACTTTTACTTATTTTTAGCTGACAAAATTTACTTCTGCACCTGAGTTAATAAGTACCCAGATAATAACTAATTTTTGAGGAGCTTCTAGTTATATCTTAATCATCATTATTTTTTTACTGTATCTTTATTCTATCTTATTCACTTCCAGCACTACAGCAGTGCTCAGTACTGAGAGATCTGGTTTTTTAACTCATACTTCTTTATGTACTTTTCAGAATGAAGTTCCCAGTAATTATTAGAAATATAGCCTGATTTATTACAGTAAGAGCACTTAAGATGAGAGGTGAACTTAAGTTATAAGAATCAGCCTTTAAGTGTGTGATTTAGGAATTTTTTCCTTTCAGAATTTATTTTTATCTGAGAATCAAAAGACTTCTTCTTGTGTGATGAATTTACAGTGGTTTTCTATTTGAATAAAAATAGTTTTTAATCCTTGTAATACTACTTTATCTTACATAGAAATACTAATATCTCTTTATAATTCTTAAGGTCTCTTTTCACTAGATGCATATGAATCTGGATTTCCTCTCAGTAGTAGTTTATTAGGTTAGAACTATGCTATTCCTTCTGAATCTTATAGAATAGATATTTCTTCAGATTGAGAAGATACTTAATGAAATCTCAGATAGATTAATTGTTCTATTATTACATATCTATATATTTTTTAATTAATTACTGTTAAAATGTATCTGAATTTATGAGATATAGTTATAACTA
Organism: Onygenales sp. PD_10; assembly: GCA_032988465.1. Taxonomy (NCBI): domain Eukaryota; kingdom Fungi; phylum Ascomycota; class Eurotiomycetes; order Onygenales; species Onygenales sp. PD_10. Next base: position 18,739 of record JANTQH010000153.1, read on the forward strand.
CACACAGAGGTCTTCCTAAATGAGTAGTGAATTCTTTAGATTTACTTTGTAATTCTTGTAGAAAGCATCTCATTAGTGGAGAGGTTTTATGATAAGTTTCTATATAATATTTTAGATGCAGTGTTTTTTGATAGTGTAGTAGTCTTTATTACATTTAAATTTTATTTTAGTTTAAATGATGAAATCTTCAAGCTCTGACATGCTTTTTTCTTGATATTTAGAGGATGTATCAATCTTTAGATAAATAGTTTAATAGGGTAACTAGGTCATTTCTATATAAGGTCTTTTTAAGATTTGATTTTGAGCTATGATTTTCTCCTGTATAATCAGTATAGCTACCTCTTAATTCATTGATTCATTTTATACTAGCTAGTCCTCTAGTACCTTCATCATGCACTCTGCCTTTTGAATTTTCCATTACATCTATAGCTCTTTAATGTGTTCTTTAATTGCATATAGCTGTATAGTAGGCAGATGTGAGTCTTCATTGTTTGATTCTTCATTATCTATAATTAATTTGTAGTTGAATTCCTATAGAGGATTTTATGAAGGTTTAAGTTGTAGTTTATCATCACTGATCTCTTGCTGTGCAGAGAGATCAGTACATACTTGAGGAATTCTCTTACAGTTATTCATAGTTTTTTTATGAGTTATCTTATTATTATTCATCTATTTCTGATAGATTATTCACTTAGAGGTGAGCAAATAGAACTATAATATTCAGCATTGAATATAAGGCTTTTAATTTAAAAGATAGACTATGAGTTGTTGAACAGTGTGATGGGAATAAACAGATAAAAATGTATATATATTTCAAATATAGGGATCATATAGTAATAGGACTGTTTACTGGTTCTTTTCATAAGAAACCTGCACAGTATATATATTAATAACTAGCTACTAAGTGTGCACTACATGCATATTGCCAGGCACACTGCTAGGCATACTGCCAGGCCTAAGGTCCAAGATCTGAGGGCCAAGGATGCAGTTAATCTACATGTAACATGTAGTCTCCTTTACATATTACAACTATCATATAGTAGAGATAGTTAAAATTTATTAAAATTACTCTTAAAAAGAATATAAAACTTGTGTAGAGTACTAAGAGAAGACTTTTACTAATAAATTCTAGTTAATGCTAAAGAAGGAAAAATGATGCTAGTATATAATAACTCTTATAAAAAATTATAATTATCTATTTATAATAGGGAGAATCAACCAGATAATATAAATTTAGCTATATTAAAATCCTAAAAGAGGTATAAAGCTTCATAAGAAGCTGATACTCTCTAATCAGCTCTGAATTAAATATAAAAGCTATTTATATTACTAGACTTTATATTAATTCTGAGGAAATTCTTACTGTAGATACCTTATTATCTCTTTTTATACCTACTAATTTTTAACCTCTAATTTCTCTATTTTTATCTTTTTAAAATCTTCAGCCTTAGTCTTCTCTATCTTCATTATGTGATTTTTATATAACTAGCTAATTACCTCTACCTTCTTCTTATTTTCCTCAGAATAATTATTATTATTTTACTTTAATTCTAATATCTCCTTCTACTTTCTTGCTGAGTACCTCTTAAAATTCTGGCTCTGATTTATTTACTCCTCATCTATAATATATCTTTAATTAATTAGTTTTATTAATAGTTATTTCTTTATCTAACATTAGTTTCTCCCATTTTACTAGCATGTCACCAGAAGAAATCACAGAGCTTGAGAATCAAAATGCTAATAAGAAGGATTCAGATATTACTAAAGCTATTAAGAATTATCAGGAAACTAGCTATTATAGATATATATATATTATTAAAATGTTAAGCTCATCTTAAAAGCTCAGCTCAGCAATGCAAAAGAGCTAAATAATAGCTAGTTTATTAAGCTTTTAAATTAATTTATAAAATTATCATTCTCTTTTTCTTTATGCTACTATCATACTGTTAATCTCAGGGGAAAAATTAGTCTACTAACTTAGAGTTTGAATTAGATGGTCTTAACATTCAGGCTCAGTACTATTATTAATAATTATAGAAATCTTAGCTAAACTCACACTACTAACAGCACTTTTCATTATTTTTACAAAGATCACTATTCTACCTATTTAGAGGATTTTTTTAAAATATATTATATAAAGTATGCTATTCTCTCTTCTATCATTCCATCAGACTGAGTAAACATATTGAAAAACCTTAGATTGAGAAATATAGATGTAAATCACATACTAGATGATTAGAGTAAGAATAGCTCTTTATCTCTTTTAATTTTCTTTTAGCTCTAAATATAACTAGCTAAAGAAAATATACTAATTATATTTAATATACTTTGAAAAATTGCATCATATAAATGAGATATATACTCATTCTATCAGTAAAAAGATTAAAAGTCACTAAAATGATTTCATATGATACTCTATGAAATCATTCAGTAGATAATTTATTAAAACCTAGTTTATTATATTTAATATATTACTCTTCATCTGAATCATCAGATATAGCTCATCTTCTACTCTTATTATATTAAGTTTATTAGGAAAAAAGATAACATATTTTTCTAATATATTAATATTAATATTTAGTATCTTACTAAGAAAAATTATAGTATGAATATGATCTAAGAGTTCATCAGCATAATAAATAAGAATCATGCAAATTATACAACTATAATCTCTAATATATATTACTATATCTTCAAGTAGAATTATCAACTTCATGGAAGGAGATTTTCAGATGGTAGAATTATTCAGGATGTCTCCTTATATATACTCATTAATTAAGATTTATGAGATTTTAAGATTAGCTAAAAAATCATTTCTTACAAGTAGAAAGATATATAAATCATCATACTATATATTTTTTATAAGAGTATAAACTCAGTTATCATAGAGTAGAGAATAATACTTCTATAATTTATTAGAATCTAGGAAGATGATAAGTCTTTAAAAGTTCTAAAGAGTAATATATAGAAATAACTCTTACAGGTAAATCAAAATTTTATATATAGACTTATAATGTCCTTCAGCCTACTCATTTTATATAATAGCATTTCCTATCACTTTTCTACTATTATAATTATAACAGGTCTTAGTGCACTTTCTAAAGCTTTAATTGAATGTTGGCAATAAGATGATTCTTTAGTCTGAAAAGAGTAATAAATTCTTTTAATCTAATACTTAATTAGCCAGCTAAGAATTACATTTTAATCTGATATAAAAGAGTTGTGGAGGCTGCAATTCATACTTTTATAACTATAATAAAGGCTGAGAAAGAGCTGTTTAGCAGGTAAAATTTCTTCTATTACTATTATAATAATATTTCTCTTAATTCTATTATTAGTAATTATATAGCTATAGAGGAAGACATCATTAGAATTTTAATTTATAATTATAAGGAGATTAATATTAGCTAGTTAATCCAGTTAATTATAATTTTCTGCCTCAGAGCTGAGAAATGCTTCAGCTAATTAAAGTTTGCTATTTTACTATAATTATTACTCTTATTATTACTAGTATATATTTATTTTTCTTATCATATTATCTAGTTTACTTTCTTTATGATTTCTATCTCCTTTACCTCATCTTCTTTATACTATATTTTCTTTATATCTTTCTTATTTTCTTTAGTTTTCTACACTTAGTATGCTATTATTCTATATTTATTCTCTTTACTATATTTACTTTTCTTTTTATACTTACTTATTTATATATATTTCATTCTATATCTTCTACTCTTAATTTTCTTTACTGTATTTTCTTTTTCTATTCTCTATCTTCTTTATATCTTTTTTATTTTCATTATTATACTATTTATTTCAATCTTTATTTACTATCTCTCATCAGCTATTCTATCTATTTAGAGTATATTTTTCCTATATTACTAATCTATTTATCCATCTCTCTAGGCCTCACTTCTACCTAGAGGTTTATATATTTTATAATTTTACTCTATTTTTCTCTCAATTAAAAATCTCTTATCAATTCTGTTTCAGCTCAAGCTGCTACCCTACAATTTATAATTTAAACTACTAATAAATTATTCTATCTAGACTTTCTTACTCAACTATATTAACTATATTTATTGTAACTCAGAAATACTTTATTACTTCTAACTTATCCATTCATTTTTAACTCTATTTCTCTGTCTCAATACAGCTACTTTCTTGCAAACAGATGATCTGACACAATGCATAACTATTTATTGACTAACTTTAAAATAATATAATTAGATTGATTTTAGAATAATATATTTAAAGTCACTACTCTCATTGTGAAGCTGAGTCATTCTTTTATTTACTAGGTTAATAAATTAGGAGGAGGGGAGATGTGTGGTGAGGATCCACTGTTAGATTAAATTAATTTTTTGCTGAGGCTTTTACTATTAAGTATAGTTATGAAGATAGATATTTTCCTTTCATAATGAAACTTCATTTATTTATCTGTGGATTTTCTCATGTATTTATATGCTTCTTTGAGAGAGATCTTTTCTTTCTTTATAGTTATCTTATTACTCTATTTCTATGCCATGTCATTTTGTACTATAGATTGCTAATACACTCCTCTACTTTGATATTAATATTAATTCTTTTCTTATATTCATTATTACTCTATTTAGTACCACTAGACACACACACTTCATCCCTGCTTCACTATGTATTTAGCCTTAACCTATTAGGTTTTTTACTCTAGAAGGTTTTTCTGATATACAGTAGCATCACATACCTTCAAGTGAAATAAAGTATAAATAATAATAATAATAATAATTATAACTTATACTTTTCTTCATTATAATCATGTAATAGATACAATTAGAATGAGCTAATACTCTGAATGTGTAGCTCTTATAAGAAAGAGTATAATAATAATAAAAGAATTTCAAAAAGTTGTTTTTTCTTTCTTTATGAGATTAGTACACTTATAATTAGTATATTTTATTTATAATAGTTATCTAACTAACTTTTAATATAAATTAGTATATTTAGTTAATAACTCTTTTCAACCATCACACAACCATCTCAAAAATTAGGGTAAAGATGTAATGTGCAAAGAAGACTATGTGTTACATATAGATTAACTGTGCTCTCAGACCTCAGATTTTGGACCTTGAGCCCAGTAGTGTGTCTAGTAGTGTGCCTGGCAATGCACACATGGTGCACACTTAGTAGCTAGCTATTGATATATATACTATGTAGGTTTCTTATGAAAAGAACCAGCAAACAGTCCTATTACTATATGACCCCTATATTTGAAATATACATACATTTTTACCTGTCTATTTCTGTCATACTGTTCAATGACTCATAGTCTACCTTTCAAATTAAAAGCCTTATATTTGATGCTAGATATTACAGTTCTATTTACTTACTTCTGAGTGAATGATCTATTGGAAATAGATAAACAATAATAAGATAACTTATAAAAAGACTGTGAATAATTGTAGAGGAACCTCTCAAGTGTGTGCTGATCTCTCTATGCAGCAAGAGACCAGTAATAATGAACTATAATTTAAATTTCTATAGAATCTTCCACAGGAATCTGACTGTGAATTAACTGTAAATAATAAAGAGTCAGATGATGAAGATCTGCACCTACCTGCTATACAGCTACATATAATTGAAAAATACATTAAAGAGCTATAGATGCAATGAAAAATCTAAAAGATAGAGTACATAATGAAGACACTAGAGGATCAGCTAGTACAAGATGAATTAATAGATTAAGAGGTAGCTATGCTGATTGTACAGAAGAAAATCATGGCTTAAAATTAAATATTGAAAAGGCCTTACATAGAAATAACCCAGTTATCCTATTAAACTATCTATTCAAAGGTTAATACATCCTTCAAATATTAAGAAAAAAGCATGTCAGAGCTTGAAGATTCCATCATCTGAACTGAAATGAAATTTAAATGTAATAAAGACTATTATACCATCAAAAAATACTGCATTCAGAATGCTATATAGAAGCTCACCATGAGACCTCTCCACTAATAAGATGCTTTCCATAAGAATTATAAAGTAAATCTAGAGAATCTATTATTCATCTGAGAAGACCTCTATGTGTAGTTATAACTATACCTTATAAATCTAAATGCACTTTAATGATAATTAATTAAGAAATATATGGATATATAATAATGGAACAATTAATTTATCTGAGATTTTACTAAGTATCTTCTCAACCTGGAGAAATATCTGCTCTATAAGATTTAAAAGAAATAGTGCAGTTTCAACCTAATGAACTGCTGCTGAGAGGAAATCCAGATTTATATGCATCTAGTAAAAAGAGACTCTAAAGATTATAAAGAGATATTAGTATTTCTATGTAAGGTGAAGTAGTATTATAAGGACTAAAAATTATTCTCATTTAAGTAGGAAACCACTGCAAATCTACTGTGCAAAAAGAAGTCTTTTAATTCCTAAATAAAAATAGATTACAAAAGGAAAAAATCTCTGAATTGTGTACCTAGAGGCTGATCCTTATAACTCAAGTTTACCTCTTATTTTAAGTGCTCTTACTATGATAAATCAGGTTACATCTTTAATGATTACTGAGAACTTCATCTTAAAAAGTGCATGAAGAAATATGAGTTAAAAAACTAGATCCTTTAGTGCTGAGTACTACTGTAATGCTGGGAGTAGATGAGATGAGATGAAGATACAATAAAGAAATAATAATAATTAAGATATAACTAGAAACTTCTTAAAGGTTAGTTATTATCTAGGCACTTATTAACTCAGATATAAAAGTAAATTTTATCAGCTAAAAATAAATAAAAGTACATTTTAAAAAAGGCAGTGAAGATCCACACTGGATCAGCATAATTAATAGACACTGAATTATAGCTTATAACTAATATGAAGTATATGCATGCATAATTGATAATGAGGGACTCTCTTGTGACTAAAGCTTTTACTTTAAAGTAGTAGATATAAAAGACTATAATGTCATTCTAAGATTTCTCTAACTCAAAATGGTAGATTCTGACATCTGATGATTAAAATCATACTGAATATATTATATATTATATATTAATAATATTAAGATCATCATCATAAAATAAATAAATATAGTAGTTAGAGTTGAATGTATAGCTTATATTATCTACTTATATTAATTAAAGAGGAATGAACTAATTGCTCTATTCAGTATAATTCTAGATAGAGAGCTAGTAATATCAGAAGTCTATCATAAATATAAAGATATTTTCTTAGAAGTTATAGTAGGATTACTTTTAGAACATGTATAATATAATCATCTAATTAATTTAATATCTGAAAAAGAATCTCCCTACTGACTGATCTATAATCTCTCTGTCAAAGAACTAGAGGTACTATGCAAATACCTGAAATCTAATCTGAAAAAAGAATGGATATGTCCATTAAAAAGCCCTGCAGGCACACTGATATTTTTTATCCTAAAAAAAGATGAAATTATATACATTTATATAAACTACTACAGGCTTAATATTATTAGTATAAAGAATCAATATCCTCTCTCCTTAATCAGCAAAATGATTGACAGGCTGATTAGTATAAAGATTTACTCATAATTAAATCTCTATAATGTATATTATTAATTATACATATATAAAGGTGATGAGTGGAAAATAGCTTTCTAAATACACTATAGCCATTTTAAATATTAAATAATCCTCTTTAAACTTACAAACATACTAGTAATATTTCAATTCTATATTAATAAGACTTTAAGTAATCTTCTAGATATCTACTGTATTATCTATCTAGATGACATTATTATCTACTCAAATTTAGAGGAAGAGTACTACAAGTATGTGTGCATAGTGCTGAAATGCCTGTATACCTATAAATTATATATAAAACTTAGTAAATATATATTTTATGTGAATTATATTAATTTTCTTAGCTTTATAATCAGTATAAATAGCATTGAGATAGAATAGAGCTAAATTGATACTATTTTCTTCTAGTTAGAATTTAAGTGTATCCATAACATTCAGATATTTCTAGGATTTATGAATTTTTACTACTATTTTATAGATAGATTTACAGTAAAAGCATAGCCCTTATCTACACTCATAAAAAATGCAATATAAAAAGGCTAGAACTAAAAGATGATCCTCCTCAACACTAATGTGTAGAAAGCTTTTTAAGAGCTAAAAAATACATTCATAAAGACTCTAATTCTTACATACTTTAATTTGGATTGAAAACTTCAGATGGAGCTAGATGTATTAAGTTTCACACTAAATGTAATTCTCTTATAGTTAGATTTAAATAATGGATAATAGTATTTAGTTGCATATTACTTATAAGGTTTATTGCTAATAGAGTGCAATTATGATATATATAACTAGAAACTTCTTATTATTCTTATAATATTCAAGTAATGATGCTACTACCTGCATGGTATATATTTCTCTATGATGATTTTATCTAATCATACTAATCTATAATAATTTATAATGATAATAGAGTTAGTAGAATGTCAGATATAATAAATGAAAATACTCTTTATATTTAACTTTATTATTAAATACTATTTAGAGATGAAGAATTCTGTAGATGTATCTAGTCATCATTCTGACTATAAAGAAAATACTTCAAGATAAATACTATTACTAATAATTTAAGAAAAGCTTCTTCAAGAAATATTTTGAACACTGAATATAAATATATAGATGCAGCTGGAAGACCTCAGTCAGTAAATAACTAATATAATAATATATTTAAAATTATTAAATAATAAGAAAAATGTAATTTATATTAGTATACTTACTTTCTACACATATTGAAATGTATGTGTAGATGAGAGATGTATTGCCAGTAATATAAAAAAGCTAGCTCATTTAGTATTATAAATATTAATTAATATGATTATGAAATCTGATACAGTCTATAAATTCTTTCTTACTAAATCTATCATAGAATTCCTACACTACATGCAAGCTTAAAATGCTGAGCATGCTAAGGTGTGCAGAAAAATAAAAGTAGATAAAATAAATAAAACTAAGTATTTAAATTGAATAACTGATTAAGATGATTTACTTTATTATAAGAGTTATATTTTCATTTCTATAAATTAAGTGATAAGGGATGAGATTATAAAATTAAATCATAATGATTCATTGATTCTTAAGGGGGACATTTTAGTGTTAAGTACACTTTTAAGTGTATTTAGAGGAAATACTTTTGATGTGGTATAATAACAGACATTTAGAAATATATATGTACCTATAATATCTACTAATGAGTTAAGACATATCATTATAAGAAATACAGTTAATTAAAACTACTTTTTATTCCTATCTTTTTTTTAAAAATAGTGATAATGGATTTCATCATCAAACTCCTATCATTCAAGTAGAATGACAAGGTCTATGATTCAATTATAATATTTATGAATAAATTAACTAAGTATATAGTTTATAAACTAGTTAATAAAGGTATAAGCACACTAGAGCTTGTAAACCTAATATTTGACACTGTTATCAGATTTTTCAGTTACTCACACCATTAAGTAATAAACTGTACTGAAATATTTAGCTCCAGTAAATACTAGTTAATACTCTACTACCTTCTAAAAGTGTGCTGATGATTAACAACTGTATTTCACCCTTAAATAGATAGTTAAACTAAAAAATAGAATTAAATGTTTAAGTACTATCTGTATATTTACTGTAATTTCTATCAGGATAACTAGGCTAGGTAGTTGCTATTAGCTCAGTTCTCTTACAACACCTTTATATATAGTATCCTCAAGATGTTCCCTGTAGAAATACTAATAGGTTTTCAACCTGAACTGTATCTTAATATTGAATTAGATACTAATAAGGGGGGAGGAGAAGTGCAGAAGGCAATAAAACATGTATACTATATAAGAGAAATATAAAATGATTTGTAAGAATTTCTTCTGAAGACTTAGAAAATACAGAAGAAATATTATAACTAATATTATAAGGAGAAGTATTTCATAGTTAGGAACTAAGTCATACTACACTCAAAAAACATTAGTATATTATACTTAAGTCTGAAGCTCAACTATTATCAACTCAGCTCTTTCAAAATCATTAATAAGTGGGGAAAATAAGCATACAAACTGAAACTTACACTACAATATAAAGATATATACTCTATTTTTTATATCTCATTACTTGAATTGTACCACATGCAGCACAGCAAAATCTTAAAGGCCAAATCAATGATGATAGATGAAGTTGAGAAGTTTAAAATCAAAGAGATCTTAGAGAAGTGTAATTATTTTAATAGCTAGTAGTATCTTGTATGCTGAAAAAATATAATAGAGGTAGAGAATTTCTGGGAGAACACAGAAAACCTTGAAAATGCATAGAATCTAATTGATAAGTTTAATATGCAGTTTAATTATAAGGTAATGAAGCTGAAGCACCATTGTGGCATCAACTCAAATAATAACTAGCCTACATATAGAAAGGAAAGAAGAGGAAGAATAAGTTTCTAAAAATTAAATCTCATTATTTCATATTAATATTAAAAGCCCTGAGAGGTGTAGTAGATAAAAAACAAATCAAAAAATACTAGAGAAAATTTAGAGTGCACACTATATCTAGTCTAGAAGGGCAGGCTATTTCCATTAAAGTTAGAATCAATTAAATGCATCAAAATAGAATAATTACATTACTTATATAAAAAACTAAGATAATATTAAATAATCTCTCTATCTCCTTTAACACTTTTTTATATCAAATAGCTACTTGATTCTATTACTATTAAATCCTAAAGAGTAACTACATTGCATTAGTGTACTTGAGCTTATCTAATAGATTCTCAAAGTAATTTAATTACTTAGTCATATTGATCAACTTCATAGTGTCTGCATACACATTAATGAAAACCTACAGTGTAGTTAGTAATTAATTTTCTATTCTAAATTAATTGTGGGAAAACTCATTATCTTGCAGTGATAATGATACTATGCACATTAAAAACAGTAAATTATATGTGAACTCTTAAAAGGATAATAAAATACCTTTACATTAGCTTTAATAATTAAGTAGTAGACACACTTTCCACACCATTTTAGTAAGTATAGACTCTTAGTAGATCTCTTTTAGTACTTATCTTTCTCTTTCTTAATCTTCTTCTTATTATTATTATTATTATTATTATTTTTATTTTCATTTTTCTTATTCTCATTCTCATTATTATTATTATCCTCTGGGGCCTACATGGCAAGCTGCATAAAATCTCTAGCTAACTAGATAGCAGGCATCAGAGTAATGAGGGTAGAAGTAGGATGAACTGAGATGATAGAGAGTGTAAAGGTAAATAAATAGCTAGATATATGAGAAGAGGTAGTAGTAGTAAAAAATAGCATAGAAGCACACACAGAAGAGAGGTTATAGAAGAAGATAAAAGAAGAATCTTCATAATAAGAGAGTATGACTAGGAGAGGGCATAATAAAGTTTAAGGACTCTAGGGTGAGAAAGTACTGTACAGAGGGGTAGCTAGCTCTATAAGAGGATTAGAAGAGAAGAGAGAGTCTGACAGCACATATCCTCTATATATATAAAATAATGTGGGAGTCTAGGGGGCTATTTTAAATTAATATTTTTTATTTTGAACTATTAAAGTATATCTATTAGTAATTTCTATGATATAGTATCTTAACAACATGAAAGAAGCAAAGAAAAGTAGTGTATTATACTTAGATAATATTATATAACTATAACATGTGAAAAGTAAAATAATCATCTAACTATGCATACATGCATTTAGGCTAGATAATTCAAAATGGAGTGCAACTAGTGTGTAAAGCATTTATAAACTAGTAAAAGATATTATAGATACTCAGATAAAAGAATATTATACTAAAGTAAATAATAAGTAGAATGATGAATTAAATTGCAATGCTAACATTTAATAGAGAAAACAAAAAAATATAGTAAAATAGAGGATATATATATTTATAAATATACTAGATTATTATGTGCTAAATTACCCACTCATTATCATCTAGATGCTTAATTATAGAAAATAAACATTAATTATACTACATGTAATATATAAAGGAAACTGCACATCACATGTAAATCAACTGCACCCTCAGATCTCAGATCTCAGACCTCAGGCCTAGTAGTATACCTGGCAGTGTGCCTGGTAATATGCACATGGTGTGCATTTAATAACTAGCTATTAATATATATACTGTATAGGTTTCTTATAAAAAGAACCAGCAAACAGTTCTATTACTATATGACTCCTACATTTAAAATATACATACATTTTTACCTGTCTATTCTTATCACACTATTCAACAACTCATAGTCTGCCTTTCAAATTAAAAAACCTTTTATATTCAATACTGAATATTATAGTTCTATTTGCTCACCCCTGAGTAAACAGTTCATTGGAAATAGACAAACAACAACAAGATGACTCATAAAAAGACTGTAAATAACTATAGGAGAACTCCTTAAGTGCACACTAACTTCTCTGCATAGTAAGAGATCAGTAATGACAAACTACAACTTAAATCTCTACAGGATTCTCTGCAGGATCCTCTGCAGGAATCTAACCATAAATCAACTATAGGTAATGAAGGATCAGATAATAAAGATCTATATCTACCTACTATGCAGCTACATGCAATTAAAGAATGCATCAAAGAGCTATAGATGTAATAGAAAATCCAAAAGGCAGAGCACATGATGAAGGCACTGGAGGACTAGCTAGTACAAGATGAATTAATAAATTAAGAGGTAGCTGCACTGATTGTACAGGAGAAAATCATAGCTTAAACCTTGAAAAGGCCTCATACAGAAATGACTCAGCTACCCTATCAAATCATCTATCTAAAGGTTGATACATTCTTTAAATATCAAGAAAAAAGTATGTTAGAGCTTGAAGATTTCATCATTCAAACTAAAATGAAATTTAAATATAATAAAGACTACTACACCATTAAAAAACACTACATTCAGAATGCTGCACAGAAGCTCATCATGAAATCTCTCTACTAATAAAATATTTTTCATAAGAATTATAAAATAAATCTGAAGAATTCATTACTCATCTGAGAAGATCTCTATATGCAGTTATAACTATATCTTATGAATTTAGATGTATTTTAATAGCAATTAATTAAGAAATACATAGATATATAATAATAGAATAATTAATCTATCTAAAATTTCATCAAGTATCTTCTCAACCTGGAGAAATATCTACTCTATAAGATCCAGGAGGAACAGTGCAGTTCCAACCTGATAAATTACTACTAAGAGGAGATTCAAATTCATATATATCTAATGAAGAGAGACCTCAAAAATTATAAAAAGATACTGACATTTCTATACAAGATAGAGTAATATTATAAGAACTAAAAACTATTCTCATTCAAGCTAGAAATCACTGTAAATCCACTGCACAAAAAGAAGTCTTTTAATTTCTGAATGAAAATAGAGTCTAAAAGGGAAAAATCCTCAAACTATACACTTAAAGGCTGATTCTTGCAACTTAAATTCACTCTTCACCTTAAGTGCTCTCATTATAATAAACCAGGCTATATTCCTGATGACTACTGAGAGCTCCATCCTGAAAAGCACATGAAGAAATGTGAGTCAAAAAACTAGATCTTCTAGTACTAAGTACTACTATAGTACTAAAAGTAAATAAGATGAGATAGAGGTATAGTAAAGAAGTAATGATGATTAAGATATGATTAGAGACCTCTCAAAGGTTAGTTATTGCCTGGGCACTTATTAACTCAGATATAGAAGTAAATTTTATCAGTTAAAAATAGATAAAAATATACTTTAAAAAAGGTAGTGAAGATCCACACTGGATCAGCACAATTAATAGACACTAAGTCATAGCTTATAATCAACATGAGGTATATACACATATAATTGATAATAAGAGACTCTCTCATAATCAGAGCTTTCATTTTGAAGTAGTGAATATAAAAGACTACAATGTCATTCTAAGATTTCCCTAGCTCAAGACTGTGGATCCTAACATCTAATAATTGAAATCACATTAAATATATCATACATTATATGTTAATAACATTAAGATTATCATCATGAAATAGGTAGATATAGCAGTTAGAATTAGATGTATAGCTTATATTATCTACTTACATCAACTAGAGGAGGACAAATTAATTGCTCTATTTAGTATAATTCTAAATAGAGAGCTAGTAATATCAGAAGCCTACTATAAATATAAAGATGTTTTCTCAGAAGTTATAGTAGAATTACTTCTAAAATATGTGTAATATAATCATCTAATTAATTTAATATCTAGAAAAAAACCTTTCTACTAATTGATCTATAATCTCTCCATTAAAGAACTAAAGATACTACACAAATATCTAGAATCTAATCTGAAAAAAGAATGGATATATTCATTGAAAAATTCTATAAGTATATTAATATTTTTCATTCTGAAAAAAAATGAAACTATACATCTTTATATAGACTATTATAAGCTTAATACTATCAGCATAAAGAATTGATATCCTCTCCCCTTAATTAGTAAAATAATTAACAGGCTGGCCAGTGTAAAGGTCTACTTACAGTTGAATCTCCACAATGCATATTACCAACTATACATATATAAAAATGACAAATAGAAAATAGCTTTCTAAACATACTATAGCTATTTTGAATACTAAGTAGTCCCTTTTGAACTAATAAACACACCAGTAACATTTTAATTCTATATTAATAAGGCTCTGAGCAATCTTCTAGATATCTACTGTATTGTCTATCTGAATGATATTATTATCTACTCAAACTTAGAGGAAGAGCACTATAAGTATATATATATAGTGCTAGAATATCTGTACACCTACAAATTATACATGAAACTTAGTAAATATACATTCCATATAAATTACATTAATTTCCTTAGCTTTGTAATCAGTATAAATAGCATTGAGATGAAATAGAGCTAGATCAATACTATTCTCTTCTAGCTGAAACCCAAGTACATTTATAACATCTAAATATTTCTAGGATTTGTAAATTTTTACTATCATTTTATAGATAGATTCATAGTAAAAGCACAGCCCTTATCTACACTCATAAAGAGTATAATATAGAAAGACTAGAATCAAAAGACAATCCTTCTTAATACTAATGTATAGAAAGCTTTTCAAGAGCTGAAAAGTACATTCATAAAGGCTCTAATTCTTGTGCACTTTAACCCAGATTAGAAACTCTAAGTAGAGTTAAATGTATCAGATTTCATACTGAGTGTAATTTTCTTACAGTTAGATTTAAATGATGAATAATAGTATCTAGTTATATATTACTTATAAGACTTATTACTAATAAAGTATAATTATAGTATGTATAATTAGGAACTCCTTACTATTCTTATAACATTTAAGTAATGATGCTACTATCTGCATGGTATATATTTCCTCATGATAGTTTTATCTAACTATATTAACCTACAGTAATTCATAATAATAATAGAGTTAGTAGGATGTTAGATATGATGAATGAAAATACTCTCTACATTTAACTTTATTATTAAGTACTGTTTAGAGATGAAGAATCCTGTAGATGCACCTAGTCATTACTCTAATTATAAAGAAAATACTTCAAGGTAAATACTATTATTAATAATTCAAGAAAAGCTTCTTCAAGGAATATTTTGAATATTAGATATAGATGTACAGACACAGCTGAAAGACCTTAGTCAGTAAATAATTAATATAATGATGTATTTAAAACTATCAAATAATAAGGAAAATGTAATTTATATTGATGCACTTACTTCCTACACATATTAAAATATATGCATAGATGAGAGACATATTGTTAATAATACAAAAAAGCTAGCTCACTTAGTGCTATAGATATTAGTAAATATAATTATGAAATTTAATATAGCTTATGAATCCTCATACTGCATGCAAGCTCAGAATGCTAAGTATACTAAAGTGCACAAAAGAATGAAAGTAGGTAAGATGAATAAAACTGAGCATTCAAGCTGAATAACTAATTAAAATAGTTTACTTCATCATAAGAATTGTATGTTCATCCCTATAGATCAAGTAATAAGAGATGAGATCATAAAATTAAATCATAATGATCCTTAAGGGGGACATTTTAATGTTAAGTGTACTTTTGAGTATGTCTGGAGGAAATATTTTTAGCATGATATAATAATAGATATTTAGAAATATATATATATCTATAATATCTACTAATAGGTTAAAATGCATCATCATAAGAAATATAGTTAATTAGAACTACTTCTTATTCCTATCTCTTCTTTTGAAATAATAATAATAAATTTCATTGTTAAACTCCTATCATTCAAGTGGAATGGCAAGGTCTATAATTCAATCATAGTATTTGTAGATAAGTTAATCAAGTACACAGTTTACAAACCAGTCAATAAAGATATAAGTATATTAGAGCTTGTAAACCTGATATTCAATACTTTCACTAAATTTTTCAGTTACCCACACCATTAGGTAATAGACTGCACTAAAATATTTAGTTCCAGTAAATACTAGTTAATACTCTGCTACCTCCTAAAAGCACATCAACAATTAATGACTACATTTCACCCTCAAATGAACAGTCAAACTGAGAGGTAAAATTAGATGTTCAAGTACTACCTATACATCTACTGTAACTTCTACTAGAATGACTGAGCTAGATAGTTACTGCTAATATAATTCTCTTATAATACCTCTACATATAGTATTCTTAAGATATTCCCCATAGAAGTACTAATAGGCTTTCAACCTAAACTACATCTTAACATCAAATTAGACATTAATATAGGGGGGAGAGAAGCACAGAAAGTAATAAAACACATGCACTATATAAAAGAAATATAAAATAATCTATAAAAATCTCTTTTGAAGATCTAGAAAATACAGAAGAAATACTATAATCAGCATCATAAGAAGAAGTATTTCATAGTTGGAAATTAGATCATACTACACTTAAAAAATATTAATATATTATGCTCAAGTCTGAAGCTCAACTATCATCAACTCAGCCCTTTTAAAATCATTAATAAGTGGGGAAAATAGGCATACAAACTAAAACTTACATTATAATATAAAGATATATACCTTATTTTTCATATCTCATTGCTTGAACCATACCACACACAGCACAGTAAAATCTCAGAGGCCAAATCAATAATAATAGATGGAGTTAAGGAGTTCAAAATTGAAGAAATTCTAGAAAAGTACAACTATTTTAACAGCTAGTAGTATCTTGTGTGCTGGAAAAATATAATAGAGATAGAGAATTTCTGGGAGAATATGAAAAACCTTAAAAATGTGCAGGATCTGGTCAATAAATTCAATGTATAGTTTGATTATAAAGTAATAAAGCTGAAGTGCTATCAACTCAAGTAATAACTAGCCTGCATATAGAAAGGGGAGAAGAGAAAGGATAAGTTTCTAAAAATTAAATCTTATTATTTTATACTAATATTAAAAGCCCTGAGGAGTACAGCAGATAAAAAACAAATTAAAAAATACTAGAGAAAATCTGGAGTATATAACACATTTAACTCAGAAAGATAGGCTATTTCCATTAAAGTTAGAATCAATTAAGCACACTAAAAACAGAATAATTACATTACTTACATAAAGAATTAGGATAACATTAAATAACCCCTCTATCTTTACTAATACTTTCTTATATTAAATAGCTACTTGACTCTATCACTATTAAATCCTGAGGAGTAACTATATTACATTAGTATACTCAGGCTTATCTAATAGATTCTCAAAGTAATTTAATTACTTAGTCATATTAATTAACTTCATAGTATTTACATACACATTAATAAGAACTTACAGCACAGTTAGTAATTAGTTTCCTATTCTAAATCAACTGCAGGAAAAACTCACCATCTCATAGTGATAATAATACTATACATATTAAAAACAGTAAGTTACATATAGATTCTTAGAAGGATAATAGAACATCTTCATGCTAGTTTTAATGATTAGATAGTAAACATACTCTTCATATTATTTCAGTAAGTGTAAGCTCTCAGTGAATTTTTTTCAGTACTTATTTTCCTTTTTCTCAGCCTTCTTCTCATTATTATTATTATTATTATTATCATCTTCATTCTCATTCTTCTTATTTTCATCCTCATCCTTATTATCACTATTATTCTCCAGAGTCTACATGGCAAGCTGCATAAAATCTCCAGCCAACCAGGTAATAAGCATTAGGACAGCAGGAATGGAAGTAGAATAGATTAGAATACTAAAGAGTATAGAGGCAGATAGATAGCTGAGTATGTAGGAAGAAATAATAATAGTAGAAGATAGTATAGAGATATATATAGAAAAAAAGTTATAAAAGAAGATAAAAAAAAATCTCTGTAGTAGGAAAGTGTGGTCAGAAAGAAATATAATAGAGTCTGAGGATTCTAAGGTAGAGAAGTATTATATAAGAAGATAGCTAGCTTCATAAGAAAGTTAGAAGAGGAGAGAGAGTCTAACAACATACATCCTCCACACATATGGGATGATGTGGGAGTTTAGGAGGTCATTTTAAATTGATATTTTTTATTTCAGATTATCAAAGTATATTTATTAGTAATTTCTATAACACACATCAGCAAAAAAATTTTTTCACTCTACTTTAGCATATCAAGTCATGTAGCTTGCATGTTAAAAGTATTTAAGCTGGCTCTGAGCTGGCTCTGAATCAGCATGAAAATCACAATCTTGCTTCTATAGTCTCTAGACTTTAAGTGATCTGCATGTGGGTCTTGCACTCCTCTAGTATTATGTGGAATGTTGACTGTTCCCATGTTGCCTCAGAGTGGTCTTGTGCATGAAGGGAGAACCCCAATATGTCTTATGCATGCCTTATTATGTGTTCTTTCTTGGTGTTGGTGTGTGCATGAAGGGAGAACCCTAATACATCTTGTACATATCTTATTGTATGTCCTTTCTTGGTGTTAGTATGAGTTGGAAGGCAAGACTCCAATAGATTATATATATATATATGTAATTAATTATGTATATAATTGCTATTACTACATTGTGTAAATACATTATTATTAACTAATTACCCTGCCTGCTTCATACATCTGGATTTCACACAACCTTACATCTTCATCTATTAGTATACCTTGCATGTTGTGACAAGCTAACTGCCTTCATAGTCATTCATGCTATCACTCTGATTGTAAATTCATAATAATGAATCTAAGTGAGCTGACCCTACCATTCTTTACTCTTACTACTATTATTTACTATTACTACTATTATTAGCTATTACCTCTATTATTTACTCATACTACTATCATTGGCCATCTGCCATTATTCACTATTATTGCCTATTAACCTTATTAGAGCCATTCACACTGTGAAACACAGATACAACAGAATACAACATCTAATGACATCTTATGAAATGTGGACATACTCTATCTATCAGCAGGGTTACCCACTTAATAGTTTGAACAGAGAGTAGATCATCTGGATATCTGGTTTTCCTTTTATAGTCTTCCTCCTCAAGGCTCTGAGTAAATTATAGAGTAAGATTGCTTTAATTAGTATACTTTCATATCTCATCAGGAATATAGAAGTATACTGATCAAAAGAACCTCACCCCTGAACTCATTCTGGGCTGACTCTATTTCTAGGCACAAGCTATAGCATATTGAGCTGAGAAACTGTGTAAGAGCCAACTGTCTGAGAGAGGGTCAAAATTAATGGTAATGACAGTCATTGTTGATTGTCTGCTGCCACCATTATATGCTGTTGCTGTTATTATTAGTAGTTATTACTATTATTTGTTGTTGCTATCATTGTTGATAGTCTCATGAGCACAGATACACACTATATATTACTTTGGAAGATATTAGAAAGCCTGAATAGCATGCTATAAAGTGAGGGTGAGAAAAAGAGCCATCTGAATAGCATGCTATGAAGTGAGGATGAGAAAAAAATAGCATACCATAAAATGAGAGTGAGAAAAAGAGCCACTCAGATAGCATATCATGAAGTAAGAGTGAGAAAAAGATAGCATACTATGAAGTAAGAATAAGAAAAAGGGCTGCCTAGATAGCATACTATAAAGTGAGAGTGAGAAAAAGGGCCACCTAGATAGCATATCACAAAGTGAGAGTAAGAAAAAGGGCTGTTGAAAAGGAGCAGAAAGAGTTGCAGAAAGAAATGAAGCCTACTTTTTAATAATAATAACTATTATTATTAATTGTCTGTTATCATCATTATGTGTCATTACTGTCATTATTAGTAATTATTGCTATTATTTGCTGTTACTGTCATTATTAGTCATCTCACAGGTGCAGGTACATACCTCATATTACATTGGATTGTCTTTATTGTCTACTACTACCATTATGTGCTGTTGCTATCATTATTAGTTGTCTCACAGGTGTAGGTGCATGTTATATGTTGCATTGAATTATCTTTATTATCCACTGCTGCTATTATGTGCTATTACTATTATTATTAGTAGTTATTGCTATTATTTGCCATTGCTGTCATTGTTAGTTATCTCACAGGCACAGGCACACACTGCATGTTACTTTAGATCATCTTTGTTATTATCTATTAGAATGAGATTTAAAATCCTAAGTGGCAAGATATCTAATTATCACCTAAAAGGCTGATAACCTCAATTTTATGCCTGCTATAATTTAGTGTAGAGATAACTTCAACATTAGAATCCTCTTCCTCAGTAGACAAGTTACTGGCCCCTTAGCTCTTTTTGTGTTTTAAAATTTAAGTTATAAATGAAGTAGTATTACTTCTTTCACACTTAACTACCTATACATGCTCCTACTTAACTGTTACCTCACACTAGTTGTAGGTTATATACTAGGGTTTTTTTGAACAACCTAGCACTTATGGCTGACAGCAAACTTTTCACCTAGGAATATTTACTGTTACTGTCATTATTAGCTGTTAGCTACTACCACTATATGCTATTACTATTATAGTTTGCAGTCAGCTGTTGTTGCCATTATTTGCTGTTACTATCATTATTAGCTGTTAACTATTATTATCTTTATTTGCCCTTACTACCATACACCAAATAAAGATATAGAAGTCAAGCTAACATAATCTCATAATCTCATGAATAAATTAACAATCTAATGTTAATATTAATGATGTGGAGAGATAGTAATCTAAAATCCAAAAGAGGAAATAAATTAGCAGTGAATGAGAATGAAATAGAATCCACATAGAAGGCAAATAGCATATAGACACATAGAGAATGTCAGAATTAATAAAGATGACTAAAAAGACTGTCAAAATAATAATTGACCTCATACAATCAGTAATCACAGGCCTCAAACTTAGAGATCAATCAAGTAAATGTAGCAGGTAAAATGGAGACAGGCTGTACCAGCACAGCCAACAGAGCTGCCTCATGCACCCACCCAAATAGGATCCCAAACAACCACTAAAGGTAGCAAGAAAACAGAAGGACTGAAGGCCAGGTAGAGCCTAGAAGATAGTGGAAGATGCTTATTAGAATGAGAGATAAATATAGTAACAGTATAGAAGTAAGATATATATAGTGAAGAGGTAGAAGATGTAGAATGATGAGAATAGAATGAAAAGAGAAGATTGAGATAGAGAGATCAAACTAAGTGACTCACCATGTGATTAAAAAGTGGTAAGTAAAACTGTACTAAAATACCCAGATTTTCCTTACTACTAATAGTGTTTTGTGACCCAACTCACTTCATATATATTTAGTAGTTAGCTGTTGTTGTCATTATTTGCTGTTGCTACTATAGTTAGTAATTATTGCTATTATTTGCTGTTACTATCATTATTAGCTGTTAGCTGTTAGCTACTACCATTATGAGCTATTATTATTATAGTTAGTAGTTAGCTGTTATTGCCATTATTTGCTATTACTATCATTATTAGCTATTAGCTGTTAACCACTATTATTATGAGCTATTACTATCATAGTTGATAGTTAACTATTATCACCATTATTTACTGTTACTGTTATTATTGGCTATTGGCTGTTAGTTACTGCCATTATGGGCTGTTACTATCATAGTTGGTAGTTAGCTGTTGTTGCCATTATTTATTATTACTATTATTATTAGCTGTTAGTCATTGGTTACTGCCATTATGAGCTATTACTATCATAGTTAGTAGTCAGCTGTTGTTATCATTATTTACTGTTATTACCATCATTTCTAATTAACCTTCACTATTACTATCATCACTGCTATTATTTACTATCACTCAAGTACAATATTTAATGATTAGATTATCTCTTCCTTGAAACTAAGAGGTGTATCAGCATTAGAGGATGCTAAATACTCAAGAAGTAATATAACATTGAGGATACCCACTGAAAGAATTTAGACTTAATAGATTTAAGCATTCAGAATAGATTCATCTTTATCATTCTGATAATATGTGATTAAGAATATTATTTCCTCATCTATGTTGCTAAGAGCTGTTCTGCAGACCAACATAGCTTTATAGTTTGTAATAATATGATCTTTTATATCATTAAAATTTTCCTCCAACATCATCTCATGCATTTATTTCAGCTTTCTATCAGAAGGTAACTCTTTTGGTGGTTCTTGTTTACCATCTAGAACCTTACTTGAATCAGATGCCTCCAGTGCCAGTGCTAGTGCTACTTGACTCTAACATGCTAGCATTATTATTACTATCAGAGTTGTATTGTAGGTTCTGGCAGTTACTGATGATAGAGTTGTAGCTACTAATATTTCCTCTGTATTTAGAAATGCTCTCTATGTGGCTGCCATGATCTAGAAGGCAGAAGGTTCTCATTAAGTAAAGTAAGTTATTATTTTTATGCTACTTAACTCTGACATGCTGACATCATCATTGCTATTAGAGTCATATTGTAGGTTCTGGCAGTTACCAATGGTGGAGTTATAGCTGCTGATATTCCCTCTGTATTCAGAAATGCTCTCCATGTGGGTGCCATGACATGAAGCCTGAGAAAGCAGGTCTCTTGTATTACTCCTTAATCTTCTAAATTTTGATAGTACTGTAAAAGCCACCACATTCTGCATGTTGATGCTGTTGTTAGCTGTCACTTCTGTTGTTAGCTATTATTCTAATTATTTACTATTAGAGCTACTCTGTTTACTCTATTAATTAATTGGGTGAATCCAAAGAGTAGTACTTCTATAACTTACTTATTAAATTATCATCCTCCTGTGCCTGCCTTTCTCAGCCTCTTTTCCCATATATCTGCCTGCTTTCTTGCCAAACTCATAAAGTTAGAATAGTAGATAGTATTATATTAGTCTTAATTGATATAATGATCAATGAAGTACACTGGCTGTTAACCCTACTTTAATGAGAAAAACTTTAGAATCACATGGGCACTTTAAACCACATGTTCTAAAGAGTAGAACTGTCAGTTGATTAGGTACTATCTTTAATTTGTCTAACTCAGAGTAGGCTCCTCAATCTCAAGCATACTAGTAATCTCATGTGGAAGTCCAGTTGATCCTTTATAAAGCTGGAAAATATTAATGAAGGTACCCATATATATAACACTTTGTGAAGAATCCTCATTATAGACCTTCTGTGTATAATTTTTGACTGTAAGAATGACCTCAAGACATCTAACTCTCTATCTATTTGTGAGAGACTGTTGATCTACCTTCTTCTTCTAAACTCAGATATGATTCTTACATCAGCTCTTTCTTTCCTTCCACTTGAAACTACATCTAATCAGCTCCTATTTCAGTCTATCTTCTTTTACTAGCTCACATCCATTGATTTACCAACAGAATATTAACCTGTGAAGCTGCATGACATACTCATCCACCCATGAAGAATCTAACTCTAGATGATCAATTATAGTTTCAGAGCTCTCCATACTATCATATTTCTTTTGCATCTCTCACATAAATACTGTAAATGCCTCCTGAAGACCATCTAACTGCAGTTACCAATATAGACTCCCAAAGTGTATCTTATCTTGTGGAAGGCCCCCCCTCTTTACTTCCTTGTACTCATAGGCCATCAGATTAAGAGCCATGCTGGGCTTGCTGATCTTGGCATTGATGAGAGTGTCAAGTTTGCTTGGAGAACTGGCTGTTTGCATGTAGGCCTTGATGCTATGCTGAAGGGTCTAGCAGTTAACTTGATATATAATATATTTAATAATCTGGACCTCAAACCCATTATGCTCATTATACTTATTTATTCAACTAAATGGCTTCTTCACTAAATATTTGTAAGTACTCTCTGAGCTGCTTGTGTTCATACTATTAGTAGTTCCTATCAATTGAATAAAATTAACATAGTGTTGAATAACATGGAACTTTGGGAAGTTAAAGTGGCCATCCTTTTAGTATTTACTGAAGACATACTTTAACTTATCAATTTAATATAGTGTAGTTTCCATGTACTTCAGAGTTTCATCATCATGAGATTGGTAGTCAGTAAGTATCCAGAAGTCCATAATTATCTGTGAGAAAAAAATTATAACATCTACCTCTAAACTTTTAATCAAGGGTGTAATGATAGAAATCAGCTGTTGCATCAGAGCCTCCTGTTCAACCCCAGTTCATTACTTAACCTCACTGAAGTTCTTTTAGAATATCTTTAGCCTAGTAAACCTGGGAACTAGCTTCAACTGCTCATTTAGTTGCTTTATACCACCTAAATCCTCTATTAATATAGTTATTATAGAATTAATCTGTCTTCTCTTATGAATAGTATCCTTCAGGTGCTGTCTACATCAGGTCAGCAGATAGTTAAGCAACCCTTTAAGCAATTAGTGTAGGAGATTAAGCATCATTGCTGCATGAATATTGGTGAATTTATAGCCTCAGGTAAAGTTAGGTATAGAGTGAACACTTATATTAGTGTTGATTTCATCTCTTTTTAGTTGTTGAATGATATCTTTCATATATTCATGTATTTATAATGGCCATCTGATTTGTAGATTCTTGCATTCTTTAGGGGGGACCTAGTATATTATACAGTGTGGGCCACTCTTAACTCCTATAAGAATGGTCTGTTCTTCATAGTCTGCCATCAATTCAGTAATAATGGGAAAACACTTCCAGTAGCATTTATTAGCATAAAGAATGATAGTACCATCAACTGAAAGTTTTTCAATGGCTTGTGAAGCTATCAGCTTTATTTCCAATACATTACTTAAGGCTCTTTAGAATAACTCATATTCAAAAATCCATTTCATAACTGTATGATAGATAGTTGCTTTCATATCCTGATCCTCCTTCATCTTGATAATGGGCAGAAATTCAATCAGGATTAAACTAGAGATATCTTATTTTTGTTGCACATAACTGTTCAGATTCTCAATTATCATATAAATTAGCCAGGTAGACAAATCACTGTGATGTTGGGTTAGAACTGTCTTATCAATAGTGATAAGTAATGGCACAACTATGGCTTTATTCTCAAGTTTCTTCTGGGTGTTCCACCACCAATCCACAGTGTGTATCTTGGTGTATACTTAATGATTCTTTTGGTTGAATACTTATACAGACATATAGGTAAGATGTTCCTTAAAAGCTTCATATTCAAGTAGAAAGGAGATAACAAATAGAACATTCTAATAGTAGAACTAGTATTTATTAGCAGAACTGTCATTGATCATGCTATTTACTACTATAATCTTTACTCTCCAATTTCCCATTGGTATTTCCTACTTAATAGCATCAAGCTTGCATTACCATTCATCCATACTACCAAAGCTCAACTAGTCACTCCAAGTTTTCAATGCAGGGGTTTTAAATTAGGCAGTTACATTTCTCTTTATTATCTGATTATTGTTGAAGTACATTGCCAAGCCAAAGTCTTATTCATTTTTGAAGGGATAGAAGATGTTATCTCATATCTATCTGTTTAGAGGTGAAGATGGACCTGATGTCATTGCCAGTGATGTCCTGGCTAAGTATCCTGACTCTTACTCATAGGCAACTGTCTGTACTATAGTTGCACTGAGGCAGCTCTTCTGTACTGGAAATGATGATATAATAACTATAAATTCAGATGACTATAGCCCTGCCTGCATGTTTAAAGGCTCTACTAGGAACTTGAAATTCATTAATATAGCTATATTATCATCTCCATTGATTCACAGTACATCATCAGAAGGGTTGAAGTCAACTGGCAATTAACATCAGTCACTGCCTGGCATCAAATAATAGTTTAAACTCACTATATATATAGATAGCTCTATCATCTTCCTGTGTCCCTCCTCTCTGAACACTATTTATAATAGATTCCAAGTTGATCTGAATGCATTTTCTGCAGCAATGAAACTCATATTAATCAAGTCCACTTAGATTTAATGTTATAAACCTACAATCATCATGAGAGTATAGGTGTCCATCAGCAGTTTATTTTTTGTGTGTTATATTTGTGATCTGAAGTAATCTCTGTGTGTATAGAAAAATTAACATAAAATGGCTAATGAAACTTCAAATCATAATATTCAGTAGGTAGTAACTAATAATCTCTACTAGTGTAAATATTGTGAATCATGTGGTGCTAATTAACTGCCAAATTTGTGACTACAAACATTAGACTGCTAAATTTGTGAGTCATATAGTGCTAACTAACTGTCAAATTTGTAACCATGAACATTGGACAGCTAAATTTGCAAGTCATGTGGTGCTAACCAACCACTAAATTTGTGACCACAAATATTGAACTACTAATTTTACAAGTCATGTGGTGCCAATCAACCACAAATATTGAACTATCAAATTTGTAAGTTACCAATCAATCATGAAGGTTCTTGAACTACCAACATTGCAAATCATATTAGGCTGTGAATATTGGCCAGGGTAGAGTGCTACAGAAGCATATAACTTAGGGTGGAGTATTTAAAGGATAATTTAAAGGCAAGATAATTATTATTATTACTTCACAACTACTAAATATAAAATCTAACTCAAACTGATTTCTAACTCTATCTGCTAATATCATGCTAGAGTTATCACATCCTCCCTCTGCTGCTTCTCCCATGCCAATCAATCAGCTAACTCATATGATACTTACATAGTGATTTCATTAAACTTCAGCTGCAAGTTCTAATGGTAAAGAATCCTCACTTCAACCTTCACATCTTCACATACTGTTCAGTGGTAGTAGGTCTTGTCATTTTTCTGGCCTATTCAAGCAATCTAGCCTGTAGCCTATTCTTCATTGGTCCACAGCCATTTAGGGGTCAATAGAACCAGATGGCAGGCTCTGACAAGTATGAATCTCTAAGTGAGAATTTTTGGAGTAGTAATGACAATAAGTGGGATTTTCCCATCACAATGATTATATGATTTCTGATCAAAGTTGAATACATTGATTAGATCTTGTCTATTCAAGACTGTTACACACCCATATAGTGCTGTAATAGAATAATCAAGTCTCTCAAGGTGCTAGAATCCAGTTAGCTCACACTGTTGTACCATGTAAATTCATAAGGGATAAGTAAATATACCTCTTCCAAAATGATAATAATGGTAGGTTTAGAAACAATTATCACTAATTTCTCAGTGTGGCTAGTATAATCTTGAGATATTACTAGATCAGCCAGCAGCTTTTCAATGAACTTCATCTTCACCCCCTTGACAAGATCTATAATAAAGGGGGAGTAGGGTGTTGGAGATAAAGAAGTGTTCTTTTTCAATTAAGATTTTTATATACTTTTACTATTCTTATCTTTCTCTACATTGAGTTTCTCATCAGTGAAATGAAACTCAGACCAGCTATCATTAAAATCATCTTTATTCTCCTCATCTGAGTAACCCTCCTCACTCTTTTCATCTGAGTCATCTAAGTTATCTGAGTCCCCATTTTTGTTGATATCCACATCCTTAGGGTCATTATTATTTTAATATTTGATATTATTTTGGGATTTAACATTATTTTGGGATTTGATGTTGTTTTGAGATTTAATGTTATTTTGAGATTTAATATTATTTTGGGATTCAACATTATTTTGAGATCAGATAATGTTCATAACTCCAGGAAAAATTACTAACATACAAGTATAATGAGAATTTTTGAAGAATGTAGATATATGCAGAGTTAGTTCTGAATCCTTTCTACCTCTTTGCAATCACAAGTTATAAGTATTCATAAAGGCTGCCTTGGTAGCTGCAATGGCTTTGGCCTCTATCCTCTTTATAGCTTCTTTTTGAGTATTGATTAATTTAACCATGATATCACAGTCCTCATATGGGGGGAGGTCAATAATATTCTTGCCAAACTATTTGTAATTGATGTCTCACTGGATCATGATGCATTTAAGAATCCATGTAAATGAAAGGGTAAATCCCCTCAGTTGGGCCTCAGATGCTTCTATCATACTATAAGTCTTCATGTAGTTGCCTAGTGCAGTAGAGATGTCCTGACTGAGCTTTTTAAACTCCTCCTGACAGGCCTGATGTAGTATGTCTGATTTCAATTAATAATTAGTTTCCAGAAGGCCCATTCAATGCTGTAAGTCATAAGGATCTTTCTCAAATAGAGTTTTGAACATCAATCAGACATTAGGATTAGTTGGTAGTGATTTAACATCATTATAGAGTTTCTTCTTTATCTCATTCAGAATGAAATGAAAATTATGAATAGTTATGCTGTTCTCACCCTTCTCCAGATGAGATTCATCATGGACTAGTAGTCCTCAGTTCCATGCAGGCATTGATGTTAGGATTTAATGCATATAGTCTATTATATATGGTGTTATCAGCACCATATAGTTGTTGAGCTTAGCATGAGGCACAAAATCTTTAGAGATGGATGAAAGCAGATATGCCTTAGTACTTGAACTGTACTTCTTAAACCTCTTAGTCATAAAACTCTCAGAAGAGATAGAGGGCTGCACAAACAATCTCAATGATGACTTAGAGTTAATAATATTTATGAACTCATCAACTCATACAGATAGAAGTAATAATAGGGCTATAATGAGAGAATAACCCCTTCTGATCCTCCACACCTCCAGCAGTGCCTTCTGATTGGTGTGTAGCTTTTGAACCATAGCATAGAGGCACTGAAAGGGCCATTATAACTACATTGAGTATGATGTAGTAGGAGCTGTGTCTTTTTGAAGGTGTTTATAGGCTATTTTGAAATTAGACTCTTGAGATTCTCTAACTGAATCATAATTTGATGCTAATAAGAATCTAAGAATAATATAGGTAATCTACTCAGTGGTTTTCCTAAGCCCCATCTTATCATCTAGAATGCTCCCTCTCACTTTATTGTCTGCCAACAGCATTCAGAATGCAGTAAAGGCCTGGTAGCTGAAGAGTACCCTCTTCATATATAGTATTTTAATTTTAGTTGAGGGATCTTTATAGTCCACTATCTTATCCTCAAATATGAAGAAGCAGGCAAATAGACTCTCATTGTGTTTGATGAGTTAGTGGCATCTTATTGTGTCTACTACTTGAGAAATTAGATTAGTGTCATCAAGATTATGTATATCATTTATCCAAGCACTATTAACATTGGTTTCTGGCTGCTCATTGGGATCCAGGATCATGATAACCTCTGGGGTGGAAGTTTTTAGCATTAAACTGTCTGAGGATGTGAGTGTCTTGAGAGATGACTTAACCTGTTAACTGAATATTAGGGGGTCTATTGCTATTTAACTGTCTTCTGTCTCATTAGCTGGATTGGCAGGGGATGTGGGCACCTTGAGAGATAACTTGACTGGTAGATCATCTTTTGGGATTAAATTGTCTTTTAGGATTGAATTGTCTTTTGGAATTGAATCATCTTTTAGAATTGGATTGTCTTTTGGGATTGAATTGTCTATTTAAATTGGATTGTCTATTTCAGTATTGAATAATATAGTAGGAACAGTATTATGTTTTGAGGCTTCAGTGTTGCCATTATCATCATCAAAGCTGGCTGAATGTTTGTACTTGTTGGATTTCTCCTGGATCTTGAACTGAACTGCTCACTACTATAATAGTATATCTAGTTTAGCTGCTCTATCTGCAAAGAAGGCTGCCTTGCATTGAATGATTCATGAGGTTACTTAACTGATTCTAATGCCAACTGACTATTCTGAATAGTATAGATCTATAAGGAAGACCTGCTGAGTCTCTAAGTTAAAATGAATAATGCTATTACTCTTCAGCTCTTCCAGCTAGTTACTATAATTCTCCTTTATAAGATAGTTGACTGGGTTCAGTCCCCCAGTCATGCAAGATGCTAGATCCACTAGTATGCATACAATGAGCTGATTGTCTTCATCTACTAGAGAGTTAATAGTGTGGAACTCTACATATTGAACCCAGTTATTAAGCATGTTTAGTATTAGTTTGGCAGCTCTGAAATCTGAAGCACAAGTGAAGGGTGATAAAGACCCATGGTTACTACCACAACTGGCCATTATCATTAGTCTCTCTAATTAATATGCTAATGGGGTTTGCTGTGTTAGTGGTGAGAGCTCCTGGTACTCAAGACTGGGCTCTTTAGGTTTGACTGATGAATAGATTGGTATGGATGTTTTGGGATTAGATGGTATTTTGGGATTAAATGGTGTTTTGAGATTAGATGCTATTTTGGAATTGAATGCTATTTTAGGATTGAATGGTTACTGGTCCCTACTGTATTTCTGAGTCATTATATAGACTTATTTACTAAAGAGATTAATAATAGTAATCTAGTAACCATCTATAATGCATCTATCATTATTAAGGGGTTTCTCTGCCTATCTAGCAGGAATATCCATCACATCCAACAGGTCTTGACTGATGCATTTATTGACAATGTAGATTCTAAATTACCTCTCATGGCCAGTATTCTACTTAACTGTGTGGTAGTTGGAGAGTATTGTGAGTCATTAATTGAATTTAGTCTTGAGCTGATTTAGATCTTATACTGCACAGCTCATAACTTTGCTGATCACTTCATTGGATAGGGCAATCATAATAGTCTAGATGTGAATGTCAGAATGAAAATATTATAAATAGAGGATGCAGTATGATTTACTGGCTAACTTGAAGCTTCTTCATTAAAGTTGGCTTTAAAGTTGGCAGGGCAGTGGTGAGAAGTTGGTAATGAGTTGAGGCTAGATGCAAAGATCAGAATGAAAATATTATAAACAGAGGATATAGTATGATTTACTGGCTGAGCTTCTTCATTAAAGTTGGCTCTAAATCTCTGATGTTGGTAGTGAGGCAGTGGTAGTAAGTTAGTAATGAGTTGGGCTGTTGTGGTGTTGCAAGAAGTTAGTTGAAAAGCTTGTAAGCTTCTTAGGTGAATGATTAAGTTAAGGGCTGAACCCTAAAGCTTAAATAGGTTTAGCTCTGTTTATAAGATTAAATGGGAGTGGCTGCATAATACATTATAGATCATCACTGAACCTTTATATTCTGATAATATTAGCCTCATTATGTGATTACTTGACCCTCTCCTTTTAATAATCTTAATCTCATAATGTGATCACTTGACTCTCATTACTTTAATTTAAATACTTTCATTAGAACCTTTTATTTGTGTGCTTTCATCTATATAATTTCATTCAGAATCTTAGACACTTTCATTGAGACACTTTTATTTAACACTTTTATTGAGATGCTTTCATTTAATACTTTCATTGAGACACTTTCATTTAATACTTTTAATTGGGCAATCTTGCTTCAACTATCTGTTTAATATTAAAACACCATCTAATACCAAAATAACATTTAATACCAAAACAACTTGAACCATATCAACTAATGAGGACTATAAATACTAGCTAAATGATTATTGCCAATTGAATCCCTGCTCATGGCAACATGAGCCAGGGAAGAGAGGCAGTATGCCTAGCACACACCATATAATACCAAAAAAAAGTAACACTGACTGCTAATTTCATATGAGGGGCATGTGCAAATGAGAAGCAACCTATCATTTTAAATATAATTCAACTAAATATGGCTTCCTGCTGAATGATGAGGCTGATAGAGGTATGCTCACTAATACTACATGATCCACTTTAATATAATATGTGTGCACTGACTAATATTTAATAGCTATTAGATTGAAGTGGTAATATGGAATCTATCTCAATGGTAAGCTTCCAGAGATATTTCCAGTATTGTCTGAATGCTAGTGCTATTTTCACCCTGATAAGTGATAATTACTTGCTAAGCTTAATTACAGTACTTACTTGATCAGATGATCTGACTGACATGGTGTAGAATGCATTGACCTGCTGTGGAACTAAGAAGAGGTGAATTTCTTGACCCATCAGATGATAGAGTTCAAGGATTGATCTACCTGTACTGGGTGCAGGCAGGCTATCTGTTTTGTGGTCAAGTTGAGTTAGTAGCCAGCTAATGTGGAGGAATACCACAAAATAATCATTATCTACCTGAAATGATGGAGCCATGAGCTATACCAGAACTTTACTGGCAGCATTGAGTTATAAGAGGCCAAAAATAAGGATGAGTGTTACCTCCACTGTCCCCAGGAGAATTTCTGCCACTACAAACATGAACTACTGAGCTAGCTCAGTCACTGATATCATTTCAGCAATAAGTAGATTCAGCAGATAGTGGAGGAGACATGCAGGAATAGAAGTAGTAATATTAATAGTATCA
Source organism: Onygenales sp. PD_10 (assembly GCA_032988465.1). Classification (NCBI taxonomy): domain Eukaryota; kingdom Fungi; phylum Ascomycota; class Eurotiomycetes; order Onygenales; species Onygenales sp. PD_10. Next base: position 51,293 of record JANTQH010000153.1, read on the forward strand.
ATCTCCCCAATAAATGGAATGAGTGGGATACTGCTGGATCTGACCTTCAAGTTGTATTCTACTGGCACCTATGGCTCTCCAAGTCTACTATCATCATCTATGATGACTATGATATATATGTACAAGCAGTAGACAATAAAAATGAGTTTAGAGACCTCATTAGCAATGAGATGATGAATAATATAAATATTTGGGCAATTTGAGACAATAAGAACCTGACATATGAGCAGAGAATGGAATAGATCACAAATATAATGACTAATCACACAAGATGTAGGAATAGACTTTAGAGGCACTAGGCATAGCATGCAGCAGATAATGAGTATTGGATGCTTCAGATAATTACTTGTCTTAATAACATTAGAATTAATTGAGGATGTTCAATATTAAAATAATGTATAATATTAAAATAACATATAATATCAAAATAGAGTAGATTACACATGTCAGCCTAGATAATAATGAATCTTTACTTTGAGTGTGTTTTTCAATGCACTAACAGCTAATAATGGCAGCAGCAGCTAATAATGGCACTAACAGCTAATGACTTCAACCCTCTCTATAACCTCCTCTTTGATATCCACCTTTTTACCCACAATGGCATCTCAGCTGATTTTAATTCAATTAGATCATAGGAATCAGGCATATTGCCTCATCTGATTAACTTGTAGAGATTATATGGATTCCTTATCCCATTAATTAACTGATAGCTTGTAATACTGGTAGGATTGTCATTACATATATATATATATATTTGCATCTGGCCTGCCATTTAGTCACATACATGAATAAATCATAGTTAATAACTCCAGAACAGCCAGATGTCTAAATCAGCCAAAGAGACATTATCTACTAATTATAAAATATGTGTATAATATCTAGTTTGCCATACAATATGGTTATAAAACCTCAACAGACTGTAAGTTGAGGGGTCCACATGGGGCATAATTTAATTAGTTATGTTAGCCCAGGTGGGCTAGTTATTAGTGCCACATGATATTGAATATTGGCAGACCAACATTAGTGGGTGTTAGCACCATATAATATTAAATATTAGTAGACCAATATTGGTAGTTGTTACCACCATATGATATCTAATATTAATGGTATAATATTTGTGGTTACTCATTGATAGTTGCTGGCAGTCCATAGAATAACTAATATTAGTAATTGAATGTTAGCATAGGTTATGCCAAGCCTGTGATAACTTAGTGAGAAATGTAAGGAAAATACTTGTATTTTAGCATCCTTTTGCTCACCATCTTTCAGTCATGTGATGTGCTTTAATCCTTCTATTTCAATTTCCTCTTTTCATTCTATTCTTAATGACCTATGTGTTCTATCTCTTTACTATATATATATCTTATACATCTACACTATTAATATGTTTATCTCTCTTCCTACTAAGTATCTTCTACTGTCTTCTGAGCTCTATCTTGGCTTCAGTCCTTCTATTTTCTTGCTATCTTTAGTGATTGTTTGGGATCCTTTCAGCATCTCTTATTATAACACTCTTAATGATGTCCTGGGTCCTAGACTTCCTGATGGTTTTATAGAGGCCCTATAGTCTGGGTGGGTAAATGAGACTACTTAGTTAGCTGTGCCAGTACTGTCTGTCTTCATTCTACTTGCTTGTAAGTGAGTGCTGTCAGTATCTTCTGTTGCTGTGCTAGTACTACTAGTATAGCCTGTTTCTATAACTCTATTAGCTGTGCTGATACTGCCAGTACAGTCTGTCTCTTTCTTGCCTGATGTATTTACTCAGTTGAGGGCTGAATATGAGGCCTATAATTACTGGATGTATGAGATGAACTGTTATTTTAACTATCTCATATATTATCTTTATTGATTCTAATATTCTCTGTGTGTCTGTATGCTACATACCTCCTCTGTGGATTCCTCTTCTTGCCAGCTGCCCTGGTCAAACTCAGACACACTGAACACCAAACATATTGAGGATCAATGATATATTACTTATAGTAGCTGTTGCAGGTACAATGTAAAATAGGTGTCTGATCAGATGAAGGTATAGAGCTTGAAGAAGTCTTAGATGTAGAATCTGAAAGAGGAAAAGATACTAACTCTATTGCAGGAAGAGTAGAGGATGAAGGACTCCAGAGGGATATAAGTATCTTCCTGCTGAAATAAAAGAATGGTGTCAGAACTAGATTCATGTAAAGTAATATCTAATAGAAAGAATAATCATTACTAATACTTTGCTAGATGGTCAATGTGTCCATACAGTCATATATTTAATTTGAAATTTGAAAGCTTTTATAAAGTGCTATATTCTTCCCCTTTCAATTTGAGTGCTTTTGTGAAGTGCCATGTCCCCCCCTTTTTAACTTGAGCTTTCACAAAGTACTATGTCCCTCCCCTTTTGATTTAAGTGCTTTAATAAAGTGCCATGTCCCTTCCCTTTTAATTTGAGTACTTTCATGAAGTGCTATATCCCCCCCCTTTCAACTTGAGCTTTTATAAAGTGCTGTGTTCCTCCCATTTCCATTTGGGTGCTTTTGTGAAGTGCTATGTCCCTCCTCTTTTGATTCAAAAGCTTTTGCAAAGCTCCATATATAAAAGAGATAAAAAGTTCTAAATATCTGATTCTTTTCTATCTCTCCCCTATCTTTTTTTTCTCTTTCCTTAGATATCTTCTTTCCTACTAAAGATCATCAATGTTCTCCTTCCTATATCATACTGACTATAACTACATTGAAATAAACCCTCAAACCACCTCCTCCTCTTCCTGAAAAGAAAATCCTGTCACCTCCCTCCTCTAATATCACATTCAATACAAAAGATGTATATATAAAACTTTAACACCATGAAATAGAGAAGTAGTAAGACTGATATGATATATAGGTTAGTATATAGATTACCTACTAATTAGCATTAAATACTGCCTGTTGCTGGTCAGGAGCTAGCATACTTCTATCATAATCTTCATCCTGACACCCAGGCACTACTAGCCCAGCCTGGGAGAAATGTAGTGTACATATAGAATGCAATCAAACCTGCTGACTTTATTCATTCTAAATACTTCCATATGAATATACTATTAGTTCAATCTCATGGACAACAATCTGATGCATGACAAATTGATTTCCCTTGTTATGCCTGCTAAGTATGTTGTTAATCATTTCCTGTCTGTGTTTAAATCCCTGATCATTTTAGGGGGTGTTGTGGAAACTACCTATGAAATAATTACTGCCAATACACTATATGAGATATATACTGAAATAATATGTCTCAGACTTCCTCTCTAGACTCTCTTCTGCCTTCTACCTCTCATGCTAGTAATCAGCCTGGGTCTACATCTGACAACCTCATCATTATTGATTGAGTGGAGGGTTAGATGATCTCCTCCCTTAGGGGATAGGTTTAGAGGCTTTGAAATCTGGATGAACCTTGCTTTATCTCTTTTGATTGATTTGATTGGCTTTGTTTTTGGGTGCTTGATTTCAAGGGGTAGATCTGACTCTCTACCTGGGCTTTTTACTGTCTCTTTTCCTTCTACTTTATATGTATGACTGGGTTGATTTTGGGTGCTAGTTTTTCATTTTTTTAAAGGGTGGGATTAGCTAGTAGCCTTAGAATGTTACTCCTTTATTACTTTGGCTTTTCTTTTGCCTGTCTTTATATCTTTATCCTTTATTTCTCTATTTGATTTATGTGACTATATTATTTACTACCCTCTATATTAATATTAGTAGAGGTATCCCCATCAACACTCACATTAGCTGTGCTAATATTAGCCAGTATGTCCCTACCACCATCCCCATTAATGTTGGCAGAGATGTCTCTTTGGCTACTTGCATTGGCTGTACTAATATTAGCCAGTGTGTCTCTGCCACTGTCCCTGTCAATATTAGTAGAGGTGTCCTCTTGGCCACTCATATTGGCTGCACTAATATTAGCTGGTGTGTTCCTATCACTATCTCTATTAATATTAGTAGAGGTGTCCCTATCACCACTACTTACATCAGGTTGTACTAATGTTGGGTAGTATGTCCCTACTCCCATCTATATTAATGTTAGCAGCTCAGATGTTCACATCACTACTTATGTTGGCCATGCTAATATTAACTCTACTATGATCTATTTCTTTAATATTACCTATTACCCTGTTTTATACTATTAGATGTGTACACTCCTTTCCTACTTCATTTAGGAGATTGATGCTTATCTCCTTGTCTGTGCACAAGCAAATTTTAGCATCTTTTTTTGACTACCTAGATTAGACCAATTGGTGATAGGCCATATCTAAATATTCAAGCCTTTTTATTGGTGGTAGAATAAATATGCTAAAATTTACTAGCATGCAGATGAGGAGATAATCTGCTGTACTATTACTGCCTGATGCTATAACTCTTGTGCTAACTCTCAACCTCTACCCCTACCTATAGTGGTTTTTCCTGTCAGTGACATCCAGAATGAACAAATGTGAATGTGAATGCAATAAATAAATGAACATACAAATAGATGATCAATTAATAGCCAGGCTGCCACTGATATGAATTGCTTGGGAAGGAAATAACTTATATATAGTTATAGAGCCCAGCCAGTGCCAGCATGAGATCAATTATAAAGAAAGAGATTAATTATGAGTAAACTTCAGCCATCAGCACTGATGGTACAGAATTGTGGGATCTAATAGATTAGAATGAATTGTAATTGATACTATTCTTATTATTTTTCAGAAGAAAATATTGCTTTAGGAAAAGATTGCACTGATTATATCTATCTTTAATGATTTCTCCCTTTCTATCATATTCCTGCTTCAGATGGCTGTATACTAACTGTTTTTATTATAATAGCACTAGTTTCAATTAATATGTCTTATTTTGATAAAATATCTGCTACACACTGACTTGACTCTCATCAGTTAGTTACTAGTAATTATTCTCTCACTTCTATCCTACTGCTCAAAAATTGCCTTACTCCATTCTTTTCTTACCTCTAATTACATTGGATTCTACCTTACTGTCTGCTGAATTGGTACACTTCTTATCCCTGAAGTCTTCTCTTTTTCTTTAAAGCTTTTGAAATCAACATCAAAAGAAGCTGTGAAGATGAGGATTAATTGACATACAGCTTGAGATGAGTTCTATAAGTTAGTAGTCAGGGGTAGGTTGATCTGAATAGCATATGATTTTGATATTCAAATTTGAAGCCTGCACTGATAAGATGGTTTGAAATTAAGTCTACAGCATGGCCTGGCAAAAATGGACTAAAGTGTAGGCAGGAGCCTATTATTGATGATTACTGTAGCAATGAGAATATAAATGAGGATGATGGTTTGAAGGAAGTTAGTGGTGACATGAATGTGAAAGATAAGTCTTACTTTCCCCTAAATAAGTAAAGATGAATTAAGCTAGGCCTAGTGAGTTATTCTCTTTATTATATTGTGCCTATCAATATTAATACTATTATAGAATGATTTCACCCATCAGTATTGATATGGGTCTGCTTATATTTTATGATATTAGTACTAAAACCAATTAATTGTTTGAGTTAGAATCCTACACCACTGTAAAGACCATCTCTTTCAACTAAGAGCTCTTTCTTGAGTTCCTATAATGATTGAATTTTCTTAGGCTCTACTAGCAGCCATTAAACTTTCCTTACCACATCTGATGTAATCAAAGACAATGCAATTAAGAAGGGTGAAGGGTGTCTTACATGGGCTAGATCAGAGTAAAGGCTAGATAGAAGTAAAATATAAAATAACAACTATACCCTTCTTAATGATGTTAGGGTCTTATGTGCTGAAAGACTGTACTCTAGCTATGAAATCCCACCATCACAGTGGACACCTTGGCCAGAAGAAAAGAAGCCCCTGGTGTTAGAATTAATAAAGAAGGTATGAAGGACATGGCACAAGAAGTTAATCAAGTAGTAAAATTGAATAGGAGACATAATTGATCCCAAAAACCAGCTAATAAAGCAGCCTAACTGTTGGGAGGTACAAATAGTAGTTTCTCTAAGCATATTACTTACATGCTAATACTCTAATGCTGATATAATACTGGCAGGTTCTTAAATACATTGCTTCAGTTTGACATTATCATATAATGATGGTCAAAGCATACATTAATGATATATTTAGTGGTAGGTACTCAAAGGAAGCAAATCTGCAGGAGAAGATATAGATAGAGTTTCTAAAGGACTATTTTTATCTATACTCAGATGATGTTTGTGATGAGAATGGGATAGACTCTATTTTCCATTATTTTTAATCTCTATTGACTGACTTCACAGAACTTAAAATGTAGTACATGATGGCTTTTTAATAATGTTCTTTAGATGTTTATGAAGCTTTTCTATGGCTAAGGCTAGCATGGCTTAGCAAGTAACTTACTCACACAGAAGTTCTTTGAATACTCTAAATAGAAGCCTACTGCCATCCTTCCTATCTTTATCACAGCCAATTTGGTGTACTTTACAATCAGGAATCTTAGATAAATAATTAATCAGTCTGAGGATACAGAATCAAGATTTGATGAAGCTTTGGCCTTTTGTAAAAATTAAGCTTTATAGTTACATAGGATTGAATCTTTGTTGCTAACATTTGCAATTAGGAAAATTCAAGGATTTAACAGTCATATGAGGGGAAATATGTGAGAAGTAAAGAGATATACTGAGATGTATTATTTGAAAATGAGTTTGAAATCTTTCTGGATTTCAGAAGGATGATGGGGAAACTGCAGTGAATAAGATTATTATTGATCTAAATGCTGATATAGTAGAAGATCTTAATTTATCTGAGTTGATAAATAATAAATAGAAAGGTGCAGAGTAATTAATATGTTTTTGTAGGTTCTTCATACTTTCTCTTGTTTGCTTGAAATCTAACTCTACTTCTGAGATAACAGTATATCAATTCTTTTGCAGACTAGCTATTTATAGCTTAGAGTCTATCTCTATGGTTGCTAATACTCTGCCAGTAATCCCATTAGTGCCCATAATGGAAGGAGTGTAGACTACCATGATTTTTTGATGTTTAGTTATCTTCATCATGTGAAACTATCTCTTACTACAGTACATACTTATTACTGAGAGGTCTCTTTGCCTAATATTTCTCTTAGCAAGACTGTGATGTTATTTATCAATGGCTCCTCTGTAACTCTTATTCATACTCAATGCCTGCATTCTTAATTTCCTTGCTTCTCCTTCTATTCCTCTCCTTCATCACTGCAACTACTTGTTTTAAACAACATCTAGCACTGTTCATTCAATGATTATTAATCTGTCTTGGTTTTATTTTTTACTGTTTATAGATTCTATACATTATAAATAAATAGTACTTTTACTGAATTAGGTAATAATAATAATTAATGTGACCAATATGTGATAAATGACAGTATCAGTAAAGATAATATTATTAATAATAGGGTATAGAGTACTGCTGATGCTGTTGCCAATGTTGATGTGAATAAGAGTAGGAACACACTAACTAATATTAATGTAGCTGATATGAGTGGTAATAGGGACACCTCTAATAACATTGATGTGAATGGGGGCAGGGACACACTGGCTAATATTAGTGCAACTAATATGAGTAGTGATGGGGACACCTCTAACAATATTGATATGAATAGGGGTGAGGACACACTGACTAATATTAGTGCAACTAATATGAGTGGTGATGAGGACACACTGGCTAATATTAGTGCAACTAATATGAGTGGTGATAGGGACACACTGGCCAATATTAGTACAACTAATGCAAGTAGTGATAGGGACACCTCTGACAACATTGATGTAAATGAGGATAGGGATACACTGACCAACATTGATGTGGCTGATACAAGTGATGATGAAGACACCTCTAACAATGTTAATGTAGATGAGGGTAGAGACACACCCACTAACATTAGTGTAGCTAATATTGAGTGGTAAGAGGGATACCTCTACTAAAATTAATGTAGATGGTAGTAGGAACACACTGTGTAACATTAGTGCATCTAATGTAAGTAGCAATGAAGATACCTCTACAAATCTTAGCACAGTTAATGCCATTAGTGGTAGTGACACCTCCACTAATATTAACATGATTGAGAATATTTACACTGTTGATACTATTAGTATGATTATTGTACTATAAGCACATGTGAGAGACCAGCTGCATGCAGTAGCTCCTGCACACTCTAAGTGGGACCATATAATAAATCACTGTGCCTGTCAAAACTGCATGAGCATGCTCATGCTACCATGTGCCCCACATGTAGTAAAAAGATTTTGCTGATGTAGAAGCATTATTCTCCACTCTATAATAATTAGATCTATACTCTCATAAAGAATATGTGATATAATGATTCACATATTTCTCTGCCTGCAAGAAACAGTCTTTCAGCTGATCTTGAAATCCCACAAATTCTAATTAGTGAGTATTTACAGGGAGACATCCTAAATGATTCTATCATCTGGAAACCCCCTTCCATGAAGTTAGTAATTCTACTTAGAGACACAGTAATATATACTAGAGATTATAGTTATGCAGTTTGCATGGTTCTTATTCATTATGCTGATAGACTCTTAAATCATATTCACATTATAATTCTCTTTAGTAAGGTAATAAATATTGATGTTAATATGTCAGAAAAATATGCTATCCTCTTTTCTGACAAACTTAATGTAATAGGAGTAGGAAATGAGCTATATCTAGTGATTCAGGTAAAGAGCAACATACCAGGCATAGTAAACTAGATCCTAGTAAATTATCTACTAAATAATTCCATGAAGTATTATGTGGAGTTACCCCAGTAACTTCTAGTCTTTCTGCTGATGAAATAAGTATATATTCTATTTATATAATATAATTTTTTCAAGAGTGTTGTAAGTAATCAGCATATTTCCTTTAGTTAGTTATATTTAGAGTCAGAAGAAAATTAAAAGAAATAAAGAGTTATTCTTATATTAATTACTTAGCACACAATTTACATCTATATTTCCCAACCTGAGGTTTTTCAACATGTTTACCCAGTTCAGTGAAATGATGAAAGGGAGGATAGCATACTTCATATAATATATCTGAAGAAGATTCTTAGGATGGGCAGAACAGCAGCCTTTACAGAAATAATGAAAAGTACTGTTAGTAGTATGAATCTAGCTAAGATTTCTACAGCTATTAATGATAGCTTCAAGTCTAAATGTTAAGGCTACCTAATTTAAATTCTAAGTCAGAAGACTGATTTTTCCTCCAAGATTAACAGTATGATAGTAGCATAAAAAAAAGAGGATGATAGTTTTATAAGCTAATTTAAAAACTTAACAAGCTAACTATTATTTAGCTTCTTTACATTGCCTAGTTGGGCTTTCAGAATAGACTTGATATTTTAATAATATATGTATTTATAATAGCTAGCTTCCTGACACTTTTCAACAGCTTCAGCAATATCTAGATCATTCTTATCAGTACTTTGATTCTTAAGCTCTGCCATTTCTTCTGGAAACAGGCCAGTAAAATGAGAGAGACTGATATTAAACAGGAAAGTAGCTATTAATGAAACTAATTAGCCAGAAACATATTGTAGGTAAGGAGCAGGTAAATCAGGGCCAGGGTTTTGAGAAGTGCCAGGTGAGAAAATAAAGAAGGATATTAAAACTAACACAGAATGATAGTGATTATTCTGAGGAGAGCAAGGGAAAAGTAGAGGTATTTAGCTGGTTATATGAGAATCACATGGTGAAGTTAGAGAAGGTTGAGGTTGAAGATTCTGAGATGATAGAGATAGAGGAATTAGAGGCTAAGAGTTAATAAGTATAGAAAGAAATAGTGAGGTATCTACAGTAAGAATTTCCTTAGGGCTAATATGAAGTCTAGTAGTATGAATGACTTCCATATTTAATTTAGAGCTAATAAAATCTAGCTTAAAGGCTAGATTAAAATCAGTAAGTTGTAATGTCCAGCGTCGAATATAAAGGCTTTTTGATTTGAAAAGGTGGACTATGAGTCATTGAACAGTGTGATGGGAATAGACAGGTAAAAATGTATGTATATTTCAAATGTAGGGGTTGTATAGTAATAGGACTGTTTGCTGGTTCTTTTCATAAGAAACCTGCACAGCATATATATCAATAGCTAGCTACTAAGTGTGCACCATGTGCGCATTGCCAGGCATACTGTCAGGCACACTACCAGGCCTGAGGTTCAAGATCTGAGGTCTGAGGGCACAGTTGATCTACATGTGATGTGCAGTCTCCTTTGTGTGTTACAACTGCCCCCCCCTTTAGGAGCTGGCCTCCAGTGGATTTATGGATTTTCCATGTCATAGCCAAAGAATCAGGCTGATGTGTGATGCACATTGTAGAAGGTTTGAGCCATTATGTATTATAGAAGGTTTGAGCTGTTGCACTTAATAGAAGGTTTAGGCTGTTATGATCAGGCAGTTCCATATTCTACAGGCTAATCATGTTGCAGGAATCAGTGATTTCATTGCCAGGTAATTCTGTGTGTAGTGCAGTTAATGTTTGTTTTCTATGATTGAGCACCTGAGTGATGATGGGTGGGTGATTTGGCACACAGCTGTGAATATATATACTCTCTGCTTTGCTGTGTTCTTTTGTTTCCTCTGTTAAATGTCAGCATCACAATTTGATCCATCATCCTGTTTGTTGTCTACTTCAGTATAGTATCCCCTTGTCTGAGCATCTATGATGTCTTCCACTGGTTTATGAATGCTTTGCACACTGGTTGTGCTCCATTTTTAGATTATCTGACCTGGATGCATGTCTGTGCAGTTAGATGATTGTTTTGCTTTTTGCATGTCACAGCTGCATGGTATTGCCTGAGTGCAATATGCTACTTCTCTTTGCTTCTTCCATGTTGTTGAGGTACCATATCATAGAAATTGCTAACAGGTGTACTTTGGTAGTCTGAAACAAAAAATATCAATTTGAAATGGCCCCCCAAACTCCCACATCATTGTGTGTGTGCAGAGGGTGTGTGCTGTTGGGCTCTCTCTCCTCTTCTGACCTCCTTGTGGGGCTGGCTACCCCCCTGTATGGTGCTCCCTTGCTTCAGGGTCCTCAAACTCCATTGCACCCCCCCTCAGCTATGCCCTCCTGCTGTGGAGATTCCCCTTTTATCTTCTCCCATGGCCCCCCTTCTGTGCACACCCCTGTGCCATCTTCTGCTACTACTGCCTCTCCCTGCACACCCAGCCATCCATCTGCCCCTGCACCCCCTATCATCCCAGTCCATCCTGCTCTCACCCCTGCTGCCCTGACACCTGCCACCTAGTTGGCCAGAGATTTTGTGCAGCTCACCACACAGGCCCTGGAGGACAATGGCAATGACAAGGATGAGGACAAGGACAAGAAGGATAAGGATGAGGATGATGATGATGATGATGATGATAAGGAGGCTGAGAAGGAGGAGGATAAGTGCTGAGAGAGGTCTGCTAAGGGTCTATACTTATTGAAATGGTGTGGGGAGTATGTCTGCTACCTAACCATCAAGGCTGATATGGAGGTGTTTTGTTACCCTCCTGAGGGTCTGCATGCAACTTGCTGTTCTTGGTGTGCACAGTACTATTATTGCTGTGAGATGGTGAGTTTTCCTGCAGTTTAATTTGAAAAAAACTGATTGCTAACTGCACTGTAGGTTCCCATTAATGTGTATGCAGATGCCATGGAGTTGATTGATGTGGCTGAGCAATTAAATTGCTTTGAGAATCTATTGGACAAGCCTGAGTATGCTGGTGCAATGCAGCTGCTCCCTAGGATTTAGCAGCAATGAGGCCAAGCAGCTATTTGATATAAGGAAGTGTTGGAGGAGGTGGAGGGATTATTTGATGTTACCCTGATTCTTTATATAAGTACAATTATCTCATCTTGGTGTGCTTGGTTGATTCTGACTTTGGTGGAAATAGCCTGCCCCTCTGGGCTAGATGTGGTGTGCACTTTAGGTTTTCTCTGGTGTTTTTTAGTTGTTTTTTGTCTGCTGTGCCCCTTGGGGCTTTTAATATTAGTATGAAATAATGAGATTTGATTTTTGGGAACTTGTCCTTCCTCTTCTCCCCTTTCTATGTGCAGGCCAGTTATTACTTGGGTCAATGGTGCTTCAGTTTTATTACCTTGTGACTGAACTGTGCATTGAACTTATCAACCAGGTCCTATGCATTCTCAAGGTTTTCTGCATTCTCCCAGGAATTCTCTGCCTCTATCATATTTTTCCAGCACACAAGATACTACTAGCTGTTGAAATAGTTGTGCTTCCCTAGGATTTCTTCAACCTCAAACTCCTTGACTCCATCTATCATCATTGATTTGGCCTCCAGGATTTTGCTGTGCCACGTGTGGTATGGTTTGAGCAATGAGACATGAAAAATGGGGTGTATATCTTTATATTGTGATGTAAGTTTCAGTTTGTATGCCTGTTTCCCCCACTTGTTGATGATTTTGAAAGGGCCAAGTTGATGATGGTTTAGCTTTGGACTTGGGTGCAATGTGCTGATGTTTTTTGAGTGCAGCATGATTCAGTCCCCAACTGCAAAATACTTCTCCTTGTGGTGCTGGTCATAGTATTTCTTCTGTGTTTCCTGGGCCTTCAGAAGAGATTCTTGCAGGTCATTCTGTACTTCTCCCATACAGTGCACATGTTTTATTGCCTCCTGTGCTTCTCCCCCCCCCATGTTGGTGTCTGATTCAATGTCAAGATGCAGTTCAGGTTGAAAACCCATCAGTGCTTCTACAGGGGATGTCTTGAGGATACTATGCATAGAGGTGTTGTAGAAGAACTGTGCTAGCAGCAACTACCTAGCCCAGTCATCCTAGTAGAAGTTGCAGTAGATGTGCAGGTAGTACTCAAGCATCTGATTCTGCCTCTTGGTTTGGCCATCCATTTGAGGGTGGAATGCAGTTGTTAACTGTCAGTGTGCTTTCAGGAGGTAGCAGAGTGTTAATCAGTATTTACTGGAGCTGAATATCCCAGTGTGGTCTGTTACCCAATGGTGTGGGTAATCAAAAAATCTGGTGAAGGTGTTGAATATCAGGTTCACAAGCTCTGGTGTGCTTATACCTTCATTGACTGGTTTGTAAACTGTGTACTTGATTAATTTATCCACAAATACTATGATTGAATCATAGACCTTGCCATTCTACTTGGATGGCAGGAGTTTAATGATGAAATCCATTGTCACCATTTCAAAAGGAGAGGTGGGAATAGAAAGCAGTTCTAATTGGCCATATTCCTTGTGATGGTGCATCTTAACCTGTTGGCAGATATTGCAGGTGCACACATATTCCCAAACATCCATTGTCATACCACACCAAAAGTATTTCCTCTGGATGCACTCAAAAGTATGCTCAACACCAAAATGTCCCTCTTGAGGATCATCATGATTCAATTTCATGATCTCATCCCTTGTTGCTTAATCTATGGGGATGGAAACACAACCCTTATAATGAAGTAGACCATCTTGATTAGTTGTCCAGTTCAAGCACTCAGCCTCATCTATTTCACCTGCTTCCATCCTCCTGTGCACCTCAGTGTGCTCAGTGTCCTGAGCTTGCATGTAGTGCAGGAATTCTGTAATGGGTTCAGCAAGGAAGGATTTATAGGCTGTATCAGATTTCATAACCATATTGACTAATATTCTTAGCACCAGGTGAGCTAGCCTTTCTGTATTGCTAGCAATGTGTCTCTCATCTGCACATGCATTTTGATATGCACAGGAAGCAAGTGCACCAATGCAAATTGCATTTTCCTTGTCATTTGGTAGTTTTAAATGTGCTACCATGTTGATTATTTGCTGACTGAGGTCTTCCAGCTGTGTCTGCACATCTATGTCTGGTGTTTGAAACATTCCTTGAAGAAGCTTTTCTTGAATCATTAGTAATAGTATTTGCCTTGAAGCATTCTCTTCATAGTCAGGGTGACAACTAGGCACATCTGTGGGATTCTTCATCCCTAGACAGTACTCAATGGTAAAGTTGAATGCAGAGAGCATTTCCATCCATCATATCTGATGTCTGACTAATTCTGTTGTCATCATGAAATGTCATAGGTTGGTATGGTCAGATAAAACCATCACAGGGAAATATGCACCATGCAGGTAGTAGCACCATTGCTTGAATGCTATAAGGATAGCAAGAAGTTCCTGGTCATGCATACTATAGTTGTACTCTACCAGTAATAAGCCTTGTGAATAGTATACAACCAGGTGTCATTATCCATCATTCAGATCTAACTGTGAGAGGATCACACTCAGTGTGAAACCTAATACATCTGGCTTCACCTAGAGTTTCCAATCCAGATTGAAGTGCATAAGAATCAGGGCCTTTATGAATACACTTTTCAGCTCTTGAAAAGCTTTCTGTACATCAGCATTGAGAAGGATCATCTTTCAGTTCTGGCCTTTCCATGTTGCACCCTTTGTGAGCATAGATAAGGGCTGTGCTTTCACTGCAAATCTGTCTATGAAATGGCAGTAAAAATTTATAAACCCTAGGAATATCTGGATGTCACAGACACACTTGGGTTCCAGCTAGAAGAGGATAGTATTAATCCAGCTCTGTTCCATCTCAATGCCATTCATGCTGATCACAAAGCCAAGGAAATTAATGCAATCCACATGGAATGCACATTTGCTGAGCTTCACATACAATTTGTAGGTGCACAGGCATTCCAGCACCATGCACACATGCTTGCAGTGCTCTTCCTCCAAGTTCAAGTAGATGACAATGTCATCCAGATAGACAATGCAGCAGATATCTAGGAGATTGCTCAGAGCCTTATTAATATAGGATTGGAACATTGCCAGTGTGTTTGTGAGTCCAAAGGGGACCACTTGATATTTAAAATGGCTATAGTATGTTTGGAAAGCTGTTTTCCACTCATTGCCTTTGCATATGTGCAGTCAGTGATACACATCACAGAGATTCAACTGTGAGTAGACCTTTGTGCCAGCCAGCCTGTTAATTGTTTTGCTGATCAAGGGGAGAGGATATTAGTTCTTTATGCTGATAGTGTTGAGCTTGTGGTAGTCTACACAAAGGTGTATAGTTCCATCTTTTTTCAGGATGAAAAATATTAGTATGTCTGCAGGGCTTTTTGATAGGCATATCCATCCTTTTTCCAGACTAGATTCTAGGTATTTGTGCAGCACCTCTAGTTCTTTGACAGAGAGGTTGTAGATCAGTCAGTAGGGGGGTTCTTTTCCAGGTATTAAATCAATTGGATGATCATATTGTGCATGTTCTGGGAGTAGTCCTGCCACAACTTCTGAGAAAACATCTTTATATTCACAGTAGGCTTCTGGTATTGCTGGCTCCCCATCTAGAACTGCACTGAACAGAGCAATTAGTTCATCCCCTTCCAGTTGACACAGGTGGATAATATAAGCTGCACATTCAACCCTGACCACTGCATCCACCTATTTCATGGTGATGATCTCAACATTATTGACATGCAGTGCACAGTATGTCCAGTGTGATTTTGACCATCAGATGTCAGAATCCACAGCCTTGAGCCAGGGGAATCCCAGGATGACATTGTAGCCTTTCATATCCACTACTTCAAAGTGAAAGCTCTGGTTACAAGAGAGTCCCTCATCATTAATTGTGCATGCATACACCTCATATCAGTTGTAGGCCATGACCTAGTGTTCATTAATTGTGCTGATCCAGTGTGGATCTTCACTGCCTTTTCCAAGGTGTATTTTTACTCATTTCTGGCTGATAAAATTTGCTTCTGTGCCCAAGTTAATAAGTGCCCAGGCAATGGCTAACCCTTGGGGGGTTTCTAGCCATATCTTGATTGCCATCACTTCTTTGCTGCACCTCCATCCTGTCTTGTCCACTCCCAGTGCTACAGCAGTGCTCAGCACTGGGGGATCTAGTTTTTTGACTCACACTTCTTCATGCACTTTTTGGGATGAAGTTCCCAGTAGTTGTTGGGAATGTAGCCTGGTTTGTTGCAGTGAGAGCACTTGGGGCAAGGGGTGAACTTGGGTTGTGAGGATTGGCCTCTAAGTATGTGGTTTGAGGATTTTTCCCTTTTGGACTCTATTTTTATCTGGGAATCAAAAGACTTCTTCTTGTGTGGTGGATTTGCAGTGGTTTCCTACTTGAATGAGAACAGTTTTTGATCCTTGTAATGCTGTTCCACCTTGCATAGAAATGCCAGTGTCTCCTTGTAATTCTTGAGGTCTCCCTTTACCAGGTGTGCATGAATCTGGATTTCCTCTTGGCAGTGGTTCATCAGGTTGGAACTGTGCTGTTCCTCCTGGATCTTGTAGGGCAGGTGTTTCTCCAGGTTGAGGAGATACTTGGTGAAATCTCAGACAGATTGGTTGTTCTGTTGTCATACATCTATGTATCTCTTGGTCAATTGCCATTGGAGGGCATCTGGATCCATGAGGTGCAGTTGTAACTGTGCACAGAGGTCTTCCCAGGTGAGTGGTAGATTCTCCAGGTTTGCTTTGTAATTCTTGTGGAAAGCATTCTATTAGTAGAGAGGTTCCATGGTGAGCTTCTGCACAGCATCCTGGATGCAGTGTTTTTCAACAGTGTAGTAGTCTTCATCATGTTTGAATTCCATTTCAGTTTGGATGATGAAATCTTCAAGCTCTGACATGCTTTTTTCTTGGTATTTGAAGGATGTATCAACCTTTGGATAGGTAGTTCAGTAGGGTAGCTGGGTCATTTCTGCATGAGGCCTTTTCAAGGTTTGATCTTAAGCTGTGGTCTTCTCCTGTGCAATCAGTACAGCTACCTCTTGATCCATCAATTCATCTTGTACTAGCTGGTCCTCTAATGCCTTCATCATGCACTCTGCCTTTTGGATTTTCCATTGCATCTGTAGCTCTTTGATGCATTCTTTAATTGTGTGTAGCTGCACAGCAGGTGGGTGCAAGTCTTCATCATCTGACCCTTCATTGCCTGCAGTTGATTTGCAGTCAGATTCCTGTGGAGGATCCTGCAGAGGTTCAAGTTATAGTTCATCATCACTGGTCCCTTGCTGCACAGAGGGGTCAGCACACACTTGAGGGGTTCCCCCACAGTTGTTCACAGTCTTTCCATAAGTCATCTTGTTGTTGTTCATCTATTTCTGACAGACCATTCACTCAGGGGTGAGCAAATAGAACTGTAATGTCCAGCATTGAATATAAAGGCTTTTTGATTCAAAAAGGCAGACTATGAGTCATTGAATAGTGTGACAGGAATAGACAGGTAAAAATGTATGTATATTTCAAATGTAGGGGTTGTATAGTAATAGGACTGTTTGCTGGTTCTTTTCATAAGAAACCTGCACAGCATATATATCAATAGCTAGCTACTAAGTGTGCACCACATGCACATTGCCAGGCACACTGTCAGGCACACTGCTGGGCCCAAGATCCAAGATCCAAGGTCTGAGGGCGCAGTTGATCTACATGTGATGTGCAGTCTCCTTTGCATGTTACATAAGTATTAGCTTCTTATGAAGCTTTTTACCTCTCATAGAATTTTAAGATAGCTAAATTTATATTACCTGATTAATCCTTCCTACTGCAGATGGATAGTTATAATTCTTTGTAAGAGTTAATGTATATTAGTGTTATTTCTCCTTCTTCAATATGAATTAGAATTCATTGATGACAGATTTTCCTCAGTACTCTATATAAGTTTTATACTCTTCTTCAGAGTAATCTTAATAAACCTTAACTGCCTTAACCACATAATTAATCTCAACAGTCTGATAATGAAAGTCAGCCTCAGATACTACTATCTACCAGACTCTATCCTTCTTTATTCACTTAAAATATGTAGTTACCTCATCCTTCCTATCCTTATGTCTGCTCATAATCAGATTGGCAATTTCACACTGGACCTAGTAATATGAATGTGAGCACCTATTAAGGATATTAATATACTTCTAAACCTTTCTAATGATTGCAAACTTATACTCTCCATGCTCAATTAAGGCAAGGAAATCAGTAGACTTCAGGGCTAGAGTGTACAGATTTTGGCAGTTCAACATTTTGCAGAAAGATGGTGATGAAATTATAGATATAGTATTATCATGTGTCATATAAGTTGATTTAAAGGCAAGGCTGAGATGTTTGTAATGATGGTGAGAAAGAGGCTGAGAGGAATGTAGAGTAGAGTATACTCTTATAATTTTTCAAATATGAGATGTAAAAGATAGCTGTGGCCAGCAAAATAAGAGAATAAGAAAGACATACTATTATAAAATGAAAAAAATAAAGAAAATTGCAAAGAAATGTAAAGATACATCTAGGTTCTGATATATTACTCATACTAGCATTTGAATCATAAAGAGATAACTAATAAAGAAAATAAACTAATGAGTGGATACAGTCAAATAAAGGAAATAAAGAAAATGAATAAAATAAGGAAATGAATGTAGTGGTCAGATAATGACTATAAAACTTTTATTATAAGAAATTAGAGATTATAAAGTATTCTCTTCTTTACCCATATTTTCTTTCTTCTTATTGCTATTCTCTACTGGATCTGCATCATCTAACACTGCTGGCATTTAATTATCATGAAGGTAAAATTTCTTTATCTAGTTACCTGTAGTAGTATTACAGAATAGTGTGCTATTTAGCTCTTCAAAATAGTAAGTACCTTTCTTATGATTTGCCTCTTACATGCAATATGAACCTAACCATTAAAAGTTAAGTTTAATGAAATAAGATGTTTCTATTTTAGTATCATGCAGAAGGATGAGATTTCTCACCTGAACTAAATTGCACACTAATTATTTAATTTCATTAAATAGATTTCAATTTTTCTTCTATATATACTATAGATGAAAGGCTGCTTCCTCCAAGTTCTCATCTCATCTCTCTAACTATTGAATTCACATGTATATCAAGTCAGTATAAGAGTAAATCATGTGCCATGAAAGTATTTGCTGTAACACACAAAGAAGACCACACATCACACATAGATCAACTGTGCCCTTAGACCTCAGATCTTGGATCTTGAGCCCAGCAGTGTGCCTGACAGTGCACCTGGCAATGTGCACATGGTGCACACTTAGTAGCTAGCTATTAATATATATGCTATACAGGTTTCTTATGAAAAGAACCAGCAAACAATCCTATTACTATATGACCCCTACATTTAAAATATACATACATTTTTACCTGTCTATTTCTATCATACTATTCAACAACTCATAATCTATCTTTTCAAATCAAAAAGTCTTTATATTCAACACTAGACATTACAGTTCTGTTTGCTCACCCCTGAGTAAATGATCCATCAGAAATAGATAAACAACAATAAGATAGCTCATGGAAAGACTGTGAATAACCACAGGAAAACCCCTCAAGTGCATACTGACCCCTCTGCACAGCAAGAAACTAGTGACAACAAACTATGACTTAAACCTCTGCAGGATCCTCCACAGGAATCTAACTGCAAATCAATTACAGGCAATGAAGAGTCAGCTAATAAAGACCCATACCTACCTACTATACAGTTACACACAATTAAAGAATGCATTAAAGAGCTATAGATGCAACAGAAAATCCAAAAGGCAGAGTGCATGATAAAGGTATTAGAGGACCAGCTAGTACAAGATGAATTAATAGATCAAAAGGTAGCTGCACTGATTGCACAGGAGAAGATCATGGCTCAAAATCAAACCTTAAAAAGGCCTCACACAGAAATGACCCAGTTACCCTATTGAACTACCCATCTAAAGGTTAATACATCCTTCAAATATCAAGGAAAAAGCATGTTAGAGCTTGAAGATTTCATCATCTGAACTAAAATGGAATTCAAACACAATGAAGACTACTATACTGTTGAAAAATACTGCATTCAGAATGCTATATAGAAGCTCACCATGGAATCTCTCCACTAATGAGATACTTTCCACAAGAATTATAAAGTAAACCCAGAGAATTCATTACTCATCTGGAAAGACCTCTATATATAGTTACAACTACACCTTATGAATCTGGATGCACTTCAATGGCAATCAATCAAGAGATATATAGATACATGACAATAAAATAACTAATTCATTCAAGATTTCATCAAGTATCTCCTCAATCTGGAGAAATACCTATCCTACAAGATCCAGAAGGAACAGCACAGTTCTAATCTGATGAACTACTACTAAGAGGAAATTCAGATTCATGCACACCTAGTGAAGAGAGACCTCAAGAATTATGAAGAGACACTAGCATTTCTATGTAAAATGAAGTAGTATTGTAAGGACTAAAAACTATTCTTATTCAAGCAGGAAATCACTGCAAATCCACCACATAAGAAGAAGTCTTTTGATTTCTAGATAAAAATAGAGTCTGAAAGGGAAAAATCCCCAAACTGTGCACTTAGAGGCTGATCCTTATGACTTAAATTCACTCTTTACTCTAAGTACTCTTACTGCAACAAATTAGGCTACATTCCTGACAACTATTAGGAACTTCATTCTGAAAAGTGCATGAAGAAGTGCAAGTCAAAAAACTAGATCTCTCAGTGTTGAGTGCTGTTATAGTGCTGAGAGTAGATGAGATAGGATAGAAGCACAGCAAAGAAGTAATGATAATTGAGATATGACTAGAAATTTCCCAAGGGTTAGTTATTGCCTGGGTACTTATCAACTCAGGTATAGAAGCAAATTTTATCAGCTAGAAATAGGTGAAAGTACATCTTAGAAAAGGTAGTAAAGATCCATACTGAATCAGTACAATTAATGGACACTAAATTATAGCCTACAACTAACATGAGATATATGTACATGCAATTAACAACAAGGGACTCTCTTGCAATCAGAGCTTTTACTTTGAAGTAGTGAATATGAAAGACTATGATGTCATCCTGGGATTTCCTTGACTCAAAACTGTGGATCCCAACATCTAATGGTCAAAATCACACTAAATATACTATATACTACATGTTGATGATGTTAAGATCATCATTATGAAACAAATAGATACAGCAATTAGAATTAGATGCATAGCTTATATTATTTACCTGCATCAACTGGAAGGGAACAAACTAATTGCTCTATTCAGCATAGTTCTAGATGAAGAGCTAGTAATACCAGAAGCCTATCATAAATATAAAGATGTTTTCTCAGAAGCTACAGTAGAATTACTTCTAGAACATGTATAATATGATCATCTAATCAATTTAATATTTAGAAAAGAACCTCCCTATCAATCAATCTATAATCTCTCTGTTAAAGAACTAGAGGTGCTGCACAAATACCTGGAATCTAGTCTGGAAAAAGGATGAATACACCCATTGAAAAGCTCTGTAGGTGTACTGATATTTTTCATCTCAAAAAAAGATAGAACTATACATCTTTATATAAACTACTGCAGGCTTAATACTATCAGCATAAAGAATTAATATTCTCTCCCCTTAATCAGCAAAATAATTAACAGGCTAGCCAGTATAAAGGTCTACTCACAGTTGGATCTCTACAATGTGTATCACCAACTATGCATATATAAAGATAATGAGTGGAAAATAGCTTTCTGAACACACTATGATCATTTTGAATATCAAGTGATCCCCTTTGAACTCATAAATGTACTGATAATATTCCAATTCTATATCAATAAGACTCTGAGTGATCTTCTAGATATCTGCTGTGTTATCTATCTGGATGATATTATCATCTATTTGAACTTAGAGGAAGAGCACCACAAGTATGTATGTATAGTGCTGGAACACCTGTGCACCTACAAATTGTATGTGAAGCTTAGTAAATGTACATTCCATGTGAATTGCATCAATTTCCTTGGCTTTATGATTAGTATGAATGATGTTGAGATGAAACAGAGCTGAATTGATACTATCTTCTTCTGGCTGGAACCCAAGTGTGTCTGTGACATCCAGATATTCCTAGGGTTTATGAATTTTTACCACTATTTCATAGATAGATTTACAGTAAAAATATAGCTCTTATCTATGCTCACAAAGAGTGCAACATGGAAAAGTCAGAACTAAAAGATGATCCTCCTTGATGCTAATGCATAGAAAGCTTTCCAAGAGCTGAAAAGTATATTTATAAAGGCCCTGATCCTCATGCACTTCAATCTGGATTGGAAACTCCAGGTGAAGCTAGATATATCAGGTTTTACACTGGGTGTGATCCTCTCACAGTTAGATCTAAATAATGGATAATGGCACCTGATTGCATACTATTTATGAGGCTTATTACTGATAGAGTGCAACTACAGTATGTATAATCAGGAACTCCTCACTATTCTTATAGCATTCAAGTAATGATGCTACTACCTGCATGATGTGTGTTTCCCTATGATGGTTTTATCTGACCATACTAACCTACAACATTTCATGATGATAATAGAATTAGTCAGATATCAGATATAATGGATGAAAACACTCTCTACATTTAACTTTATCATTGAGTACTGTTTAGAGATAAAGAATCCTGTAGATGCACCTAGTTGTCACCCTGACTATAAAGAGAATACTTCAAGGTAAATATTATTACTAACAATTCAAGAAAAGCTTCTTTAAGGAATGTTTTGAATACTAGATATAGATGTGCAGACACAGCCAGAAGACCTCAGTCAGCAAATAATTAATATGATAGTGTATTTAAAACTACCAAATAATAAGGAAAATGTAATTTGCATTGGTGTACTTACTTCCTGCACATATTAAAATGCATGCACAGATGAGAGACACATTGCTGGTAATACAGAAAGACTAGCTCACCTGATATTATAGATATTAGTTAATATAGTTATAGAATTCAATACAGTCTATAAATCCTCTCTCACTGAACTCATTACAGAATTCCTGTACCACATGCAAGCTCAGAATACTAAGCATACTAAGGTACACAGAAGGATAAAAGTAGGTAAAATAAATGAGACTAAGCACTTAAACTGGATGACTAATTAAGATGATCTACTTCATCACAAGGGTTGTGTTTCCATCCCTATAGATCAAGCAACAAGGGATAAGATTATGAAATTAAATTATGATGATCCTCAAGGGGGACATTTTAATGTTAAGTGCACTCTTGAGTGCATCCAGAGGAAATACTTTTAGTGTGGTATGACAATGAATGTTCAGAAATATGTGTGCACCTATAATATCTACTAATGGATTAAGACATACTATCACAAGAAATATAGTTAATTAGAACTACTTCTTATTCTCACCTCTTCTTTTAAAATAGTAATAATGGATTTCATTATCAAACTCCTATCATTCAAGTGGAACAGCAAGGTTTATAATTCAATCATAGTGTTTATGAATAAATTAACTAAGTATGTAGTTTACAAATCAGTTAATGAAGGTATAAGTGCACCAGAGCTTATAAACCTGATATTTAACACCTTCACCAGATTTTTTAGTTACCTACACTATTAGGTAACAGACTGCACTGAGATATTCAGCTCCAGTAAATACTGATCAATATTCTACTACCTTCTAAAAGTGTGCTGACAGTTAATGACTATATTCTACTCTCAAACAGACAGTTAAATTAAGAGGTAGAATCAGATGCTCAAGTACTACCTGTATATCTACTATAACTTCTACCAGGATAACTAGGTCAGGTGATTGCTGCTAGTGCAGTTCTCTTACAATACCTCTACATATAGTATCCTCAAGATGTCTCCTATAGAAGTGCTAATAGGTTTTCAACCTGAACTGCATTTTAACATTAAATTAGACATCAACATGGAGAGAGGAGAAGCACAAAAGGTAATAAAATATATATACTGTATGAGAGAAGTACAGAACAACCTGTAAGAATCTCTTCTGAAGACCCAGGAAACACAGAAGAAATACTATAATTAGTGCCACAAGAAGAAGTATTTCACAGTTAGAGACTAGGTTATACTGCACTTGAAAAACATTAGTACATTACATCTAAATCTGAAGCTAAACCATCATCAACTCAGCTTTTTCAAAATCATTAATAAGTGGGGAAAACAGGCATACAAACTAAAACTTATATTATAATATAAAGATATACACCCCATTTTTCATGTCTTATTGCTCAAACTGTACCACATGTGGCACAGCAAAATCCCAGAGGCTGAATCAATGATGATAGATGGAGTTAAGAAGTTTAAGATTGAAGAGATCCTAGGAAAGTATGACTATTTCAACAGCTAGTAGTACCTTGTGCACTGAAAAAATACAATAGAGGCAGAGAATTTCTGGGAGAACACAGAAAACCTTGAGAATGTGCAGGACCTAATTGATAAGTTTAATGTACAATTTGATCATAAGGTGATAAAGCTGAAGCACTATTAACCCAAGTAATAACTAGCCTGTATATAGAAAGGGGAGAAGAGAAAGAATAAGTTCCCAAAAATTAAATCTCATTATTTCACACTAATATTAAAAGCCCTGAGGGGCACAGCAGATAAAAAACAAACTGAAAAATACCAGAGAAAAACTGGAGTGCACATCATGTCTAACCTAGGGGAGCAGGCTATTTTCATCAAAGTCAGAATCAACCAAGTGCATCAAGACAGAATAATTATACTTACATAAAGAATTAGAGTAACATCAAATAACCCCTCTACCTCCTTCAACACTTTCTTATATTGAATAGCTACTTAACCTCATTGCCACTAAATCCTGGGGAGTAACTACATTGCATTAGTATACTCAGACTTGTCCAATAAGTTCTCAAAGTAATTTAATTGCTCAGCCATGTCAATCAACTCTACAGTGTCTGCATACACATTAATAGGAATCTACAGTGTAGTTAGCAATCAGTTTTTTCTTTTCAAATTAACTGCAGGAAAACTCACCATCTCACAGTAATAATGATACTGCACACATTAAGAACAGTAAGTCACATGCAGACTCTTAAGAGAGTAATAAAACACCTTTATATCAGCCTTGATGATTAAATAGTAGATATACTTCCTACATCATTTCAGTGAGTGTAAATCCTCAGTGGATCTCTTCTAGTATTTATCCTTCTCCTCAGCCTCCTCCTTATTATTATTATTATCATCATTCTTATCCTCATCCTTCTCATTCTCATTCTCATCCTTGTTATTGCCATTGTCCTCTGGGGCTTGCATGGCAAGCTGCACAAAATCTCTGGCCAACTAGATGGCAGGCATCAGAGCAGTGGGAGCAGGAGCAGAACAGACTGGGGTAGTAGAGGATATAGAGGTAGATAGATAGCTGGGTGTGCAGAGAGAGATAATAGCAGCAGAAGACAGCATAGAGGTGCACACAGAAGGGGGGCTATAGAAGAAGATAAAAGGGGAATCTCTGTAGTAGGAGAGTATAGCTAGGGGGGGGTGCAATGGAGTTTGAGGACCCTGAGGCAGGAAAGTACCACATAGAGGGGTAGCTAGCCCTATAAGGGAGTTAGAAGAGGAGAGAGAGCCTGACAGCACACACCCTCCACACACATGTAATGATGTAGAAGTTTGGGGGGCCATTTTAAATTAATATTTTTTTTTTGTTTCAGACTACCAAAGTACACCTATTAGTAATTTCTATGACATGGTACCTTAATGACATGGAAGAAGCAAAGAAAAGTAGCATATTATACTCAGATAATATCATGTAGCTATAACATGTGAAAAGCAAAATAATCATCCAACTGTGCAGATGTGCATCCAGGCTAGGTAATTTAAAAATAGAGTGCAATCAGTGTGTAAAGCATTCATAAATCAGTGGAAGACATTATAGATACTCAGACAAGAAGATACTATACTAGAGTAGATAATGAGTAGGATGGTAGATCAAATTGTGATGCTAATATTTGATGGAGGAAATAAAAGAATGTAATAAAGCAGAGGATATATATATTCACAGCTGTGTGCTAAATCACCCACCTATCATCACTCAGGTGCTCAATCATGGAAAACAAATATTAATTGCACTATATGCTGAATCACCTGGCAATGAAATCACTGATTCCTGTAATATGATTAGCCTGTAGAATATGGAACTATCTGACTGTAATAATCTAAACCTTCTATTAAATGTAACAGTCTGAACCTTCTATAATGTGCAACAGCTCAAACCTTTTATAATGTGTAATGACCTGAACCTTCTACAATGCACATTGCATATTAGCCCAATTCTTTAGCTATGACATGAAAAATCCATGAATCCACTGGAGGTCAGCTCCTAAAGGGGGGGATAGTTGTAATGTGCAAAGGAGACTGTGCATTACATATAGATTAACTGTGCTTTTGAACCTCAGATCTCAGATCTCAGGCTCAGCAGTGTGCCTGACAGTGTGCCTGGCAATGCACACATGGTGCATACTTAGTAGCTAACTATTAATATATATGCTGTGCAGGTTTCTTATGAAAAGAACTAGCAAACAGTCCTATTACTATATGACTCCTACATTTAAAATATACATACATTTTTACCTGTCTATTCCTGTCACACTGTTCAATGACTCATAATCCACCTTTTTGAATCAAAAAGCCTTTATATTTGATGCTGGATATTACATTTGCCATATTAGAACTTCAAGTTCAATAGAGAGGATAGCATTATAATCATATTGCAGATAGAATAGTATCTCACCTGTTAATTATTAAATAAAGATATGATTCACCCACAATACTGAGTAGAAATAATTAATTCAATTCTACTTATTTGTAGCAAGCTTTATTAATATATCTAAAATAAGGTAGTAGCTACATTCAACCATACCATTCACTTTCACATTATATAGTGAAATTATTATCTACTTAACATGATATTTAATAGTGAGAATTTTAATCTACTTCTGATTTTTGAGCTCATCATCATATATTATTTCTCAGAAACAGCTATATCAGCATATAATATTCTTATAAATAAACTAGGCTATATACTCTACTTTAGTATAAGTAAGGGGTCAGCCTTCAACCCAGCCTGTGAGGTCATTTCAAGTAATAACTGCACATAATTTTCCCTGGTTCTTTAGAAACTTGATGACATCAATATACTACTTATCCCATAAATAGTTACAGTGAGTCAGATACAGTAGTTTCTCAAAATGATTACTTTTCTAAAATTAACACTTACAGTATTTCTTATAATATGCCTTAACCTCAGTAAATAGGTCTTCCTACTAATATCACTAAGAGACCTTATAATTAATTGCCTCATAATCTTTATAGCCAAACTCATTATACATTTAAGTAATAATTTCCTTTTACTCATTCAGATTATCTACCATGCATCTCAGCAGAATCTCTTTACTTGATCAGCAAAATAGATGTTACTTATACATCATATAGTTTAGTACATACTTGCATCATTTCAGGAAAACCTTGTAAGAAATATCATCAAGTCACTTCAAGATTATAAGATACTTAACAATTGATTCACTATAGTTAGAATAGGATGATGAAAGAACACAGGATTTTTCATCATTAATATTATTAGAAACATTAAAGTTAGAGATAGTAGTAGAAGTCACATTAACACAATTAAGCTCTATCTTAATGAATTTATTAATATTCTGATCCTTAGATATCTTATTATTAGTAAATAGTCATTAAAAAAGATCATCAGTAACATTATGAATTCATTCAGAAACATAATGAATATCAAAATTAAACATCTGAATTCAGATAAGCTAATGTGGTTCACCACTCAATGCCTGCTCCCACCTAACGACCACATTTTTCCATACAATTTTGGAATTTTCAAATATTAATAGCACAACA
>JANTQH010000154.1:0-77987 GCA_032988465.1 Onygenales sp. PD_10
AAAAAACAACATTCCTTTCATTTTGAATTAAAACTAAACTATAAAAACAAACTAAACTAACTTATCCTATCAATTAGTTAGTGACATTCAGTAACATCTAATTGCATCTGGGACTTATCATCACCTCCCAGAAGTACCCCCTTATTTTTTTTAAAAAAAATAAAAAAAATAAACTAAACACTAAAAACAAACTAAGTCAACTTATCCTATTAATTATAGTTAGTAACATCTAGTAACATCTAATCACATCTAAAACTTATTATTACCTTCTGAAAGCATCAGGATGAGGTATCATTCAGATTATAGTTCTCATTCTTTTCAGGGTTATAATTAGTAAGGTTCTTGCATACACAGCTTAGATATCAGCATGACAGCTCCCTGGGAGTAATTAGTAAGTACTGGTAGCAATCTGACTGATGAAGGGAACTGAAACTTACTGGTTATTTTTCCCTTTATTACTCTTATAGTACTTTAACAGCAAGA
Source organism: Onygenales sp. PD_10 (assembly GCA_032988465.1). Lineage (NCBI taxonomy): Eukaryota > Fungi > Ascomycota > Eurotiomycetes > Onygenales > Onygenales sp. PD_10. The sequence continues at coordinate 484 of JANTQH010000154.1, forward strand.
ACTGGTTTAGAGTGGCCAAATCTTTACTACCATGTTGTGAACTGAAAGTAATCAGTAGCAGTTGGTATCACCTAGAAGGACTAACTTACTAAGGGGTAGAAAAAGCAGGGGGGCAAGCAGGAGAGCTGATATTAGAAATGAATCTAAAAAATATTAGTAATAATTAGTAGTATCTAGAAAGAATTATATATCTAAATTGATTAATAATAACTTTAGAAAGAATTAATAATAATTAGTAAGAACTGAATGATATTACTTATCTAAGTGAGGATAATATAATATCTATAGGATGTTTATTTTTACTTCTAAAAGTAATTAGTAATAACTCATAGTAAATAGAATATATTACATACATATCTCAGAATTATTCAAACATCTTAAAAAGTATACTAATAGAATTAAATTTAAGCTACTACTAACTATCAGTAACACAACTTACTCTGGATTATTTGCAGTGCCCTGGGGATATGAGATTAGACAACTATTAGAAGTTAGTTGTTACTACCAGTAAGAACTGAATGGGTAACTTATGAAGTTAGAGTAGTGAGAGGAGTAATTATTAGAGTAGCTGAAGATCTATTGGAAGTTAGTTATTATTATCAGTAAGGATTAAATGGGTAACTTATGAAGTTAGAGTAGCAGAAGGAGTAGTTATTAAGATAGTCAGACATCTATTAGAAGTTAGTTGTTACTATCAGTAAGAACTAAATGGGTAACTTATGAAGTTAAAGTTAGATTAGCAGGAGAAGTAGTTATCATAATAGATAGACATCTATTAGAAGTTAGTCATTATTACTAGTAAGAATTAGATAGGTAACTTATAAAGTTAGAGTCAGAGCAGCAGGAGAAGTGGTCATTAAGATAGATAGATATTTATTAAAAGTTAGTTGTTACTATCAGTAAGAATTAAATGAGTAACTTATGAAGTTAGAGCTAGAGTAGCAGGAGAAATAGTCATTAAGGTAGGCAGATATCTATTAAAAGTTAGTCATTACTATCTGCTACACACATGCAGCTGCCACATTTCTTTCTTACACTACCACTATAATTAGTTAATAAGCAGAGCAGACTAACATAAGACAGCCATGGATCTTCCATGATCCTAGAAGAATCAAGCTTATTTGACATCATCATTCTGACCTCTATAATCTTCATAGCAAATGGTAGCATGTCAGTAAGTTCAATAGATTAACTAAAGAGCTATGATCCTTATTCATGAGTTTTTCACTGAGCTAACCCCTCTTCACTGATGATAGACTACTGAGATGTTCATAGAACTAACTGTTGAAGTCATCCACTCTGCCCACCAATTAATTACTTACATTGCTGATAAAGGCACTTATGTTTCCCTCATCAGCACATAAATTGAGCTATTAGCTGAGTACATCACTGTAAATATAGATTGTCTAGAGCCTCCTCCCAAGTCAAATACTCTACTAGGAGATTGAGTCAGGATACAGAGCTCCAATGTTGCAGCTATAGAGGAGAATTTGACTACAGAACTGCTGAAATATTCAGCAGACTAAATGATAGATAAAATAGCTTTTAGAAGTGACATCAGAAGATTTGTGAGAGGCACAAAATACCTACTGAAGAACTTAAGCTATAAAGCTTACACTGAATCTTATACATTCCAGATGCCTACATCTGACTCTACTGAACCCTCTAAAGCACCCTTGGTCCTACCCTTAACTGAATAAATAATAATAAACAAGTAGATGATGACTTTGAAGACAGAAGCCCTAATAGATAATTCAGAAGAAATAATAATAAATGTAGTGGTGAATATCTTATATCCTTCTGGCACTTACTCTAAGATCATTCAGAAGCTGAATCTAATTGCCTATTTAGATAATCTAGCCTTATAATTACTGATGCAGAGCAATAGATTCTCTGCAACTACTATAAAGTTGAAAGGTAAAAAATCAAAATAAATAATCTATTTTTCAGCTCTTTCATCTTCCTTTCATCTGTCATCTGTCACCTCAAACTTAATGTTTACTTGCCATGATACCAGTGATGACACTAATATCATGAATCTTCCACAAAATCAATATCTAATAAATATTATATCATTAATTACTAACTAACCTCAATTGATGTCATCAGCCACCAGCTGACTTTAAGACAACCTATTTGAATAGAACACCCACATTTACTGGGTAGATAAGCTGGATTTGAGCTTAGTACACTCTTCAAGAAAATGCTTAATCAGTTCTTCTTGCTAACTATCAAACATGGCCAATGAGAATATGGATGCTCCAACTGCTAATAGCTTGATTCCCCTAGTTACTCAGAATAGTAATGAACTCTCTGCTGAGTAAATGTACATCATTGCCTAAATGATCAAGAAGACTCTACATGAGTTAGATATTGGCAATCAGAATAGCTCTGACCTTAATAGCTACCAGTCAACTTCAGACCCTAACAGCTGCCAGTCAATGCTGAACCCAAACCCACTGGGAACCTCAGTTTGCAAACCTAGTCTGGTGGTGACATAATAGAGTTGGGATACTAATGGAAACTCCACTGATTACACTCTATACACAGGGAATGTCTCATGGAAGATTACTGATATTAGTATATTCTGGTCAGACTCTACAGGCACAAATGATATATGAGATAAAGATGATAAGATGTACTACTGTGATGTATTCAGCTTCACAGCCTGAGTACAAGTAGCAGCTTAATTTAGAAATGTGATGATCATAAAACAGAACCTACTAATCTATTTCTATGGAGTAGCTAATACCTGGTAGATCTCAGAAATTAGTGATATCATCTGCTATAGCTTGTTAAATTACCCAGACAGTGCAATTCAGATATATAAGGTGCTAGAGACACATTTCTACATACCCCTAAATAAATTGCTAGTAAAATTTGAGAAAATATTCTACACCATACAGGACACAAGAAATGAAAAGTTCATAATTGCTTTTACTGTAAAATTGATACATGCTATAAAGCATTATGAATATTCTGATAACAAGGACATTTTTATACTCTACATTTGAAAGTACCTTAATCTACCCTTATATCTTATGATTGATGAATCTGACCCTGGAACTACCATTAAGAAGTTTATTGCTCAGCTGGTGAAAAAGTCAGCCAACTAAGAAGATAAATACTAACTACAGTATTATGAGTATAATAATTGCCTAAGAAATATGCAACCTTATTATAGCTATCAGCTAAGAACCTAGAATGGCCCAGATGATCACCAGAAGAACAATGCTTACAACTAATAGAATAATTATGTGGATAATGGGAATCCCAACTGTGAATCACTAAGTATGCCACACTGGCCCTATAACTAGAACTACAAGTATGAAGGAGACTATAGTAATAGCAACTATTAAAATAATAACTATGATAATAATTATAATAATAATTATTGACCTTGTTATAGAAACTCTGCATCCCCACATTGGTATAATAACTATTAGTATGAAGATTATTGCAAAGAAGTGAGAGTCAACTAGGCAGATAGAATGAAAGATGAAGATGACTGTAATACTCAATATAATAATTAGTATGATAATCATCAAGATGATGATTATGATGATGGACATCCTGATGAGATTGAAGAATACTTAGACTTTAATAATGAATATAATATATATGACTATTACAATTATGATATCATTTTTACCTCAAACAACTAATTGTATGACCATATTACTGAATACCATAATAAAGATGATGAGTCAGCAGTCTGGCATGTTAATACTTCTCTACTGATTATATTATTAAAACACCTACAAGCATACTCTCTAGATGATCTCTCATTCTAATTCTGGCACTATATAATGATAAAGGTGTTTATAGAGAAACCAGATAGAGCAGATGACATATGTCTAGACTCAGATTACATAATGACTTTAGTTGATAGAGAATGGCTTCTAAGTTAAGACCCAAATGTCAAGATAGTCTAGTTAAAACTAGTTACAGTCTGAGGAATTAGTAAAGAATCAATGTCATTAAAAATAGTCATCATCTCTTTACATCTACCTGTGATGCTCCCAGATGGAAAGTCTATCATTATATGTTTATTTATTAAGGCACACATTGTCAACAACTTGTGAGCTAAACTGCTGTTAGGAGTAGACAACCTGGGGCTAGAAGAAATTGTCTTGGACTTCCCCAATAAGGTCATCTAGCTCATGAGATGCCAAGAAGCTGCTATTAAGCTTATATTAGCTTCAAGGCTGAACCATCAGAATTGCTGTTCATTGTATACAGCTACTAGAGTAACTATATTACTAAGAGTAGAGATAAAGATTCTAATTTGTATTTGTAGTAAGGAGACCCTACTAGATAATAGGAACTATCTATTCAAGCTATTAAATACACAGCTCACATTCTATGTTCATGTACTTGACCACACACTGCCATTCATGCAAGTGAGGAATGACATGAACAAACTAGTGAAACTAACAAAACATGCAAAGCTGAGATTCCTATAAGAGCTGAAATTCACTGATAGATATCATGTTGTAGATGAGGTTATAATACTAGTAACCACAGAACCTTCATAAAGGAACAGTCAATTAAAGGTTATTTAGAATGAATAAAATGAGACCATCCTACCCAATAATGTTACAATATATTATGAGGATAAAGAGATGAAGAGAATATTCACAGATCTGATTATAGAATTTAAAGATATATTTATAGATCATGGTGGATTTATGGATATTCCACAGGATGAATGGATGTGTGTCCCTCTTAAAAAAAATATGATATTACCTAAGATAGTAAAGATATATCTAGTGGGTTCAGAGGACTACAAATACATAGATGACATATTCAATAAGCTGCATGCACAAGAAAGAATGAGCTGAGTAAGAATATATACCTACTCAGCTTACTCAGTATTTATAATTTAGTGGACAACATACCATGAAGGAAAGCTTGTGAGAAAGAGATGAGTCATAATGGACCTCTAAATACTCAATAAGGCCACTAAACTGAATGTTTATTCTGCCCCACTATAATTGAATATCCTCCACAGCTTGAAAGAAGCCAAGTTTATAATGGTTGGAGATATCATGAGTTTTTTCTATCACTGATGGTTGCACTCAGAGGATCAAATCAAAATAGTAGTAGTAACACACTAAGAATAGAAGATATTCAATGTTACTATAATAAGGTATATAAACTCAGTATCTTACATTCAGTGGCAGATTGATAGATACCTTGTGAATCTAAAAGAATTTATGTGTGTATATATTAATAACTTAATTGCACATTCAGAAATATGAAACCATTATGTCATCCACCTATACAGACTCTTCTGATGTCTATACAAGCTTAGTATTATTCTAAACCTGAAAAAGACCTATATTAGATTTCCCTCAGTGTATCTCCTAGGCCAGCACATCTCTGGGCTAGGCTTATCCATTGATGAGGAGAAGCTGAAAGCTCTGGCAGACATCAAATTCCCAGTAAAATTAATATATTTAGAGAAATATCTGGGCTTGATGAGCTGACTATGCCAGTACATCCCTTAGTATGCTTATTATACAGACTCACTACAGAAGAGGAAGATAGAGTTACTGAAAGAAGGACCATTAAAGAGCATTAAGTATAACACTTATATAGTCATAATAAAAGTAGATAGAACTTTCAAGGAGATGATAATATTTAGAGATATTTAAAACATCTTTAGAACTTAACCCTTTCTTGTGCATGCAGACTACCTGCACATGCTATTTATGGATGTCAATGCATCTATAGAATGTAGCTATAATATCATGCTGTTTCATATTAAGAACTCATGGCCAGCTCTAAAGACAAGAGACTATATGATATCTCCACTGTAAGAACTAGTTAAACCAATTTTATTCCTCAGCAAGATGTTAACCCCAGTAGAACAGCACTACTAGCCCATGAAATTAGAGATTACCTATCTTATATGAGCTATATGTAAGGTATGTTACCTTATAGAGGCATCCACTAATATAACTATTATATATATAGACCATGAATCTATACTGAGTATTATCAAAGTGACCCACCTCAAAATGACAGTAATAGACTGATAAAACCTATAGTTGGTCCAGGCTGGAGCCTACCTACAGCAGTTTTGAATCAAGGTAATCTATAAGTTAGGATGCCTTCACCTTGTACTGGATGCACTATCTTGTCTACTCAGCACAAATAAGGTGGCAATGAATATAGATGAACTACTAGAGGAAATATAGAATGCATATCTCACCTATATAAAGAAAGATAGTAATGTCACTACTGATAATCACTATGTGAAGACTCTAGTTAAGATGTTCAATGATTTCTGGAGATGCCTCAGAAATAAATATTTTAGAGACTCTAAATTATCTCACATCATGAAGATTCTTAAGAGGAACAATGTGGCCAAGGAATCATCAAAACTCTCATATGAGCTTACTGATGACATCCTATACCACACACACAACAGCACAAGACACCTAGTAATTTCAAGAGTCCTGCACAAAGAGATCTTTAATCTAGTCCACACCCTCAACCACCTAGGATTCAATTGGACCTTGGGAAATCTACAGGATATGATGATATACCACTGCACAATAAAGCTGCAAAAATATATTAGACACTGCTCAAGCTATTAGGTCAACTAAACACTGTAGTACAAGCCTCATGAATAGTATTAATTCATACAGACTGTAGATGTACTATACAACATAATAACTATTAACTTTATATTAGTGTTGCTAGATGATGAATATAATATGATGATATCTATTACATGTAAGTTCTCTAAATAGGTTATGATTATTTCTAAATGATCTAACTATAATGTAGAGGATTGGATGAAGGCCCTACTTAACTATCTACTGCTAGCTGACTGGGAAATCTCATGTAAGATTATTTCAGATAGAGATTTCAAGTTTCTCAGTGATCTCTGGTGAAATCTCTTCAAGCATCTGAATGTCAAGCTCCTCTACTTCACTGCATATTACCTACAGATGGATAGGCAGAGTAAGAGAACAAACTAGACCATATAAATTACCTTATGACACACTATCATGGCAATGGAAAACCCTCACAACTAGCTATAGGAATTACTGATAATTGCCTTTCATCTCAATGCAGTGAAATCTGCCTTGATGAGATACTCAGCTCATAAAACTATATATAAAATATTAGTAAACTCATTAATCATAGTGCTCATGATAATACCATAAATGCAAGCCTTCAGCATGAGATGAGATATTACCCTAGCACTAAATGAAGTAGTAATAATTATCAAAGACTACTATAATCAGCAACACTAATAAAGAAACTTCTAGATTAGAGATAGAATCCTTCTTTACCTACACTGCAGCTATGAGATATTAGTGATGAAAATAACATAAAAATACAATAACTAGTTTATAAGTCCCTTTAGAGTACTTAAGCATATTAGGTCTCTTGCATATAGATTAGAGCTACCACATACAATGCAGATCCATCTAGTTGTCAGTGTAGCTATACTGGAGTTACTCTCATAAGTAAAGAATTCATATGAATGTGAACATTCTGAGTCATCACTAGTATAATTAGTAGGTGATGGTGGGAAACCCATCTATGAAGTAGAGAAGATTATAGACAAATAGCTTTCACATGGAAAGACCTAATATCTAATTAGATGGAAAGAATATACTACAAAAGATAATCAATGGATAAACAAGAAGGATGCTGAGGAATTAAAGGAGCTCATTCAGAACTATAAAAAAGTATATCCTACTAAAGCTTCTAAGAAGTAAAGATGCTGAAGAAGATAAAGAGAGCAAATATTTTTATTATAAGTATATATAATATAGAATATGGATTCTCCACTAGCATCAAGCATCTAGAAATATAAGAATAAGTATACATTACTCCTCATACCAGCAACATCATCACAACTATAAATTCATCATAAGTATATGATGTTCAACTCCTTTATTCACCATAATAACACATTACATAAAATAAATATATAGAACTCTTACACCTTACATCAGCCCCTACTACCCATATTAATAAGTAGTCATAAAGAAATCATCACCTTCATGATAATTTAGTATCTAAATCCAAACAACCTACTAACACACCTCAAAGACCCCTATTACAATTTCAATGTCATATACTACAGTAATATCATACAAGTAGAGAAGCAGTGCTTTTACCAGAACATCAAGATTCAATAAATAGTATAATACTTAATACTTAATTTATATATACTGCCAGCTTGGACATCAGCATCAGAACCTTCACAAATCCACTATAATACTACCCCACAATAGTTTAGCATCTCAGATATTGACATTCAGCTGCTCCTGATGAATATAATTGGAGAACTTGAAGATAAATGCATGCTCTGTATAATTATGACCATATACTCTAACCTTCACCTACCAGAGACAGACTATAACTGCAGATGCTACTAACTACCTCTAAGCCTGAAAGCATCAAATAGTGATGTAAATCCTTTTGAATTTAAAATCAAGCATTCATATTAAAGGATAAGAGTATGAATTCTATATAGTGATAGATAAGAAATGACAAAGAACTACATTAATATATTAGATTTTCCATAGTATAAAATCAAATTGAAACTATAAGATTGAATGGGAATAAACACTTCAGCTCCAACATACTCCTTCTCCTCCTATCAGGTGACTATATCTGACTTTGAAATAACTAATGAAGACATATGAAACAGCATCATAAACACTAGGAGAAAAGTAGAAGGTACCTGTGTGAGACAAATAGTTAGAACACTATATCTAAATCTTCCTATCAAGAAGTTCTATTATAACTGTGATGGCCTAAGAATCCTCAAAGCTGGATATGAGCTACTAAATAGCAATTTAGACCTAGTAGAGTTTAGAATTCAAGACAAGTACCAGCAATGATGCATATAGATACTCAGATAGAACAGTTTTGCTACATCCACTAAAGAGGTTATTAACTACCTTAAGTTATCTAGGTATGGCACAAAAACAGAGATCAAACAACACAAAGTCAAAATGGTAAGATAGAAGAAGAAGGCCACTATCCTGAAGATCCTAAAGAAAGGAAAGACTAAAGTTCAATAATAGTAGTTAATACTAAAATCATTGTAGTATTAACAGCCAGGATCATCACAACAACAATAGAAGAGATGTTAAATCTGAAATAAACCTCCCTCACCCCTGCCCCTACCTGAAGACATAGAAGAGAGTGAGTGCAAAGATGCTGAGAATGATTTATTCATAAACAATAACTAAGAAATAGTAGATATTAATAATAAACATAAGGAAGAAGTAGCTAACAGCAAGTAAGATAACAATAATATGAACAATAATAATAATAGTGGTATACCCTTAAGAAGTAAAACTGATGAAGACCTAAATGACTTTTGATTCAAATCAATCCTCAATAGGATTCACAAGGAAGGTAAAGTTCCTTTGTAAGAGGCAAAGATCATTGTAGGCATTCTTATCATATAGAATGTTCTGCTACAAAAGATCCTCAAAGTGAACTTACCCTTGCTGATCAAGATAGCCCATAAGAAGATCAAAGTGAATTATCTTGAATTAGCTATTACCATTACTCTTGTCAACCATGACATTCTGTCAAAAGCAGAACAATGATGTTATCAGAATAGAGAAAAAGAAACCAAGTTGCTACAAGTCTTCAAGCCAGGGAATACCCTTTACTTCTCTCTGCTGAAGATCCATATTAACCCAGAAGAGAGCTGAGATTTTAAGGAACCTGATCTGGATGTTCCACCTGCCTTTATTAAACTGCACCCATAAAAAACTGTAATCAAAATGACCATTGATGGGGCACTACCAAAATGAGTACCTGATTCAAAGACTGAAGATATTATAGAGATATATAATACAAATGAGCCTGTCTTTCTGCACCTAAAGGCCCCTGTCCCAGAATGAGAGTATTATGACTTGCTGGGCAGATACATTCAGGAGAGGTTCATCCAATTAAATAAGAAATACAAGAATATCTTAAATATAATTAGAGAAGCAAATGCAATGTGAGTGGTGCATCAGCAGGATAAGAGTCAAGTAAAGTCTGACCACTTCAAAGCTCTATCTCACTGGAGGAACAACACCTGGCTCTGGGAAATCTATATCATATATAACAAGTGGTGATGAGGAAACACAACCATCTTCCTCCCCAGTATAATGAATAAAGATATCAATAAAGCCATGAACAAGCTAGATAGAGGTATAACAGAAGAGAGAATGAAGTACCTACAATTCTGGTGGATTAACTGTCTGGAGACTACAATCATCCCTGTTAAATATAAATAGCTTGGTAAGTAAGCTAACATCTTCATCATACAGAACTCAGACCAAGCTCCTCCTCCTGGAAACCCCATGTTCAATATGTCATGATACTTTTGTTTTGCCTTAATTACTTTTGTTTTGCCTTAAGTTAGATGCTCTCCTCTGCCTGCCTCCAACCTGTAGAGATGCTGTCATTTGGTGAAGTGATTTTATTTTATCTTCCTTATGTTACCTCTGACCTGTGGAGATGCTGCCTCTCACAGTGAAGTTAGTTAGTTTTTACCTAGTTTGTCAGTAAGGACACTGATCTTTTTCTGTACCCTAGCACTCTGCTACATGCATGCAGCTGCTGTATTCCTTCCTTACACCACCACCATAGCTAGTTAGTAAGCAGAGTGGACTGACATAAGATGGCTGTGAATCTTTCATGATTTTAGAAGAATCAAGCTTATTTGACATCATCATTCTGACTCCTACAATCTTTGTAGTACTATTAGTAAGAACTGAATGGATAACTTGCATAGTTGAAGTCAGAATGATCAGAGTAATCATTATAATTACTAAATATCTATTGGAAATTAATTATTACTATTAGTAACCTTTAGATGAAGATACTTATTATTTCTTTACTAATAGCTTCTTTTTCTCTTTATTACTAGAGTTAATAAATTCTTCTAATTTGTTGCTTTCATTAGCAACTAGGGGCTACTACTAACAATTAGATAGAAAAACTTACTGTTTTTCATACCTTAGCTTTCCAATCATAATAATAAGGTCTGAAAATTATACATCTTTTTGCTACCAGTTAGTAATAGCCCCTTCTAATTGCTGCCAGTACATACTTTGATATACTACTTGTAAATATATTTGTGAATAGTTGCTACTTTCCCAGTGAGGTTCTTTCTAGATGTAGCCAGTAAGTACTATATGCAACTATCAGAGAATGGAAAATTTATGGTAAGTATTTACAGTAGGGGCATAATGTACTATATTAAGGTAGATCCTATTTATAGTTAGTTACTACTAGATGCATCCACCTATTTTTAGATAGTATGACTTATAATTATACTAGATAATAGCTACTTTCTCTCTTCATACTTAAGATATGAGTATATATTCTTCTTACTAGTTTCCATCAGCAACATCCAGTAACATCCAGTACTACTAATATTTATAACTGTTTTATTTTGGCTGGTTTTGGTGGAGGTGCAGCAGGAGGTGCAGGAGGAGGAGTAGTATTTAACTCTATAATTACTATTAGATACTTCTAGTAAGTATGCTGAGTATCAAGGGAAAAGAGGTAATCTAAAAGTAAATAGGAGTAATTAGTAGTAATAGGAAAAGAGGTAGTTTAAAAGTAAATAAAAGTAACTAGTAATAATAGGAAAAGAGGTAGTTTAAAAGCAAATAATATTAACTGGTAGAAAATGCACAGCCTAGCAACCATAAAGAAATAATTTAAATGCAAATAATATCAACTAGTAGAAAACACATAGCCTAGTAATAGAAAAAGGAGTAGCTTGAAAGCAAATGAGAGTAATCAGTAGAAAATGGAGGTTAGATTGATTACTTACCAGTATTATTTATAGTTAATAGAAAGAAGAAGGAGAAAGAAAGAAAAACTAAAAATAAAGATTTATATCTAAAAGTCTATTATTACTTATATAATTTTTGCATTTACTTTTATTTTTCAATTAGAAAGTTTTGATGTATTATTACAGTAAATAGCTATCTTACATACTCCCTCATAACTGTGAGGTTCATCTAAAGCCACCCTCCCAGTAATTACTAGTAGTTATTGAAATCATATGATTTTTAACTCTTAATACAGCCTATCCCCCACAATGGCTCCCTTCCAGTAATTATCAGTAATTATTAAAATCATATAATTTTTAACTCTTGACATAGCCTATTCCCTCCAACAGCTTTCTCCCAATAATTATTAAGAGCCATGAAAATCATATGATTCTCAGCTCTTAATGCAGCCTATCCCTCCAAGGGTGCCCTTCTAGTAATTACTAGTAATAGATGGGTGTATAATACAATATCATACACTATCTCATTAAGTAATATGTAATTTATTTATATGAGTACTTCTATAACCTATTAGTTATAATCAATTGAATTTTGCTGACAAATATCTTATCACCTAATAAGCTAAGTTGAGTAGAGTATGATAATACTGTGATCACCTGATGAGTAGTCCAACTAATAAACTCCATAATAATTATCAGAACCTATTAATCCTGGCTACCTGATGAGCTCCCACCTGATCACCCAATGAACTTTGCATCCTGCATAGAGGCACCTCCTTTATATAGACTCCAAAAATAGATAAAAAATTTCCAGAGTATCTAGCAACCACCTAAGTACATTGAAAGAATTCAAATACCAGCATCCCTACAGCTGGCGGAGTTTCCCCCGATGGCACATCCAGAATGGAGCATAAAATAGCATAGAGATATTGCTATATATTCTACAATACTCCTCAAAGTGTCCAGTAAATACACTTTCCACCAACAATCCCTCATAAATCAAGAAGCACCTGCCAACATCAACCCCTGCTTCCCCCTATTCCTCCTTAGTCGATTGCTCCCATCAATAACCCTACTCTCAAACGCCCACCACCACCTCTCAAACAACACCTGTCCAACCTCCCACATATCGGGCCTAAAAGGATCCACACCGCTCACACGCATCCCTTCGGTCGGATCCTCCACATCGTAGATGAGATTAACAAGCGCCATCGGATGTGACGCTGAGGCCGGTCGCAATTCCGCAGGCATGCTGAACACTTGGATCAGCTTGTCGCGGGTAGTGGGCCAGGGGAAGAGATCGAGCACCGGGTGATGAGGAATCAAGCGCTGGGTTGGCGTTGGGTGGAGATGGGCGGGTAAGTTCTCTAATAGAATGGGGAGGCCATCTGATGAGAAGAAGGGGGAGGCTTGGGATCCCGCGTTTGAGGATTTGCCTAGTCCGGCTGGGCCAGTGTAGAAGGGGCTGGTGGCGTCCATGGCCCAGACGCGTTCTCTGAGGTGCATGCGATCTGCAACTGTGAGGATGGCGCGGAGTAGGGAGAGGGTTGGTATTTCGAGGGTGCTCTCATCTGGGAAAGTGAATGTGGCGGTCTGATAGGTTTGAAGGGTTGCGGAGAGGTCGTTGGGAGTAATGTTTTGCTGGTTGAGGTTTTCGAGAAACTGGAAGGATAATGCGGACGTTTCAGGGGATGGCGGGGTGAGGGGGAAAAGTGACTCGAATACGTTGGGTGGTGATAAGGGCATTGTTGTTGAGGGAGGTGATGAGTTCGACGATGACGATGATGAGTCAAATGTTAATGATGGGACTAGATATTGCATTTCGGATTGACCGAAAAATCCAGCTTCTGAACCCGAAGAATCAACACTATTTAGAGTATCAAATATTGCATCCTGAATGCGTTGGACAGTGCCAGGCGAGGCAGGGGGGGTAGCTTCTACGCCGTTCTCCCCTTCTGTTGATGATGAGAACATCTCGAAGTGTTGAGGATTCTCACTGCACTCTTCAGTTGGTGCTAGATCAACTAAAGCTGCTTCTTGAGCCAGCGGGGCGTTTTTATCTTGTACCCGAGCCTCTAGGGCAGCGATATGCTCTCTTTTTCGTTTTCCTGCGGCGGAAATTAGATACTGACTTGTTTCTCAGTTTTGGGATACTCACTATAACGACGCTGGGCAAGTACATTTAACACCCTTTTGCGCTCTGCAGCGTCATCAGAGATATCTGGAACTCCCCGGTCATCGACCTGGCGTCTTTGCCTCTTAGGAGGCATCCCGGTAGAAATATGTTTTAGGGGTAGTAGTTAAAGGAAAAACCGGAGAGAATCCAACAAGTGTTGAAGGCACAAACTGGGTCTCACAGCGTACTATACATTTCTTTATAGCGAGTGAGAGTCAAAATCGTCAACACGAATGCAAAACTGGCGCGAAAGTCCCTATATATAGGCAAATCCCTGGGGGGGATTGGAATACGAGGCGAGTTGCGCCAAGGGTCAACCATAACGTTATGTTCTTGGCAGAGTAGGATAACTAGCCAAGGAATTTGTTTGGCGTGTTCGGACCAGAAATACTTCGAAAGCCCTTCACAAGCCTCAAGGCGAATGACCAAGTGATTCGGGGCGATATTAGCCCATGGCCGATGGAAATATCTGAAGGAGAACATGGCTTGAGGACGCTAGTTAGTAATAATAAGTCTGCCGTGACGTGACGTTGATTTAAGCTTTGCAGACCACAACCCGTCCGGGCATCACCAACGACAAGAATCTTTGTTGATTGAAAAAACACATACAGCGGATATTGCTAAGCTGATTGTGAAATAAAAAGTTGATGGTTTCTTGACCATAATTTTTGTTTATTTGTAGGAAAAGAATTGGTCAGTCATGCCTGCATTTCTCTTTGCCCCGCATTTCCCCTCCCGCTGTATCTCGCTTCCTTCACACAACCAGCAATAGATTTTCGTGTCACAGATTTCGAACCCCCAAATAATTGAAATATACTGCGATGTGCCAGATTTATTAACACCCAAAAGCCCAGGAGACAACCTGCCGCTTATGACTTTGCATCAATAAGCAACGATGACGGAGAGGAAAGTTTTCCTCGACGCCACAGATTTCGAAAAAGGTAGGCAAGTGGGGAGATGACAGGATGTAGTCGATTTATCTGAAGAAAAATAAACAAAATTATGGTTGACTAACATTTGAGTTATCCTAGGCCTTGCTGCCCTCGATACTGAGTTGGGCAAGGACGTATTTATTGCCGCTTTCGCCCCCATAAAGGTGATTGCAGCCGGCGGCTATTTTGCCATCACATACCTCCACAATCGATCGGCTACCACGGATCTGGACTATCTCTCAGATCCCGAGTGGGCTTCTGATAACGACATCAAGCAGCCTTTCAACAAAGCCATAGTCAAAGTCGGCAGAGCCCTTGATTACAACGAAGAGTGGGTGAACGAGGACTTGGCATTATTCGTGACGAGCGAAACGAGAAAACAGCTTTTTAAGAGAGCTGAAGAACAACACATTGTCCTTTTCCAAGGAACAAATCTCATCGTCCTCGCGGCTCCAATCGAATGGGTCCTTGAACGCAAAATGAGGCGGATACATACCGGTGACAGGGGCCGTAAAGCAGAGTTGGACATGAGTGATGCCCTAACTTTGCTCAAGCAGATGAAAGATAAGAATGGGAGTCCTCTCGATCGCGAATATATCCGGACTCTGAATGCCAACTCGTTCGACGTACTCCCGGATGAGGGAACAATGAGGAGGGTGGCTGTGGCGTTCCGAGAAAAGTATCGCGAGGAAGTATTTACTTGACGCTGCTGCTTCGGGAACTGGGAAATGATGTCTGTGACGGTGCTAATACTATTAGCATCATGTTAGTCCGGGGGCAAACGTCTCGGTAGGGGGGAATAAAATACATTTGAGATTCAAGACCCTTGCCTTCTAATTTTTAAAAAAATGAATTTCTAAATCGTATATAACCAGCCCACATTTGTGACGATATTGCGTCGGGCAAATACGCCACTCTCCCCCTTCTCTTCAAGGACCAACTGCCCAGCACGGTTTAAAAATTCCGGGGGAGTGTGCATCAAATCGTCCTGGGATATAGGAGGCACATTGTTCGTCCAAGTTGGGCCGGTGACTGGATCATAAGGTGGATATGGATCCTCATCCTTGTCTCGAAGGATGTGCTTATGATTTCGTCGCATTCCCAAGCTTAATCTCCAATTAAAAGCATTAACAAGTTCCTCAGCCAAACAGGCGAGAATGGCATAACGAATTGGATCCGGATCATGAGGATCCTCGATTTGGCGTAATTCCCACCGACTCCGGTTTTGGTACCAGAAATATTCCGTCTCCTGTCCCATGGCAGCATATTCTCCAGAAGCCATAGATTCATAAAGGCGATATAATGAGCGTAAAGGAGTATCGCGCGAGCGCCAGACTGGAATGTTGCGGAGCGTGACTATTTCATGTCTCCGAGCCATCATCAAAGGGACATTTCCGAGCATCTCATTGGCCGGAACTGGATCGGGAACTGGGTATAGCCAGGTAGGAAAAGGGTTGAAAAGCCGTAAAAGAGCCAGCCATGGCCGTCGATGATCGTGATGCAGGCGAATAATACTGGCTCGCAATTTTAAAGGGGTCTCAAAGCGAACTATACGATAGTAGAGTCGTAAAAAGCGCAGGCGAAGGGTAAGTTTGCGGCGTTGAGGGGGCATGTTGCCCCCTGGGGGCACCGCCGAATTTTAGTGAGGGTGGAACAATGAAGCAAAGAGTTTAAAAAATCAGATAGGTAGATCGAAAGCTGGTTTATTTCCTCAACATGTCAACTCGATCATAGCTTTTGGGTTATTTGATAGGTCGAAGTTGAAGCTCCAAAATTATTCAGGACGTTGCCAAGATAACGTGACCTCAGCCTCCAATAGCCGCGGCGCGCTTGGGCGCTTAACTATCGCATTGCTCTGATAATAACCACAACAGAGAACAAGGACGATGGAGAGAGCAATCTCTACGATGCAGAAGCGTCACCATGGCCCCTCTTCGACATATTTCCTCTCGAATATCGAATAACAGAACCCTCCCTCGCGTTCTAACCAGGCCCTTATCGTCTCTTTCGTCTCATAGCTGGTCATATCCGCCGTCTAGCTCCGATGTTGCCAACGACGAAGTAACAAGACTCGCCTCGAGCCCCCGGCGGCCACTGACACTCACGGACCTTCTGAAGTAAGAAACCAATTTTGGCCTACTTCTAAAAGGGTCGTACTTGAGACTGAAATTGACCCGTTATAGACATGGCCGCCCACCCCTCTCCCAAGAGGCCCTTCTCGCTTCCGCAAACTTCACACTCTCCTTGCTTCCAACTCGCCTTGCCTATCGGATCCAGGCCCTAAGGAACTTGCCATTTATAGTGGTATCCAATCCGCATATTTCCAAAATCTATAACAACTATGTGCACTCTCTCTCAACCCTTCTCCCGTACCAGCAGCGGCAGATTACGACTGTGGAGGAGGAAATACAATTTACAGATGCGATGGCCGATCTTGTTCAGACCCATACAAATACTATCCCGATCCTGGCTCGGGGATTTCTCGAATGTCGTAAATACATAAATCCAGTCGAAGTGACCAAGTTCTTGGACGAGCACTTGCGGGCACGAATAGGGACTAGGTTGATTGCCCAGCAACATCTTGCACTACATATGGCTTCGCAACCTCCGACTGAGGGCTCGCAGCCTGTACCATCGAATTATATTGGAGTTATTGATACCGCCTTACGTCCGGCGCAACTGATACGGACATGCGAAGAGTTTGTTGCTGAAATATGCGAGCTAAAGTACGGTGTTCGACCGCGCCTCGTGATTGACGGGGAGCCGGAAGTTACTTTTGCTCACGTACCGGTCCACCTTGAATATATAATTACAGAGTTGTTGAAGAATGCGTTTCGGGCAGTCGTGGAAAACGGCACTGAGCGGGAACCCGTTGAGATCACCATCGCAGCGGCGCCAGATGTTCCGAACAGTCATGTACAGGAGTATGCACTGCATGGAGATAGGTCGTCTGATGCCGAAGTGGACTTCCGTATCGGCAAGGATACAGACGAGTTACCGGGTAGGAATGAGCTTTTTGGCCCTCTGAACTCCTCAAGCCAGAGCATTACCATTCGTATCCGGGACAGGGGAGGAGGGGTACACCCTGGCATCGTACCCAGCATATGGTCGTATAACTTTACTACGTACAAGGAGGACGATATTCCCGGCGGCGATAATGGTAACATCGATGCACTAAACGCGATATCTGGAAGCGGAATTAACACCAGTACCATAGCTGGCCTTGGCTACGGACTACCCCTGAGTCGAGCATATGCAGAGTATTTCGGTGGGAACATTGCGGTACAGAGTCTCTGGGGATGGGGTACAGATGTCTACCTAACCCTGCAGGGTGTCGGGAAAGTCGACTAAGTATATTTGATCTATTCCGTCTACTGGAAACTTTCATGAAATGTTCAAGAGAAACTGGGATGTATCCTCCCATTCGCCCGATTTGATAATCGTTCGGGTAACATGACATCGTACACCCGTTTCACCCACGAACAGCAGATAAGACGTGTATCTTTTGGATCCACGATTTCTTCCACGCCAAAAGCATTGGCCGTTCTCACGGGATTCATAAGGCGGAGATACTCTTCTTCGAGTTCATTGTATCGTTCTGCCTTTTTGCCAACCTTATCCGCCTCCCGCAGTTCGTGGCGGTGGCCAACCTCAATGCCACCATCCAAAGGCAATGATCCCCAATGTCCGGATGGCCATGCGCATTGCATTGGGGGATTCCGGCATCCGACCATGATGCCGCCTGCTACGCCAAAGACCCTCCTTGTGATGACGCTGAATACGGGCATTGTAGTGGAGAAGTATGCCTTCCCAAGCTCCACACCCCAACGCATTGTTGCAGTCCTTTCTGCCACAGTTCCGATGGCGTAGCCAGCTAGGAGAGTAGTTAGTGAAATATCCAGAACCAGCCCGGAAAATTGCGTTCTCTCAAGGGTCTGTATGATACTTACGGACGTCGATAAACTGAACAAGGGGTAGGTTCATCACATCGCATAATTTCAACAGCCGGGTTAGTTTTTGGCTTCCAGCCGCGTCCAAGGCACCGCTGTTGACTTCGCAGTTCAAAGAGATAATCCCCACAGGTCGACCGCCTAGTCTTGCGAGGCCTGTGATACCAGTGGTTCCCCATAATGCACCGATTTCAAACCAGGAACCTTTATCCACGACGGAGGTTATGATGGTTCTCGGATTATACATCCTCGTTTGACGCCGTGGGATGATTGTTCGAAGACCAAGATCCTCCCGATCCTCCGGATCATCGCATTGTATCACAGGCGGTATCTCATTTCCCGAGTTTGGCAGATACCCTAGAACCGTCCTCAATTGCTCAAAACATTCTGCTTCGTTTGCTGCTAGGTTGTCTATTGTGCCATTTGTGCAATGCATCATTGGCCCGCCCAGGTCTTGGAAGTCGAGACCTTCCTCGAACGTGGCGCCTTCGACGACCTTAGGGCCCGCATTGAAGAGGGAGCCTATATCTGCGGCCATGACGGAGAAATGGCAAGAAACAACTCTTGCAGCTCCTAATCCAATCTGTGTGAATAACCAGATCTTGATCAGCAAGTGCACGGACTGGGATTCAATCCCAGAATCCCTTCACAGAAAACACACAAGACCAAACGAAACGAAACGAAACTTACCGCCGGTCCAACCACCGCCCCCAAATTCGGTATTCCCAAATTAAGCTGTTCCACCATCGGTCGAAACGTAGCGACCTGCGGAACATACGACCATCCTGCCGTTTTAATTGTAGTCACACTCCCGCCACCGGAACTCCCATCCACCAATTTAATGATAGGTACCTTCATCGCAATCGCCATCTTCTCCACATACATCGTCTTTCCCATCGTCGCGCCATCAGCATGCCCACCACGAATGCTAAAATCATCCGCTGTGAACACAACTAGCCGGCCCCTCAATTTACCCATGCCCTGTACATTGTTACTTGGCGTAAATGCCACAGGAGTTTCCGTTCGAGGCCCTGTCTGCTTCCACGTCACTGTGCCGCTTACAGATCCCACCTCGCGGAATGTGCCTGGGTCAAGTAATTGATCGATCCGTTCGCGAACCCATAGCTTCCCCGCCTGCTTTTGTCGGATATATCCTCTATTTTTCGGATCTGGGGTTGCGGCGAGGGTGCGTAGTTTGTCAAGCTGGCCCAGGACGTCCGAATAGTCTGCGGGGAGGTTTGAGGAGGGCTTTTTTGATTTTCTGTTTGGCTTTCGAGTCTGATCTGGGGTGGTGTTGGTAGTGTTGCTTTGGGATATGTGTGACGAGAGTTGGGATAGACGGTCAGTGGCTTGCCTGGTCTGGTCTGAGGAATTCGATGAGCTGGGACTGCTGCTGGAGGGATTGTCTTTTGCCATGATTGTGTGCTTGTCCTCGTTTGAGTTCGAGCGTGTTCGTTGGAATAGGCTGCTTTGTAGGTTTTGTTCAATGGATCAATGGACCTTCTATCGCTACTCTTCTTCCAGCTTCCTCCAAAGTAATATTCAATATGCGTCGAGAGCAATTGCCAGCGCCTGAGACCGGGGACGAGGCAAGCAAGAGACCGATAGCCGGTGCTCGGTAATGGATGTTTTGTCCTAAGATATCAATCGGTATAGGATTCCCCGCTTTCAAGGGGCTCCCCTCGTCCTGGTGAAATAATTGAGAAGATGGAAACAAATCTCCCGTAGTTTGGCTAAGAATCATGCAACAAACAAGCACAAAAGAGTTTAAAGTCAGGAAGAGAGAGCTCAACCGCCTTGCGACGGGAAACAATCCCCCGTCATCTCGGGATTCGGTGGTTGTTGGTCTCGTCCGGCGCTCGCTGAACCTCGGCCCTTATACAACGCAATGGCCGAAGAAGCGTTCCCCGCAAAAACGTTGTCCCCGCAGAACTGCCAAATCATGAAGTACAGAGAGTATGGCAAATACTTGGGATGCGAGGGCTCTGCTTGTTTTCATTAGGCGAAATATACCCTGTTGCTTTGTTACCCTCAGTCGTGAATTTTAACTGATTATGATAGCCACATCTTAGTTTGGGATTGATATCATATCTCATAAATTCTTAGGGACTGAGACGCAGCGGCATTCTTCTTGCTCCAAACGGATTGATAAGAAGTATATTCAAGTGAATTGAACTTGAGTTTCTACAGTCTCTGTATATAGCAGCGAAAATGACAGTCCCCCCAGCAAGGCCGATAAAGCGGCTATTGGTTGCGAATAGGTACGTAAAAGAACTTTACAAAAGTGGGCTCAAGATTCTATAAGCAATGAAAATAGAAAAGTAACTGATAACTAAATCGTTTATTTAGAGGAGAGATAGCAGTTCGAATCCTCCAAGCCGCCCGAGAACTCCCCGATATCGAGACCTTCGCACTATACACAACCGAGGACCGATCGCATTGCGATCTAGGAGCACCAGACCATGCACTCATTTTACCCTCTCCGTCATCCTATATGGATATTTCCCTACTGGTCCAGCTAGCACGGGACAATTCTATCGATACGGTACATCCAGGATATGGTTTCCTGAGTGAAAGCGCAGAATTCGCACGGCGCATGTGGGAAGAGGCTGGCACTAAGGTGATCGGCCCAGGATGGGAAGTCCTGGCTCAAACGGGGGATAAGTTACAGGCGAAAGAGTTGGCTGAGGCCTGTAGCGTGCCGATACTGAAGGCGATGAAGACCCCGACGAGCGACCTCGATCTGATAGGCCGGTTTGCGGCTGAGGTGGGATACCCTGTCATGGTGAAAGCGGTGGATGGTGGAGGTGGGAGGGGAATTCGTCTGGTGCGGGGTGCGGATGAGCTGCAGTCTGCTGTTGATCGTGCTACGGGGGAGTCACCGTCTCGAAAAGTTTTCGTGGAGAAGGCTGCCATTGGAGGGTTCCACCATGTTGAGGTTCAGGTTATCGGAGATGGGACTGGGGAGGTTAGACATCTTTGGGAAAGAGATTGCAGCGTGCAGAGGAGGTTTCAGAAAATTGTAGAATGTGCACCAGCTATGATGGACGATAGGAAATTGATTAGCAGGGTGATTATATCGGCCCTCCGTATGGCGAGCAAGGTAGGATGCACATCAATATTGTTACTGGGCTCCAGAGCTGATTTGAAATCAGATCAAGTATCTGTCACTTGGAACTTTCGAGTTCTTGGTCAACGAAGCACTGTCCGAATTTTACTTCCTAGAAGTTAATCCTCGCCTCCAGGTGGAACATACGATCACAGAATGCATCACATCGGTGGATCTTGTACAGACCCAACTTTTGCTAGCCCAAGGGGTACCTCTGCATGACATAGGGTTGGGGGATCTCAAAAATCCTGAGGAACCCCCTAATGCATATTCGATCCAGTTGAGATTATGTGCCGAAGATCCAGGTGCAAACTTTGCTTTGAGTATTGGGAAAATCACTGAGTTTCATGTCCCGGGTGGAAATGGTGTTAGAGTTGATACCAGCATCTCGGGATCATCTCCTGTCGTGGTTGGTGCCGATTTTGACAACATGATTGCGAAAATAATTGTCACATCGACCAGCTGGAATGGAGTGATCCAAAAGGCACGTCGAGTTCTGAATGACACAAGAATATCCGGTGTCAAAACCAACGTTGATGTGCTCCGCGGCATTATTGGCAGTCCCGAGTTCCAGCAATGGAAAATCGACACCCAATGGTTGGAAAAGAATCTAGACGGGATCATACAGCATGGAAAACAGCTGTCAAGATCCACATCAGACCGCTTAGCTCTGCCTACATCCTCTGCCGCTCAATCATTATCGCTTCCATCATCCAATGTCCTCTTCCGAAAAGGAGATGCATGGTCTGTTGAGCTATCACCGTTGAATTCGAAACCGGGGTCAAGTAGTGAAATAGCCCATCATTTGCTATTGAGTAAGATCCTCCGCAATGAATTCCCTGCCTCACTGAGCGCGGAAATCGAATACACAACTCCAGCAACCCCAGTCAAAGCCGCCACAACGACCCCATATCGCATCACTCTTTCAAGCACATCTGCATCATCCGGCTCCCTGTCTTCTACTCATAGACGAGGAGACCCCAACGATCCTTCACACATAACCCTCCCGATGAGCGGTAAGCTGATTGAAATGCTAGTATCGGAAGGAGATGAGATTGAGGAAAACACAGTCATTGCTTTTGTGAAGCAGATGAAAATGGAACTCGAGGTTCGAAGCCCCAAAGCAGGCAGAGTCACATGGGCCCTAGAGCTAGAAACAGAAGAGGGAGAAGATGTCCCTGAAGGGATCCTGCTGGCTGAGGTTGAAGCAATAGATGGAGTTGCAAAGGCGGTGGAGGTCAGGGGAAAGTTGTAGACCACAGAGATACTAGATGTTAGACGATTTCCTGTTGGCGCCCTGATAGAAGTTGAAGGCAAATATCAATCCCCCCCCTAATTGCTAGCTTCCAAATGCTGTAGACACGTAAGGAAACGATATTGAAACTCCCAACACCTATGTTGAAGTCGTATTATCAAATTGGAAAACCTTTGGAAGAACAGGCGGATCACGTGAGCGGAACCTCGACGACTTCAAACCCTTCATGAACAGACAACTTTCAATTGATAATGTTGAGAATATTCACCAGAGAACATCAACCACTTTGGCGATCGTGAAATCTTGCCACCACTGACTTTATTGCACAAAACAGATGATATCACGCTTAATTAACCACTGAAAGCCCTTGGATGACAACGCAATCCCGCAGTAGCTTCTGTCCTCTCGACCTATGGCAAGCTGTGTCAACCGGAGCTGGTATGCAGGATGACTGCCGCTTGGGTTGACAAAACACCCAGTTTGAAAACGGGCCGGCGATGAGCTTGAATTAAAACCTTGATATTCTGTGTCAATGATCAAAACGGCACTAAGACATGCATTTTACAAGTGACGGAAGGCAGATCGGAGATCCAGGAGTCAATTAGAGACCCAACCCAACAGCTGGATATCCAGCCATGCATGGCATCCATATCACACATAAAGTTAAGGTGCATCTAGCGCGTGACTTGCATGGTGGGGTATTTAGGATGTCATTTCATTTTCACGCATCCTGTTTTGCGGATAAACCTTCGTTGACAATATCTCCCAGAGCTATATACCATCCCCCAGATCGCAGACAGTCAGCAAATCAACGGACCGCAGCCTATATACATCACATATTTCAAGATATCTCTTATCATTGAAGGTATCTCGATCCGCATCGAGTCTACCCCGCTTCTAATATCGAAGCGCGCAAGGTCCCATCTCAAATAGATAGTTGATATCAAATCACCTATCATACAACCACCCAACCGATCCACCCCTCCCAGCCAAAAGAAAAGAAAAGAAAAAAAAAATCATGTCCTCCACGCCCCCCTCCACCACCCACACGCAAGAAACCGCCGAAGCCAAGACCGCCTTTACCGCCTCCCTCACCTCCGTCGGCACGAACCTCGACGTCCGCCTCCGCCACCGTGCCCAGGATCTACACGATAACGAAGCCGCCATCGCCAAGCAAGAAGACCAGCTGAAAAAGACAACAGTGGAGTTATCGAAGCAGTCTAACGAGCTGGAGAAGCTGGCGGATCAGGGCAGGGAGGGGCTGAAGGAAGTGGGCGATTTGCAGAATTGGGCGGAGCTGATTGAGCGGGATTTGCTCATGGTGGAGGAAACGGTGAGGTTGGCGGATGAGGAGGATAGGAAGAATGGGAGGGTGCAGAGGCCTGAGAGTAAATTGAGGCGGTGGTTTTAGGAGTGGGGGATGGGGGATTAGTGTGGAAGTTTGGGTTGGATGGTTTGTTGTCGGCTTTTTAAATTGGTTTGTATAGCCCGGAGGATGGTTTTGGTAGGGTTGGGCTGTGTCCATTGGGATATCTCTTCCTCTGCCTCGGTGGTTATTGTGCCATTTGCTTGTTCGTGATATATCCAAAATTGAATGGATATGGCCGTTCCTTGCCTGTTAGGATTAACTGCCGCTTTTGTTATTCGCTTTTTTCTACAGTTGAACGCACGGGTTCATTCAATACCACCCCGATGTTTACGAATGTAACGAAATATGACCTTTCTTATACATCGATCGATATGAATAGCTCTTATTCTCTTGGAGCCGCCTAACCCCTACCCTAAATTTCCAAAAATGAATAAACCAGTTTATCCACCCAAAAAACAAAAACCCAAAAAAGCCCCCTATCCAGTCTAAGTTTCGTCTAAATCACTAAGAAACCGCTTCCAAGGATCTACTCCGACGGCATCCCCACTGTAGCCATCCCTACTATAATCACCAAATCCGTGCTCATCCCATTGGTCCCATTGCCCCAAACTCATCAAATGTCTCATAGTAGGTCGTCCATGGGGACAATTCCACGGCTTATCAATCATCCCCATGTGTTTGACGACGTTTTCCATCTGCTTAATAGTAAGCGTTTTCCCAACCATGATGCTAGACCGACAAGCCCTCATAGCGAACATTTTGCGCACTTTGCTTGGACGTGGGACGTATCTACTAGCAAAAGCTGTTCGTGGGTGTAGTGACGGGGAAGAAGAGCGGGAGGAAGAAGGGGACCTCGGAGATGGCGCAGACGCCTGAGGTGATTCGCCAAGTAAAACGATCAACTCCTCTAGATCGCGGGTGTTAAAGACGACCTCCTTGCTCAGCGGCAAGCTGGTGAGTTTACACCGGCGGCCAATGGGTTCATCGCCGCTCGTATCGATCTCCACGACAAAGCCGTTCTTCTCTAATGCGGGGAGGTTGTCGATGATGATTTCTTCCTCGACGGCTGTGAGGTCTAAAGTTTTGGGTTTCACAAGCCGTTGGTTTTGGACTGTTGTTTCTGCTTGGAGGCGCTCGAAGTTGTATTTTTCATCTGAGGCGTGTTGGTCTATTATGAAGAGCTCGTCCTGTTTGTGGTCTGCTGTCGTGGGAGTGGTGGTGTTGGAATTTGTTTGGGATCGTGTGGCGAGGATAAATCCGAGGTTGAATTGGCCGATTATTCGCATTTTGGCAAAGTCTTCTTTTGAAACGGAGAGGGATAGTCGTGCTTCTGCGGACTCAGCCTCTTCGGTTTCACTAAGTGGCTCGTCCCTCGTGGAGATTTGTCGATTCACATTCCGCAACCCTTGTTGTAATGACCTCATTTGCGCTTCGATTCTAGCCAACGAACCATCTATAGTTCCTACAAGGTCGACAGTTGAGGTTTTACCAAGAGACACTTTGGATATCTTGTCCGCTCGATGGACCGTATGTTCGGATGGAATGGAGGCCTTCTCTTCTGCTGCTTGAATCAGCTCTGCAACTCTAGCCTCGTCTCTGGCCTTTTTCTCTTCCTCGTCAATGTAGCTTTTGTCAGAGTCGGAAGTTTCGTTGTCGGGTTCTGGTTCGTTCTCGGATTCCACCTCCATATCCTCATCGGGCTGATTTTCATTTTCCTTGTCAATCTCTTGTTCAGAATGGCTTTCGTAGCTCTCTTCATCACTGCTGGGTGTGGATTGTGTCGCATCTGGTCCGACCTCTTCCATATCTCCTTCGTCTTCCTCCAACCCCCCTTCATCCTCACTGCTAATATTTTCCTGGCTCTCTATCTGAGTGCCAGGTGCTGCGAATAATCGCAATCCTTGACCCAGCTTGCTTTTGCCAGTTGAGACATGAATTCTGCGCTTTGGTCGCGTCGTTGTTACCTTGAAACCTGTCGTTCCCAGTTTTCGTTTAGAATGAGGACTCCCTATCGTTGAAGTGGTTGTTCTGTCGCCGACGGTGATGGTTGCAAGTTCAGCAGGCGGTCTGCTGGGGCGCATTCGATCAAAGGCGTTTTGGATTACGCTGGGTGTATGTTGTACGGGGCTGCTCTGCACAGATTGTACAGGTTCTTCTCTTGGGAGAAGAGACGCAGGGGTGAAACCTAAAAGAACTTGGGCTTCTGGATGCTTATCTGAGGGCTTGGAGGGCGGCAGTTTGGGCGGACTGGGTCTCTTATTATCACGAGGTTGCAGCCCGGAGGGAGGGGTTACCGCATGCTCGCGATCTGGGGCAATTTCTTCTTGGACATTTCCTGCAGGCTGAGAAAATGTTCCCTCTGGGTGTGGAGAATCACTAGAGCGCTCATTTTCCTGACTCGTACAAGGTGAATCTAACTTTCGAGCGTGACCAGTAAACCGCTGCACAAAATCCCTCATAGTACTCTGTTGCTCCGCCGTCGGTCCAACTTCCTCTTCCCCATTGTCCTCTGATGGCTTAGAGAGGCCACGTTCCGCAGTAGATTTGGTAGAGGAAACAGTGGGGGGCAAGTCCTTGCCGGAGGGTCTTCGGAGTGTGGACTGTTGTTTCCCAAAAATTTGAGATTGGGGTACCGTCTGATCCTGATTATCAAATAACTCCGTCAGAGAGGTCTTTAACGACTCTATCAGTGCTCCGGCATCATGTAGTAGAATAGTCCGCTTATCTGGCGACACATTAACATCGTAAGAATTCGTGTCCATTTGAAAATTGGCAAAGATGAACGGAGACTGCGAAACGTTAAAGGACTTATAAACCTCATTAAAGGCCTTAGCGATCTGAGGCAGGCCGCAGGGACGAGAGTTCACGAAGAACATTTGGCGGTCTGGCGTCTGTCTGCCTTCTCCAAAGATCGGTTTTGAGATGTGACCTTGTATGAATATTTTATTGGTCCTGGCAGCATCTTGACTAGTTGAGCGTCGACCGGGAGCACTTGGCAGAAATTCTAGCTCAAGATCTAGAGGCGTCAGGGCCTGTAACGTCTTAGCCCCGTATATGTTGGAAATATTCTCCTTGGTTGAAGCGTTGGACTTGGTTGCGAAAACCAAAACGCTCTTGCCCTTGGGCATCTGGTTTTTGACATTAAATCGGACACCTGTGCTTATACATGCGTACGCATGTAGCAGGCCCAGAACTTTGCCATATTCCCTTTTTATGTTCTTCTCCAGCTCTCGCCTTCTGACTGGGAGTCTGGTAAAGAGATTCTCCACCGATGTTGTGGTCCCCTTCTGACCTGCTACTACTGATGTATCTTTTAACTTCCCCGACACTTCAAAGTCCAGCCTTGAAGCTTTGGGGGCCTGATGTGCTTGAGCGGTAACGATGTGGAAGTTGGAAAGGGCGCAGAGGGAGGACAGGGCTTCGCCGCGGAATCCGAAGGTTTGGAGGGAGGATAAATCATCGAATGTCGAGAGTTTCGAAGTATAATGCTTTAAGGCTGCAGCAATAGTCAATATCTGGGTTCTATATGTGTAAAATGAGGGTTAAAGCCTCCATACCAATCGTTTCATAGTCGTCTGGAGATATCCCACTGCCATTATCCTGCACCTCAATCAAATCCAGGCCATTATTCTTGAACCGGATATCTAACGAAAAATAACAGATATAATGAGAACGAATCCACTTCTAGTAACTTCGTCTTTGAGAAGAGTCATATTACCGAGTGATGTTGCCCCAGCATCCAAGCTGTTCTCCACCAGCTCCTTAACCACGGAGCAGAGGTCGACGATAACTTGGCCGGATTGGATTTGGTGGACCTATTGTCGCAGATGGTTAGTAGGCGGGCTATGTCATACCAAGCCTAGGAGCTGGGTGCCATACTGAACGAGCCTCGATGGCTTTTATGGTGGCCATGTTCATCCCATTGTGCTGTTCTCGCGGTGTCGTTGAAGTTCTTTACACAGACGCGACTGCTGAGGCGCGTAATTAAGGTTCAAGCTACGCGAATACGAGGCAGTAGGGTTTGACGTCATCGGTAGGCGCCCGCCATGGCATATCAGCGCGATGGACTATGGAAAAACAAAAAAACAGATTATTTGAGAAAAAGTGGGATAATATTCCATGCGTACGAGCTACATAAGTAAACGAGTGGTATTCCAAACTTGCCAAAATATCAAAGTTCAACGCAAACAAAACGCCAGCAGAGGTAGGAGAAGAATGAATTTCGTTGGGCGTGTCTCGGGCTAACTAATTGTCAAACCGATCGGGCATCACTACTGGAGCGATTAAAGTCCAAAGGTAAATCGCATAGCACACCCAGGCGCTGATGATCTTCACCCAGCTAGCCCAGTATGTCCTGCCGACCGGTGCAAGGTTGTCTTGGGACTCCGGATCCAAGTTTTGTGTGAGCAGCGTTGCAACCCAAGTTGTGGCAAGGAAAAAGATGACATGGAAAAGGGTGTAGTTGTACTGGGTGGAATGGCGCTCATCATCCTTAGTACTCCGGTCATCGTCCGATTCATCATCACTTTCATCAAGAGCGCTTGCTGGCAGACTCCCGCTCTCTACAGCAGAGCGGAGAGCCTCGGCACGCATTTCACGGCGACTCAGTCCTGGCTGCTGGGTTACAAGTCCATGTTCCATCTCATCCTGTCCGAGGCGAGAATAGTTATTGTGAGCTCCGTTAGATCCCAAGGCGATACCTTGAGTGGCGGCGCGAGTGGTGGTATAGGCTATCGTCACCATTGTACCTATGGCACCAATAACAATGGAGGCAGTCCGGGTGCCGCGTGCTCGGACGAGGGGATTGCACTGGTGGTCATCGGGTTCCATGGACACAGCAGACATCGTTAAATATGTACAGTAAACTGTAACCATCGCAGCTTGTGCCAGTCCGGCTCGGGGGTTTGATGCCTGCACGGCGGGTTGAACCGACACTACCGAAATTATTAAGAAGACGAGGAGGTTGGTCTAAAAATACAAGTTAGTAATACTAAACATTAGGTTGGAATCTTCTCAACTTACGGTGATAGCGGCTTGGTTCATGCTGCATCCATGGTTGGCGAAGAAGATGTACATGACAATAGTCATGGCAATGGAAGCAATGTACATTCCCAAGGTCGAGCCTATCAACAAAGCTCGCCACATTCGCGAATCCAAGTCCTCGATCTTTTGAAGGCAAACCTCTGCCCATGTATGGGCTAGGTCGACCAAAAGAATCAAGCCGAGCAGCAGGAACAAAATCGCACCGATGAAGGAGATATAACTTCCCCATACGAAGAAGAATCCTTCCGGTATGAAAAACGATAAGACGACCAAAGCAAGCCACACGATGACTTTCGGTCCCCAATATCCGTTCTGAAGCCCTGCCCTCCCGTCTTTGGATGACCGGACCCCGAGAAGAAGCACAGCGAGAATGATATGAAACAATCCAAGCGCAAAATTGATTCGATGAACAGCAACCCATCCGTGGCATTTTTCCCCGTCGCAGCTAATCGGTAAGAAGTCGAACGTAAGATGTTCCAATTTATTTAGCGCCCACCGCGTCAACATTATCCACGACAAAATCGAGTTGATCAAGAGTATGAAGGCGTATGCGATTCTTGTGGCCATACTGTTTCTGTGTCAGTTACGGACCGGCAGGGGGGGCGGCATCCTACACATACCTGCTTTGGAATTTCCCGCAAGCGCTGCATATCGCTGAACATGTTGCTGCTCCACAGCACGATGCTCCGAAGGTCAACAACTAGAGGAATAGCCGTCAGTAATGAAACAGGCAGCACGGAAGCAGAGCAACTTACCGTGCCCACACTGGGCACTGCCATTAGAGGCAGCGACAAAAGCGCGCCCATGTTGAATGTGTCCCCAGGTAAGGATAGAGAGGCCGGCAAAGAGTGTATATTCGATGTGTTGGCGGTAGTCCACGGGTAGACGATGGGGGGGGTGGAATGAGGCTCAAAGCGGAGAGTTGAGAAAGCGCCGCGGATGATGTAAGGTCGGCGGTTGTATGTCTTGGCACAGCTAAGCCCCATTCGGCAAATCTCAACGTCACACCTGGCCGTCGCATTACATAAGCCAGATGAGACGGCGATAACGGCGGATTTCCTGTTTGGGCCAGCCCCATGATAGTCATCAAGATGCCAAGTTGTTCTCGAATTCCTCTCGATGGTTTGTAATCTTCCCTCCCTCTCCTGATATTCGAGCGTCCGCTGTGATTCACGGGCTATATCCTTCCTTGAATCCGCCGCTTGGCTTGTTTTTACTTTGTCCCGTCATCGATGACAGGCACGCATGATCACCTCGGTTATCACAGCTGGCTCGAATTTGATACCATATATCCTGCCTCTCGAGCACCATAACTCCCGACACAGTCCAGCACAGGATAAGGTTAATAGTTTATCCTTAAACATATGATTTTGCGATATAGAAACTTGTCTTAGCTGCGCAATTGCGCCGCCCCTCACCACAATGCTCAGTACTCGGCTCAAATTTCAACGGCTGCTTTCAGTTGTTGCAGCAACTCTCATTTCGCTGGCCTGCGGAACCAATGTATGTCTATCTGACCTTTGGAACGCGTGTTGGAGCAGTGCAGCTGATTTTTCCTATAGTATGTATATTCAGCATGGGCCCCGCAATTTGCAGAAAAAATGAAGCTGTCTTCCACGGAGAGCAACTTGATTGTAGGGCTCCTCCACTACTCTGAATGTGTTATTTATTTTGCTCACAAACAGTAGGGGACCGCTGGAAACTTCGGGATGTATGCAGCCGGAATCCCGGTCGGCCTCCTGGTCGACGCAAAAGGGCCCGTTCCCGGCTCCCTGATTGGGGCGGTGTCGCTTTTTGTTGGCTATTTCCCAATTCACCGAGGTGATTATCCCTCTACAAAAGACAAATTCTCTTTGCTAACCGTTTGGTAGCGTTTGTATCTGGTCCGGGATCAATGAGTGTTGCATTACTATCTTTCTTTTCGTTCCTTACGGGTCTAGGAAGCTGCTCGGGCTTTTCAGCAGCTATTAAGACAGGTACGGGCACAAATTTACTCTTGGCCGCTTTGGATCATATCTTTCTTTCTCTTATTAACACTAGGACATAGCTGCATCCAATTTCCCAGAACATCGCGGCTCAGCAACCGCTTTTCCCCTATCTGCTTTTGGCTTGAGCGCATTTTTCTTCTCTACTCTGTCAGCATTTGCATTTCCAGACGATGCAGCCCAATTTCTTCTGGTTCTGGCAGTTGGAACATCGACCATAATACTCGCATCCTCCTACTTTGTGCGAGTTCTGCCATCCTCTTCCCAATATTCGTCTCTCCCTACCCAGGAGACAGGAAGGCGCTCCCATTCGAGCGACCTGTATAGAACAAAATCTTCCGATAGCCAACGGAAAGGATCCTCTGAAATAGGTACGCCGCACGAAACCTCCAACTCCGCACTACACTATGACACCCCGTCAGGATCAGCTGTGGTAGCCCCAGAGGCCACTTATCCAAATATGGATCCTGACGAAACGTCGTCCTTGGTCGCTCGATCCTCTTCCCCTACCAATTCCGAGGATTCGTGTTGCGATGAAGCCACATCAAAAGGCCCTGCCAATCACTCACATCATGCAGATATTCGTGGCTGGGCCTTGCTTCCGAGAGTGGAATTTTGGCAACTATTTTTATTGCTGGGATTGTTTACGGGCATTGGTTTGATGACAATAAAGTGAGTGGATGTGGTATTCCCAGGGTTGTAACAGTAAAGGCTAACAACACCACAGTAATATTGGCAATAATGTATGATATATCCTTCTTCCCTTGGTATAGTATCTATGGTGTTAATGACCGTTATCACTTTAGGTCAAAGCTCTGTGGAAGCGCTACGATGATAGCGTAGATTCCGAGTTTATCCAAAAACGACAGACCATGCATGTGTCGATCTTGTCAATTCTCAGCTGTATCGGACGTCTTTTGAGTGGTATGTAACCTCTATTTCAGCCCGTTACCGCCGTAAAGCTTACCTTTTACTCCCTATAGGAATTGGCTCCGATTTTCTCGTTAAGAGATTACATATGTCCCGCTTGTGGTGCGTATTCGTCTCGGCGATTCTATTTTGTGTAGGTCAATTTGCTGGCTTCCAAGTGTCGAATCCGCACCACTTGGTGATCGTCTCAGGAATTACTGGCCTCGCCTACGGATTCTTATTTGGTGTTTTCCCATCCGTTGTCGCCCAAACATTCGGTGTCGGGGGCATATCGCAGAATTGGGGCACGATGTGTATGGCACCCGTCATAAGTGGGAATATCTTCAACCTTATGTACGGCACCGTATATGACCATCACTCTATGGTGTCGCCGAAGGGAGAACGGGACTGCAGAGATGGACTTGAATGTTATAGATCCGCCTACCTTGTTACGTTCTATTCCGGAATTATCGGACTCGGCATAATCTTATGGAGCATCTGGCACGAACGTCGGGTCATTGGGTATTTGGGAGGCAAAGGAGTTCACGAGCGAATCGCTTAATTGCTTTGGCACTCCAGAGCGGTTCTCGGTGTTGAAATACGGACCGCCACCACAGCGAAAGACTGACTTGAAACTGGGAAATTTCCGCACTGTCCGGCACAGTCCCTTTTATCCCCCCTTAATGAATACACTCAAATCGGCTTTGTTTTCAGCGAGTATGAGCTCGATCAATCTTAACCCCTTTCCTATTATGGCCATAGACGTTTCTGCATCACTGGGAAGGAGGCTATGTTTAGTTTTGCGAACAAGTACCCTGCCAATCCATCTGGAATTTAACCTGCTACGTCTTTCATTTCATGCCCCCTCCCGACTTTTCCATTTTGCTTTTGTTTCCGTTCTGTCTTTGTTGTGTCATATTTGTTAGAACGTCTGCTGGTCGGAGTTTTTGTCTGACAAAACAGCATGGGGGGCTTAGATTAGGGCAAATCGGTCGACCGAGCATTTAAATATATGTTCCAAACTGTATATTCAAGCCACGAGCTTAATTTATTATCTTACTTGAATATTGGCTGGACTAGGGAAAGACAAAAAGATCCCCGACATGTATAACTGGGTAGGTGAAGTACCATCCATAATGCAAAACAAAATAGGAATTGACATAACTCAAGGGGGGGAAATGGACATTAAATAAGTCCAAATAAAACCCAAGACACGACCCAACGCCAAAAGAATGATTGTTGGTGGGTGGAGTTGGCCTTTCCTGCTAAATAGTGACTAACCCAACCACCAAAGTTTCCGAACGCGTCCTTCAAACATCCTTCAATCTCGCGTCACCTCGCTCCATCTCTCTTCTCACCAACCTCCTCCTCAACCTCCTCCACTTCCTTGGCGTCAGCCATGAAAACATGCAGCAACATCGTTATGCAAAGCCCTGTTTGAATACAGAAAGGCAGATATGTCCCCAGGAGTTCCAAAACCCGTTTATTTCCCATCATCATCACAACCCAAAGCAAACCTGCTCCACAAGCTGCCAGCAATATATGGGATCGATATCGAACGTCTCTGCAAATATGGTGTAGCGACAGAGCGGAAAGAGCGAATATTGCCCATGCTATCGTGAAGGTCGTCGGAGAAGGCTGTTCAATCCATCGAGGTATAGCGACGTTGGCGAGTCCGCATTCCTATGGTTGTCAGCTTTGGACCGAGGGATATTTAGGAATATTCCAACTTTTAATAGTGGCCGTATCAGATTTAATGGAATCTGCGAATGCTCTGCTCTTCCGTCTCTGTGTGCAATGTCGTAGTTCGATATTATCCACGCGGTGCCAATCCCTATCGCTGCCGGAATCTGAGCCTCTGACGCCCACAGGACACAGTTTCGCGCCCTCTTTGTTTTCCAGCCACAATTGCAGCATGTCCATGTCCCGTGTGTCGTCATTTATGGTCAAGGACGTCTCGAGATATTGGCTATCGTGTGGTTTATATGTCTTGAGCCAACGACTTCGGATTTTGAATGTCTTTGGGAGTATAGCGGTTCCCCCGAGTCTTGCCTTTGAGATTACAAGGCCGCGAGAAGGGAAGTTAGAACGTCAGATGAAAAGCCGGAATTATTGAGCCTCGAAATTATGTGCGGCGGGCTCCACCAAAATACCAAACGTTGGTGGTTCGCATCTGGTCCGCCACAAAAAGAGGCACACACAGGGGTGGGTTGGAATCGACCGCTTACTGCTCAGCCCTGAGATATGCGTTGTCAATTTCATCAAGCGAATCAGCCATAGCGAATCAGCACATTTCTTTGCAGGGCAGCATTTCATTTTGCTATTTGGCGGCTTCGTTTTCGTTACAGAACAGCTAACCCTGTTCAGGAGCAGTTGGCTGCCCCGAACAGGCTGTGACCACTGACCGGGCGGGAGATCTCTCAACGCAGGGGTATCAGACATGACCATGGGCAGTATTTAGTTTTCATTTGAGGCTCAGTCTCGTTATATTACCACTAACCTGTTCCAGGCGCCGTATGATCTGGGAATCCGGCGGTGGACTGGACAAAAGCTTGGAGATCTTCCGTCCGCCGCCTCCATGTCGACGAGACGCTACCGGGTCTCGTAAACCCGAAAGCTCGTTTCCGAAGATAAAAAGCGCCTCCCCCCCATTACCTTCGTAGATATTCGATGTCCACATATCTCCTATCAACAGTTCCAGTCCCCAAGCAAGGGTATGTGAACGAGGCTCTGACATTAAAACGTCCTTTATCACGATAGAATTATCGACGTTAACGGCAACATCTTCAACCCACCTCGTCACCTAGTTGATGATACTTTGACGTTGAGCATTGAGCTTGTAAAGGCCTCCTAGTAAGATCTATATCGATCCAAACCCCCTCTTCTGCCCAAACCGCCGCTTGGGTTTCTCCCCTCACCTTTCACACTTCACGTACTTCCATTCCTAACTAGAAACATGCTACCTGCAAACATCAAGTTATCCATATCCTTACTGATGTACACCCGCGCATTTGTCATTTACTGATGTAGAGATAACGCAGACAACATGGTCGCGGCTGTTCGGCCGCGCCGTGACGCCGAAACGGTCGCCTCGTCAAATGTGATGAAAATCCCTCCAAAAGGGAATACCGGCCGGTCGATATCCATAGATATGTTGACTGAAGAAGTCCGCGGCATATATGCAGGATTGGTGATGGTCGAGAAGAAGTGCATTGAAATCGATCAGCAGGTGTCTCGTGCCGAAGAATCGTTATCCGCTGAGCAGTGGCGGGCACTGATTGCGCTCCACCGGGGACTACTTCACGAACACCATGATTTCTTTCTGGCATCCCAACACCCTTCAGCTTCACCTGCGCTGAGGAGATTGGCTACCAAGTATGCTATGCCCGCTCGGATGTGGCGTCATGGAATCCATTCATTTCTAGGATTGTTGAGGCACCAGCTGCCAGGTTCTTTGGACCACATGCTGGCCTTTATCTATACAGCTTACTCCGTGATGGCCTTGCTTATGGAAAGTGTACCAAGCTTCGAGGATACATGGATTGAGTGCCTAAGTGACTTGGCCGGGTACCGTATGTCGATCGAAGAATACGACCCCCGTGATCATGAGATTTGGGATGACGTTGCCAGATACTGGTATAATAAGGCATCATCGGAGAACGATTCAAAGATTGGAAGAATTCAACATCATCTTGCATTACTTGCTAGACCTAGCTTTCCCCAACCACTGTTGTTGTACGCGAAGTCTTTACCCTGTACCCAAACTCTTCCCCGTTGGAGAGACGACATCGTCGCCGTTTTCGATCCGACCTCGGGAGGTTATCAACCTACCCGCGAGTCAGCAGACTCTTCTCGTACTTCATCGATAAACGGTTTTATCGCTGCCCACGGTGTCCTATTTCGCAGTATACCGACCGAGCCTCTACCCGATGATTACTGCCTTCCCGGGCTCTCCCGCGAACAAGCTGCGAACTTTTCACTCCCCAGCCTTTATGCTGACGTGCAAGATGGAGAAATCAAGGATAATCCTTCGAAGTTATCGCAATACTTTCGGCGTTTGCTTTCCATAATGTCCTCAGCATCCAGTTCTATAACCTCGGTGTTCAATATCGGCGATAGAAATATCTTTTCTCATGCTCATGTTTTTCATGCGTTTTTCGGATGGTCAGCATCGAAGTTGACAGCGCGTCGGGAAAGACAAGAAAATTATATCTCATACAACGAGTACCTAATCGGTGTTAAGGCTCAAAGATCCCTGTTTTGTGCTCGGCTTCTCTCGTTTACGACGATGTCGATTCTTTCTTCCGGTTCTGCTGCCCTTCCGATTGACGAAAGCGAAAATAAAAGCGCCAGCTCATTTCCCGGAAAAGTGGACGATGTTGTCCTACTCCTGTTCGCCTTTATGTCCGTTCCCGCGTGTTTCTTTGCAGGAAAGAACCTTGGGCAACCTCGGACTTTCGGCACTGCGATGGTTGTTTTCAATCTCGTGGGTTTAGTGACTAATGGCGACCCTCTTAATTCAGCCGTGGGCCACTGGACGTATGTATCCTGACTACACCCTGTGTTCTTTTGGCCTTTAATCCATACTAATCTAGACTACAGTGGTCTTGGGCTTTCATTTGTCTTTACGGCGATCTTCGCTGGTCTTTTGGCAAGGCGTTTCAATCATATCACACGAAGTCTTGGGTTAGTTCGCTATTTCCTATCTTTGCAGCCTGCACCAAGCATAAAACTGTTGTTAATTATCTATATTAGCCATACCATTTCCTTCCTCACGGTGGTTGGAGTTGTAAATTACCTCCTGAACCGAGGCTCCTTCGCAGGCCCTACTAGCGGGGAGCAGACAGACTCCGCAGTTCAGTATCTTCTTCCCTCGGTGGCGTTTACTTTGATCTGCTGGTGGAAAGTTGCCGCGTGGTCTTCCCCACCTTCTGATGAAGGCGAGGAAGCCTCAGAGGACCACATTTCCATGAACGCCCACTGCTACCCCCGTTATTGAAGTGACTTTATCCATACCCGGTTTTGTGAGCGCTTTGCGTTGGAGCTGTTCTTTCGTATTCCCCGTCTTACGTGGCAAACCATGTACGACTGAGATCTAGAGAGAAAACAGGAGTCTACGCTTTTTATTTCCCCTACATTTACATTACTTCTTCCCTGCCACCATTTGCTGCTGCATATCCCTGGCGGCTATCCTTCGTCCAATCTTTGTCGTCCTAATTATGGTACGGACTTCATTTGACGACGGACCGGATATCTGTGCTGGCTAGTCAGATATTTCACGGACCCTTTCTTCGTGATTACATATTTTCCGGAGTCCCTTGAGCCAACCACTTACTTTCCTTCTCGCGTTTCCTTTTGGATGGTATCTAGATAACCCTAATTTCTATCTCAAAACATGTTCTGAATAGCAATATCAGAACCACGT
This sequence comes from Onygenales sp. PD_10, assembly GCA_032988465.1. NCBI lineage: Eukaryota > Fungi > Ascomycota > Eurotiomycetes > Onygenales > Onygenales sp. PD_10. Next base: position 38,428 of record JANTQH010000154.1, read on the forward strand.
CCTTCACGGACAACCTGTTTTTTCGTCTACAAATTAGCCTACCATATGCCTTTTCCGTATATCCAGCACATGTTTGACTTCAACTAAGATCAGTACAAATTTTGCTGCACTTGTTAGGTGCATATATCCATATTTGGAAGATCTCAAAATAGGAGACCCATTGGGGCAAAAATACAGAGTAGACATGGGATTATTCTGAAAATCTGCTTATTGGATTTTTCATTACCTAGGTATGTTTCCTTGGAACGAGCGTCACCGCCACATGGAAGAGGAGTTGACCAACAAAATACCATCCTAGCTATTTTATGCGGGGCAGCCCTATCCCCCCCTCTCCTGCCCTCTTCCAACCAACAACAATACTAGTTAGGAGCTAAAAAAAAGGAGGCTTGATTCTAACATCCGATCCGGGGATTGGCCGCTAGCGATAGTTAGAACCTAACTCAGTATTGGTAACTAGTTCGAATACAAGCATTGTTTTGTAAATTCTGAACCCCGTTCGGGTTAGCTTAGACTAATAGAACGATTGGTTAAAAATAATGGCACAGATGTACAATCAGCCCTGTCAGACCTGGCATCAGAGTTTCCTTGACTAACTAGAATGAAATGTTGTTTTGGATATAAAAAAAAGAACATTAGTTATTGGCGAATATTATTTAAGCTGCCCGGTCTAATAACCTGCCTCCATTAACTAGCTTAGGAATGAGGATTACTACTAGTAGAGAAGATAATAACCCCTTTAGGTGGCAAAGCATTCCTCCAGTGCTGTTAAAGGAAAAGAGGGATAAATAATTAAGATGTCCTTCTCAGTGGGTAAAGAGTAAATCATTTAATGTATTATTTTCTCGGAAATATGAGATTTAATAAGAGTGATAATTCTGTATCTTTGAAGAAAGAGACTTCTCTGTGCACCTCTCACGATGATGGTTAGCGGAACACTATTTTAGGTAGACTTGTGCTAAAGGCTATAGAGGAGGCCATGAAGTAGGAGAATATCTACCAGACAAAGGAACAGAAAGTCACATTTCCAGCACATTATTAATATCGTTGAGCTTTCCGATCGAATAATATACACGCTAGATTACTATACTTAATTTAGTGGTAGTAGAGATGCAACTGAGAATGGAGCCATTTTGCTATGAGTGATATTACTGCAATGAATACAGCTGCTTAACCTGCAGGGGAGATAATAATTCCTGTCCATATCTGAATACAAGCAGTAGTTTGGTAGAGAGACACAATTCTAGAAGTGGTGTGGTGATTCTGATGAACCCCAGGATCTTGACATATATCGGGCCAAAGGAGTAAATATTTAAGTTGTTGGTTCCGAGATCTCCAAACCAATCAATATCCGACAATTAATGCGCTAAGGCCCGATTAAGGCTAGTACGTTTAGCGCTACCAACCTTATTTTGACCCCAGTTTATTTTATATCAAAAAAAACACCGGATGTTGAAATTTAATATACGCAGTTTTTTCCAACTAATTGCTGGATCTGGGTTCCATAATAAGTATGAATTGATGTGTATGGGGATTCACATTACCCATAATGGATTTTGAGAATGGCTTGCTGACCAGACAAGGATATATGTATGCAGTGGGAAACCGCCAGGGGCATGGGAGAAATGCTCCACACAAATCTGCGGGGGCCATTGATTTTGCCGCGGCCCAGCTGGATTGCCAGTTGACTAGCTTAACCGGCGGTCAAGGAGCGCCAGCCTTGCCTATCCAAACGTGGGTGTGATAAGACCACCTTTCCAGCATCCTCCTTAAAGACAAAACGCTGTCCAATTTCCAAAAGCAAAAAAGAAATCAAAAACTCACTCCCCAACGCAGTCCACCCATAAATACGACAACATGCCAGAACAATGGTCATGGGATAAATATGTCGAATTCATCACAACCGTCCCAGCAGGCAAGGAGGACCTGGAATTTTTCCGAGCTCACCCGCCCTCATGCGCGCGCGCATACCTTCAGGGAACCGCCTCCTCACCCCCGAATTATACCCCGATTCCGTTCATGGCACGAGCTGAAAAGGAAGATAGCACCGACTCATTCTTCAGCCGGACCATCAAATCTCCCGCCACCGTTCCACACCTCCTCGTCCTGATCCGGAAAGACATTCTCGCCCCCAGGAGCGGCAACGATACGTTAGAAACCCTTATCCATGGAGCAGCGGGCGGAGGCCGAGACGCGGTAGACCCGTTCGCTCAACCACACCTTGCTGTTTTGGCGCATTTGGGCTCAGATCTGAACGGGTTTCGGGATACGGTTCATGGCGGCGTTCTGGCTTCGTTGGTGGATGAGACGATGGGAAGCTGCGTCGAGGCGTTTCGCCAGTTAGTTGTTCAAGACCGAGAGTATTTGTATACTGCGAAGCTGGAAATGTCATACCGGGCGCCGGCTGTGTCGCCTGGTGTTATTATGATCAAGACGCGCCTAGTGGCGCGGCAGGGTCGGAAGTGGAATCTCGAAGCGCAGGTGCTTGATGCCGATGGGAAGGTCTTGGTTGAGGCGAAGGCACTGTGGATACAGGCGAGGAAGGGAGCGGCTTTATGATGAATGGATGGGATGGAGGATGAGGGTTCAACGAATTGAATAATAGGACAGCACATGACAGATGACGGCGATCGGGGGTATATCCCGCGCTCTCTAGAACAAAATAGATTCTACCAAGTCATTCTATACTTTGTGTAGCACTGTGTGATGCCAGCCACACCCTGTGCATGGAGAGGGATATCTTTTCGTTATTTTCATGAACTTTTTTTATATAATTTCATTGAAATATTCTCGAATTCTAGATTTATCCTATTACCTTCCAGCTTTTCTTTTGGAAACTCGATACAGTCTTTGTAATCATTCTGTTATGTTGTATATGCTGCTTTTATATGCAGTCCGGTCCGGCCCACGATGGTCTAGAATTCCGCGGACGGAATTATTGGCGCTCCAATCGCGAGTTAAGGGGGATGGTGGATGATATAGGGCTTCGAATAGGAACGGATGACGAGGATGTCGGGATTAGAGAGGAGAACGAATGAATTATTTTTAAGCAAACACAGTGTGCCTGGCGTATGCAAAAAATTGCCTAAACTCCCCAAACCTGAGTCTGATACATTCTAACGCCGCTCCTGATGTGCATACTGACAATTTAAAGTCCTGGCAATTTAAAGTCCTGGGAGCAGGCAATTAATTGATTGAACCTTACTTGCCCATCGAGTTAGCTAGCAAAACCCCTTTTAAAAACTGAATCAAAATATTCACAAATGATGATGCCATACCCCCTTCCCTCTCCACTCCCTCCAGATACAAAATACGTCTAGGCAATCCGATCCCACCCCGACCAACCAACTCCCGTGAATCGACACCAATAGTTATTAACCCATAGTTATCTACCTAGTTATAACCCCCAAACAACCATACAGAAGCACATACGACCATAGGGAGTGGAAAACAGGGCTTCCCGTCCGCTCAGCCGTACTTAAGCCACTCGCCGGCCGGCTAGTAGTTGGGTGGGTGACCACCAGCGAATCCCGGCTGTCGTATGTTTTTTTTGGCTCTTTATTTTTGGGATTTATTTTTTTTTCGTTAAAGGGGAGGGGGGGAGTATGAAAAGTATGAAGGGGGGGTCGGTTGATATGTGTGTGTATTGTTGGGATTTGAAAGGGGGTGGAGGGTGGGATGTCGAACAACCCATAGTACTGTACTATTGGCAGTTTAAGTTTTTCGGGTCTATATACCTGCAGCTTTCTTCCTGTAATGCTCTAGGGTTTTGAATGTCGTGCAAAATAGATAACCCCAAGTCCTGACAGACAGGACAAAAGGCAGATACACAATCTTCAATGGGACAGTCCATTGAGGTTGCACTTAAGATTACCGTCTAGGTATTGATGACATGGACAACAGCAAAGCTATTTCACTTTCCTACTCAGTACAAAACAAACAAAACCATCATCAACACAATAAATAATACAAAAAGGACCAAATCCCAATATTAAAAATGAATAATTGTAAAATAGGGTGTGATGAAAAGAAGAAGAAGAATATGGTGCTGGGAGTAAGTAGTTAAGAAGTCAAGAGTAAAAGCCAACAGTCGAAAATAAACCAAAGAAAAAATGTTCTCACGTAGCCCGTTCATATATGTAATTTTTTTTGATCCTCAGAAGAAATGCGAGGAAATGTCCGTCCATCCATCGTATAGAAAAGAGAAAGAAGAAAAGAATCCATCTAAATGATTTCCCCCCGTATTAAATAGTTGAACAGATAAGGGACGAGATAAGGAAAATATAAGGTCCAAAAAACATACATGTGTTTGGTGGTCGACTACCCCCAGTTCCCATGACAGGGAACAAAGAAATGTAAAAAATCCCATCACATTGAGAATAATGATGGTGATGAAAAATGAAACTGTATTCACATGCCCCTTGATCCCCTGTTTTCATTGGCAGGGTGTGTCGCATATGTATGTGATTGAAGTAAAAAGGGGCGGGTGGAAAATTATTTTAAGGATGGTCCATCCATCAACGGCGACGAATAGCGACTTGAAAAGCATGCAGAGCGGAGAAATGGAGGATTGGTCGAGACGAAAAATGTAAATTAAAAAAAGAGTAAAAAAATAATACATTACAATAAGAATATGGAAAAGCCAATATCGAACAAAGACGAAACAAGTTTTTGCGATGAGAGTCGTAAGGGTATCAAACTCGAGTAACGAAACCGGAAAAAAGCGGAAGACGCAGGTATAGTCATAGTCGTGTGGTAGGAAGGGTTTTACGGGCAAGAAGCATGGACTTGCTAGAGGGATTTTGGCGACTTATCGAGAGACTCGGGACTATAATCAACAACGTCTGAAAGGCGAATTTTCTTCGATTGGGGTTCTGCGGGGCTAGCATTGCCCTGCAGCGTGTCGCGGTCTGCTAATACCTGCTCGAGCTCACTTATTCTGCGTTTCAAGCCTTCCTCGCGCTTTTGAGACTCTTCCAGAGACTGTCTCAAACGCGATTCAGAATCTCGAAGGATCATCTCGGCTCTCCGCGCGGCGGCATCACTTTGTTCCAATTCTGCGACCCTGCCCCGGAAGAGCTCGTTGATCAAGTCGAGCTCACTGACGCGCGTCTTTAGCGATGTATTGGCTGCAAGGAGGGCTTCATATGTCTGGGGCGCTTCCAAATTACGGTCATTTGGGGAGGAGGTAGAACTGGTGGATTGTTGGTGTAATTGGAGGGATGGGAGGGCGGCCGCGGTCGGATTGAAGCTGTGGTCGGAAAGCGTGACGCTGTCAAACATATGCTGCGGGGCTATGTTTGAGTTGTGGTGGAATCCCGGCGTGTCGGTACGCGACACGGGAGAATTAGAACGATCGGAGCGGCCTGGCGAGACCCTTCGCGAACCGCGCTGATGACCGTGGGATCCTAACGGAGGCGTGCCAGCTTCGGATCTCGAGGCAGACAAGCCATTCGCATCGATATTTGACTGCACGAGGCGTGGGTAAGCAACGCCGCAAGAAAATTTTTCAACGACAACAAAGGGTCGGGAAGCGGGCGGCAACAACTCACTTTTCGTTTGGGGCCCTGCCCGGAGGTCTTGACACGATTCCGACTCTTGATGACATCTGTTTTGAGGCTTATCGGGCGCGGGCGGCCGTGGAGTTTGAGGAAAAGCCCGCAGGCATTGCAGAGGACGGAGCCGGACTCGTCCCTGCGCCAGAGCGGCGTGGTGGAGGTGCCGCAGTTCTGGCAGACGGGCTGGAATTGCGAGCGCTTGAGGTCAGTCATTGCGGAGGCCATGGTGGAATTGGGAGACGCATGGGAGCAGCAGCGGGAGAGGAGTTGGCGCAGGAGTTGGGTCTTGGGCTTGGGGGTTGATAAGATTTGGCGAGATTTGATTGTCGAGCGATAAGGAAAGAAAAAAATTGGGGCCGGGTAGACGCCAAGACCAGCCCGGCGCTAGGCCCAAAGAGGCAATAGGGCTTATCGTCCATCCATCCACCCATAGATGGATATATCATACAAGTCGAGGATTGGGATGGCAGTGGGCAGAGAAGAGCATGTACAGTAGAATAGAGAGCGGGCTTACCGGAGTGTTCCCCTGCCCCCCAGTGGTGGCGCCTGGTGACGAGGTTGCATAACTCATGTTCTGGCTGGCATTCTGGGTGCTGCCGCTGCTGCTGTCCGGGGTCTCGTACGCTCTGTGGTGTATGATATTCCAGTATATTAGCCTCCTGCCCCCATTTCCGTTTTTTTAGTAGGGAGGGGCCGCAGATTGGGGGCTCAATGGCAGCCCAATCCACTGCAACCCACGCCAGATAGCATCCTAGCCAGGGTATGAGGCAGATCCCCTGCACGCAGCGAGAAACCTACCGTAAGCGAGAGGTTGGCGCGGAGGCGACGGATGCCAGCGCAGAGAGGCCGGGCAGCGAGGGAGAGGAGTAGTTGAGGCCGTTGCTGCTGGGGTTGGCCGGGTTCTGCCCGGCGAGATACGTGTTGGAGGACTGGGTCGAGGCGGACGAGGGCCGCGAGATGTCCCGAACGGAGGGGAGGGCGGGAGAGGACGCTTCTGCGGCGGCTGCAGAGGCAAAACTAGGGAGGTCTCGCGGGTTGGAGGACGCGGTGTGGTGGAGAGCCGGGTCAATGGGCGACGCCCCGAACGTGATGGGAGCCACTGCGGAAGCCGTGGTGGAAGCGGGCGAGAGGCTGCGGTGGCCTCAGCTGGGGAAAAGGAGCGGGAGAAGCAGATGAAGCCGGGCGAGAAAAGGCCCAGGAGAAGAGAGTAATAATACAAGGGGTGGAAGAAGGCCAGAAAAGCAGAATTGGGTGTTGGAAGAGAGACGGACGGACAGAGAATTTTTTTTTATCAGGCCAAGTCAATAAATTCTTCGGCGTGACGATAAAGGAGAATCGGCGCAGCCACGGCAGATCGCGCGGGAGGCTGGGGTTAGCCGCCCGTATTTCCACCGCCCCTTTTCTTTTCTTTTCTTTTCTTCTTTTCTGTTCCTCTCTCTCTCTCTGTCTCTTTTTCCAAACTCGCGCTGCTCTCCAACAGTATTGCTATGGATAATCCGCATTGATCCAGTCCATCTCCACTCCCTCTCTTGACGTCGTACCGCTATCTGCGTGTCCAACCTCTGCTGTCCCGGCCGCGTCCACGGCTGCAAATCACACCGCGTCTGGAGACTTTTGTTGCTTCGGAGCTACTCGAATTCGCCCAAAAGTCTCCTACAAATGCACCACGCGCGGTCACGGGGGAATATAACCACATGCTGTCCTACGGTAACGACGTGCTGGGTGTTTGAGGCCGTCAGATTTTGTACGCGGTTACCCCTTTTCTCTCCTGGCCAGCGAGCTGTCTCCCGCCAATACCTCGAGCTAGATATCGAAGAGTTACAGATTTTGGCCTGCAAAGTGGTGATAATCACCTGCTGTCCTTCACGGCCGCAGCAGAGCTAGGCGAATTGCCTTTTTGATCGAATCATACCATGCCTTGACAAAACAAAGCACCAACCTATCTAGACATTGTTTTGCTCTGCTGCGCGATGCTAGCCCGGTAGCTATCTAATATGACCCAATGTGAATGATGGAGGGCATTGTCGGATATTGAACCTCAGATCACGTTTCGTCAGACCACGGACGATCTTGGGTTACAGAAAACTCCCAAACACCGTGACAGACCTACGAGACTGTTTGACAAGCAGGTGGCCATGCCGGATTTTCATCGTGCTTGTTTGACCCTCTTCCTGAGTGCTAATCCACCAAAAAGGATAATATGGTCAAGGTATAATGGCCGGTTTGAATATAGCAGTTGGAACCACACATGATAAATATTCTGCGTTCTTGAAGGTACAAATTGACTCGAACACAAAAGGAAATCACTTTTCTATTCTAGCAAAGCCATTGGCCTACTCAACCCTTTCAACCTACTCTGGTGTTGTCTAGAACAACATTCCGGAGCTCCTCCTCACTAAGGTATTTAACATTCAACAGACTATTCGACAACTGATCTCTGCTGAAATTGCTGCCGTACTCCTCGTCAAAGATCGTCCGTTTAAGAAAGTTTATGACAAACAACCCAACATTCGGCTCCGACTTCTCCAGCTCCTCATACGCAGCCCTCTCCAAATCAGTAGTGGCCACATTCTTCGTCGGGACGTCCCTATCGAGGTAATCCAGTAACCGCCTCTGGGTTAGATTCGCCTCTTCCACATATACAGTACGGTTCTTCGTTTCCTCGAGATTTTTCAGCACACCAGCGACAGCTCTCCCAGCGCCTCGCAGCGTCGTCGTGCTAAACTTGCTATTTCCGCCATCGTACAACTCCGTCGTCGGCCCACTCGTGTCCAGGAGGAACTTAACCTTCAATCCCCAGTCAAGAAAGGGCCCGTTGATGACAAATGTGTACGAGGTATCCGTCTCCCGGGCAATCTTCTTCAAATGTTCCTGGACCGCGACCTTATCCGCATACACGGGTAGCTTGGATGCTTTGGGATTCGTCGTGTCCGAGCCGAATTCTGACGGCAGGATACGCGATACCCCCGCGGCTACTGCGGCATCGATGAGCCGGAGATGGACATCACGGCCAATGCTGCCTAAGGTGTTCACAAGCGCATCGTGGCCGGCAAGGGCCGATTTGAGGGAGTCAATAGAGTCATAGTTGACTTCGGCCACTTTGGCGCGGGCGTCGAATTTGTGGTTGCTTCCGTTGCGGGTTAGGACTGTGACGTCGAAACCCGCATTGAGGAGCTCGTCGAGGACGGATGGACCGAGATTACCCGTTGCCTATGCACGTATGTTAATACGGGATGGTACGGGGGCAGCGAAGGACCTGAGAGGGACTAGATACGTACTCCCGCGAGAGCAACCTTCCTGGCAGTCATGGTGATGGCTATTGCAGATTGATCGTGCTAGTATGTGAGAGGGCGGAAGGTCTATTGTGAGAACCTAAACACAGCTTGAACCAGAGGGGGTGGATGTTAGGTTTATATACAGTGACTGGGGGGACCATTTGCGCTCACTATGGCGCCAGTATAGTTCCAGAGGCCAAGGAAGATGTTGTAGGAGCAGTAGGCTACTAATTAGTCAGTTTATGACCAATTGGCCGAGGGTTCGGAGACCGAAACCTTTGTAATAGCGGAAATAGCGGAATTCCAGTGGCACATAATATAATCCCGAGCATAAGAGTAGACAGTGATATATAATATCAGCAGCCAAGATACTATTTTCTCATCAGGAAGTCCAGTAGAAAGCTGGGGGTTTGCCGGAGCTATCACGTGATCCGTCCCCAGACGCTGACATAATGCGCCAAATCACATGGTCTCCACCGGCTTCCAAGATACGTGTAATTAAACAGGAGCACGACGAGCTTCCTAAATTTCCTCCCGACCAGCCTGTTGACCAGCCAGATACCCCCAATTCCCTTCAGTCTGCATTTATCCATGCCAGAGATGCCTTGATTTGCTCTCTTTTGTGATCATCCCCGCAACCCCGGCGTTCCAACGTGCCTTCGTCATTGTTGCCTTCCATGAAGCCGCTGTGTCGCCTCGAATATCCAACCTCCCCCTACAGCTAGATTAGACGCCCCTTTCTCCCCCCCTCGCCATGGCGCCCAAGAAGCACCGTCCCGCTACGTCGGGCTATGCTCGTCTCGCCCAAGCGGACGAAGAGCTATCCCACGATTATTACGACTCAGATCACGAAGACCCCTTCGCCTCCCCCCCTACCCTCTCCGCCTCCGCCCCCCGATACGCCCCTATCCACCCCCAACCACACATGCACACATCCAGACAGTCGTCCCCTACCGGCTACCGGCGCCGCTCAAATGGAACCCGACGACGCGTGCGCAGCAATTCCGGCGTCGACATAAAGGCCATCAACATGCGGCTGGAGAAATGGGCGGAGGAAATCGCCTCCAAGTTCAAGATCAGCAAGGGCAAGGGCAAGACGAGCGCGGAGAAGTTGGAGATACATCACTCTGTCTTCCAGGCGCCAGATGGGATCCGGCCGGTTACGTCTGAATCTCTCGACTACGATCCTGCAGAGTCGGGCCGGTGTACCAAGGCTGATTTCGAGGCCATTGTGGACAGCGTGAGGACGGCAATTGAGCTTGGTGTGCATCCGAAGATGATATCGCAGGGAAGCTCGGGGAGTTACTTTGCTAGAAATGCCCAGGGGAAGGTTGTCGGTGTCTTCAAACCCAAGGACGAGGAGCCGTACGCTTCGCGCAACCCCAAGTGGACGAAATGGATACATAGGAATCTCTTCCCTTGTTTCTTCGGCCGCGCCTGTTTGATCCCTAATCTGTCTTATGTCTCCGAAGCCGCTGCCTACGTCCTCGATACACGTCTACAAACAAATCTCGTCCCTTACACCGACATTGTTTGGTTATCTTCCAAATCCTTCTACTACGATTTCTGGGATCGGCGCAGGGCCTGGGGTAGTCGGAAACAATTGCCCGCCAAGGTTGGCAGTTTCCAGGTGTTTTTGAAGGGGTTCAAGGATGCGAATATTTTCCTGCGTGAGCACCCCTGGCCAGATCAACAAAGCAGCGGTTTCCGTGCAGCGGATGCCCCACGGAGGAAGAAGCGCCCATGGAACGAAGCGTGTCGGCCATCGGGAATCCAATCAGACGACGAGGACGACTACGAGGACGCACGCATTACTCCCTCGCCCCAGGAAGAATCCCCGCAGCGGCCGCGTTTTTACTGGTCCGAAAATCTCAAACAGGCCTTCCGTGAGGAACTCGAAAAACTTGTGATCCTGGATTATATCATGCGGAATACCGATCGCGGGCTGGACAACTGGATGATCAAAATCGACTGGCACACTGAGGAGGTCTCTATTGTGTCGGAACCGCCCAAGATGAACGGGACGAACCATATAGACGATGACGACGAGAATATGCCCCCTCCGCAGCCTGTTTCCGCCAGTTCCGAACGACTGGGTTCGGATATCCATCCATATCGCCGTCAGGAGGGTATGGTTGCTGTTAGTCGAACTGGAACCCCGTCCAATACGCCGGACCTGCCTCAGGCAACTATATCCATTGGCGCCATTGATAATAGTTTATCGTGGCCATGGAAACATCCTGATGCTGTAAGTGGAAGACAACTCTGTAAATAATAACATGACAGAAGCTGACCTCTCAATAGTGGCGGAGCTTCCCATTTGGATGGCTTTTCCTTCCTGTTTCCCTCATCGGCCAGCCGTTCTCACAAAAGACACGCGATCATTTCCTCCCCCTCCTTACGTCTACCGCTTGGTGGAGCGGAACGCAGACCGCATTGCGTCGAGTGTTTAGTCAGGATTCGGACTTCCAGGAGAGCATGTTTGCGAGACAAATAGCCGTCATGAAGGGCCAAGCATGGAATGTGGTGGAAACATTGAAGCAGCCCGATCACGGACCTCTAGAACTCACACGGAGGACCAGAGTCTGCGTTTGGGACGATCTAGTTGATATCCCTGTTGCGATCCCGCTGCATGTCCCGTCGACCGAAATGCACAGGCAAGCGAGAGATCGCGAACAGCAAGAGGAAGAAATGGACATCAGCGCTGCTATATCTTCAGATGCAGGCCGTGACCTTCTAAACCTCGGCTCACCTACCAACGAACTACCCAACCCCAACAGATTCGAACTGTCCCGCGACAGAACATCTGTCGATTCAGATGCAAGACGACGCGCCGGCAGCCCTGTCTCAGTCCATGATTTCGGCTACAGCAACTTTGACGGGATGGGCGATGACGGCAGAGACCTAGCCGCCAGCTGGGCATCTGTGCCGCCGCGGTCCAGCGTTGGCCGATCGAAGCCCAAGCTCGTGGTTGACCCCAAACGGGCAGCGCACAGGAAGAACCAGTCAATCTCTCACCGACGGGGCAGCAGTGGGGTCGTGTTTGCCGGCGACGACCTCGAGGGCGACCTTGGCTATGCGGCGGCAGAAGAGATGGAAGGCCACGAACGCAAAGTCATCGTGGAAAGGCTCGAAGCTGTCAAGAGCAAGAATCCAGTTTTCACCTGGTGCTGAGCGAGTCAGGTTCTCGGCATGCCCTCCTTTACTATCGACTTTTGATATACCCACCCACGTTTTTTGGGGCGCCGTGGTTTCTTCTCATCAAGATCGGGCTTTTCCCACGTCCATCTTCCCTTCCTTAATGGCTCTCAATTTTGTCTCATGATATTTCGTCCTTTTTTGTTGTTTTGTTGGTCATCCAGGTCAAGGATATCTAAACGGGCCGTGGCATGAGCATATGGAGTTCTTTCTCGTGTTTTCCCCCTATGGGGCGTGGATGGGCATATGCCTTTTCAACTGGTGGATTTTGTTTTCTTCTTTTTTTTATTTATTAATCTTTTTTTGTCTGTCCCATCCCGCGGCGGGCAGACATAATATATTACGCTACTACTAACCGACTTGACTGACTGTTGCGGTATTTCATATGTGGATAGAGAAAGGTTGTAATGTTTTCGGGGGAGAGGATGGATATACCTTACCTTACCTTGCCTTTGTTTTCTTGGGACTACTCATGCTTCCTTTTCATTTTTATTCTTTTCTATATCTGTTTTATTTTGGGGGCTTCCTTCTTGATACTGTATGAACCTATCTACCTTCTTAGCTAGACCGTGTATATAATAATATCTCATCCATCTCGTTTCCATACTCCCATCAGGCAGCTTCCGCCAAGAACCCTTAGCTTAGTCAGCTGGTCACATGCCCCGGCCTTATCTTATCTTCGCAAATCCTCCTGCGTCATTCCAACCCCGAACAACCTCCCTCTCTCTTCTCCACGACACCACACCCTGTGTTCATCCGCCGTGCTAAGTGAATCGATGGGCGACCCCGCCACCGCCTCAGCAACACCCAGCAGATTGAGCCAGGTAACGCGCGAGGTATGGTGCTAGAAGGACCCTTTGTTCGCCGTACGTTTCATTCTCGCCTGTGCTGCCTTCGAGGACTGCGCATTTCGACTCGACTCGACTCGACGCGACTCGAGATTATATCAACCTCGGAAATTTCTTATTCTTTTAGAGGCCTTTTAGATATGAAGCTGCTACTGTGCTGGCCTTGAGGTGTCTTTACTTTTGATTCATTGATTCTTTTTGTTAAGATCTTATCTTGCCCGCGGTTCCAATATACGACGGGTGAGAGAAAGAGAAAGAATTCTAAGAGTCAAGATGAACCCGTCCGCAGCAATGTTGCTGAACCCCAAGGCGTTCAAAAAGCAGACGGCAAGGGGTATGTTCTACTTCCCCTCCGTTTTCTCTCACTGTCATCCTCACTTCCCTTTGCGCCTCAGAGTGAGGTGAGGTATAACACGGCGAGCCTCGCGCCCCTCAAACTTTTCGCTTTACTTACTGCTCCCCTATCTACATGTCGTGATTAATACTCACCTTCTTCTAAACAACCAGGCTCAGGTTCCAACTCACCCCAGCCAAACGGAGCGCCTTCAGGAACCTCCTTCAATCCTCGAACCCTCCTAAGCCCTCGAACTTTCCAATCAAGAAAACCACCCACAACAACAACAACCAGTGCGCCCATGTCTCCAAAACCCATGCCTCCCCAGGTAATCGGGGATAACATTTTCATGGGATCCGACGGAAACCAGAGCGACTCGCAGAGCGAGAAAACCGACTCGACACCCCAATCGCTTGATAGCGCTTCGTTTGAGCGACATAGAAACATGATCGAAGACATGTACGGAGTCGAAGACCGCAGCATGCAACCGCAAAAAAGGATAAAGCGTGACGATGGCCGTAATGGCGTGAGTGCCAGTAGCTCGAATGCGAGGCTTGCTTCGGCTTCGGGGACAGGATTAGGCGAGTATATGAAGGATCGCTCGGATACTAGTACGCCGTCGCTCTCTGAGGTGGCCACTATAGATCTTACAGGAGGTTGGTATCCTTGAACTCTGCAATATTGGTCATTTATTAACAATACTGTTAGATGACGATCAAAATGCCGACGATGACGTGGTTTTCCTGGGTGACAAGGATCTAGGAATGGAAGAGGTCTGCTATGGTAAAATTGATGGCGCCACCGTCCAGGCGCATCATGTCCCTCGTCCCGCGAAATCTGTCTTCGGCTCCACATCCTCCGACTGGCCTTCAATTCGATGTCAGCTCAAGCGCGAACGCGGCGCACATACGAGGATTGACATATTGGATTCTTCGCAAGTCGCCTTTGGGGTCATTGATTCCCGGGTTTCTGCTGCGTTGGCACCGCTTCTCGACTCTACGATAATTAAATTACGGACCCAAGTTCGCCTAGATTTTCGCAAGAAGAAGCCGAATGAATGGCCAGGGCAGCAATGCTCTGAGATATACCGAGTGTCAATTAACCTCTACGGACCTAGGAAGATGGCGGATGGGATTGGGAAGCATCTTGGCCAGAAGAATGTTTGGCTGGGGACGCCTAATTCGGTCGAGGCAGGCATTTCGACCTACAATCCCCATGCCGAAAGACGCCTAGTCCAGACAGCGAGTACGAACCGGTTCGCGGTTCAGTCTGAGACGCGCACCGCAGAGGAAATTAATAGTGCCGTCACGAAGATGTTCGACCAGCTAACGAGTGCGGAAAATATCCCGGAAATGGAACCACCTAGCACAATCAAAACGCCTCTACTTCAACACCAGAAGCAGGCTTTGTGGTACATGACAGAAAAGGAGAAGCCTCGGAAAATTGGTAACGAAAAGGAGGAGAATAATTCCCTCTGGAGGATCCATTATGAGCCCAACGGTAGAAAGGTTTATCGTGATATTGTCAGCGGAGTGTGCTCACAGGACGAGCCACCGCAGGTATATGGAGGGCTGCTAGCGGACATGATGGGGTTGGGCAAAACGTTAAGCATCCTTTCTCTGGTTCTTTCTTCACAGCTCCAATCTCTGGAATGGGAAATGCAGACCGTGGATAAGGCATCCGGCAATCCTACGGCACGGAACGTGAAGTCTACGCTTCTTGTATCTCCTTTGAGTGCTGTGCGCAACTGGGTTGAGCAAATCCAGGAGCATCTGGAAGAGAGTTCTCTTTCGTTCTACGTGTTCCACGGCCCAGCAAGGACACAAGATGCAAAGGAGCTGGCGCAGTATGACTTGGTCATCACTACCTACAGCACCATACTCAGCGAGATCGCCGGTAAAAGCTCCAAAAGGGGCGTAAGCCCGCTTACGCAGATGAACTTTTTCCGCATCGTTCTCGATGAAGCCCACGCTATTAGGGAGCAGAGCGCTGCGCAAACTCAGGCAATCTTCAGTCTTGATGCCCAACGTCGTTGGTCAGTGACGGGAACGCCAATCCAAAATAGACTTGAGGATCTAGCATCTGTGACCAGGTTTTTGAGACTGCATCCCTATGTAGAGAAGTCTCAGTTCTCAGGTTACATTGTTTCCCCTTTCAAATGCGAAAATCCAAACGCGATTACGAAACTTCGTACGCTCGTCGACTCGTTCACGCTTCGTCGGGTCAAGGACCGTATAAACCTCCCACCCCGACATGATAAGATCATCACCTTGACGTTTTCGGAGCAGGAGAAGATGTTGCATGAATTCTTCAGGAAGGAATCTAATGTTATGATGAATGCTATTGCGGGCCAGAACAAGGATAAGATGAGAGGAAAGATGTACCATCTTGTTTTGAAAGCAATGATGGTTTTGAGACAAATCAGTGCTCATGGAAAGGAGCTCCTCGACCAGCAGGATCGTGACCGGTTTAAGGGCCTATCCGCCGGCGACGCTATTGATTTAGAAGACATTGAAGAAGGGGATTCTTTAAATGTCGCTGAGAAGAAGGCATATGAGATGCTTTCGCTGATGAAGGAATCATCTGCCGATGTATGCGCAAAATGCGGCAACTTCGTTCTCCAGTCGTCTGAAGATACTCCCATTGATAAGGATACGGTCGTGGCTGTCATGCTCCCTTGTTACGATATTCTTTGTGCGGAATGCTTCTCCCCCATTCAGCAAACTTTTGACAACGACGGTCCGCGGCTTCAGCTTTGTTGCGCATTCTGCAAAGGATTAATCCCAGCCACCTACTCTGCGATCACACGGAATGGTTTTGAGAAATTCCAAGCCTCACAATTATCCGCCAGACAGAACCCCAAGCAGGCGAAAAGATTCGGTCAATACGAGGGTCCGCATACAAAGACCAAGGCTCTAATATCTCATCTCCTAGATACAATCGAAGAAAGCAAGCAAAAGCCCGATGAACCACCTATCAAGAGCATCGTCTTCTCCTCATGGACCTCGCACCTCGACCTAATAGAAATCGCCTTAGACGATAACGGGATTAACACCTTCACCCGTCTTGACGGCTCGATGACCCTTAAACAACGCAGCGCCGCCCTCGAGGCCTTCCGGGATGACGACAACGTGACAATACTCCTTGCCACCCTAGGCGCTGGGGGGGTCGGCCTCAATCTAACATCCGGCTCCAGAGTTTACATTATGGAACCGCAGTACAATCCCGCTGCCGTCGCACAGGCTGTGGATCGGGTACACCGTCTCGGACAGACGCGGGAGGTAACAACTGTCCAGTTCATCATGAAGGATAGCATCGAGGAGAAGATCGCGGAACTGGCGAAGAAGAAGCAGCAGCTGGCGGATATGAGTTTGAATCGGGGCAAGGCGGATAAGCGGGAGATGCAGCAGGAGAGGATGAAGGAGTATCGGAGCTTGTTTACCTAGTACAGACAGGCTGCTACCCTTACATCCTTTTCCTGTTGATTTTGTCCTCTGTTCAGATCCCGGAACCCCCTCGCAAGCATTCACTTCCGCGACTTTTCCCCCGGCACTTATCACCCTTTCCTCACCGGCGTACAACTACATATGGCCGACATCCGACAATTCAATCAATCCTTTCATTGTCAAGAAATTCATAAAATCTCTCACGGAGGAAGCTTTTGATGAACTAATGATAGGCGGCTGGCTGTTCATTTTCATTTTCATTTTTCATTTTTCATTTTTCTTACTTGCGGCGTTGAACTACAGGCTAAGTTTCTCAGGAGGTGGTGATTATTTCATTGAAAAACGATTGGTTCCCTTTCTAATGTCATTTATGGCTTGCTGGCTTGCTGGATGGATAACATATACCCTGGTTTACTACTAATGTTCTCTGTTCTTTTCGTTTTCCCTCTCCGCCGGCATGTATTTGTTTAATTTTTTTTTGCTTTTGGTTGTATTTGTTTTTGCTTTATATTGCTTGAAATCGATATTTCTGTTTATTTCTCAGGCGGCCTTTTTTTTACTTTTATTTTTTGCTTTTTGCTTCTTGTTTATTATCTTCTGTCTTCTTTTCATCGGTGCGGGGGGGGGCACATTCGCAGACGATTACTTACGAAGGATAGTCCAAAAGAAAGAGAAATAGAGAAAGATAGATATCTTGATCATACATGTATTTGAGGGTCCCTATTTAAAACACGCCCATCCACCATACGACGGAGTCCATCGGGCAAAAAAACCAAGGGTATCTATCTCTCACCCATTACGCCATCCTCCACATAAATCCCAAAACAATCAATAAATCCAATCACAAAACACCAAGCAAAAAGAACCCCCCAGTCCACAAAAACAAACCAAGCCGGCATAGCATGCACACATATCCAACCCTTCCCCCCCTCCCCCCCTAAACGAAAAAAAAAAACCCTCACCCCACCCTCCCCACCCTCCCCCCTTCCACCCCCGCCAACACCCCCTCAACCCTCTCCCCCAGCCTCCTCATCTCCCTCCTCCTTCTCCTCCTCTCCCCCTCCACAACCCTCAACTCCCCCGCCAACCGCCGAATCCTCTCCTCTTGCTCCTTCTCACTACTCCCAACCCCGGGGAGCACGCTGATCAGATACTCGATCTGCTGCTCCTTGATGATCAGGTCGCGGGCGAGCTCGCGTTGGCGCTGGGCGAAGGTGTGTGGGGGGTCCGGGGGTGGTTCGGTGGGTTCGGGGGGGGAGCCGGTGGGGTTGGGGTCGGTGGTTGTTGTGGTTGTAGTGGTGGTGGTGGTTGTGGGAGCGGGAGGGGGAGGGGGGTTTTTGGGGATTTTGTTTAGTTTGGGGATGGCGGTGGGTATGTTTGGGGGGGGTTGGGCGGGGGAGTGATCGTGGTAGGTTGTTAGGTAGCAGAGGGTTGCGTAGAATTGGGTTGCGAGCTGGGGCGTGGTCAGATGGTAGGGGGAGAGGTAGGGGGAGGGGGTTTGTTAGGGATGGTCCGTACCTGGTCAAGGCATGTTTGGAGCTGGGTGAGGATGTCGGCCATCTTGTGCGGAGCGGAGGTGAGGATGCAAATGGGGGCGAGGTTGGTGCTGGCTGTTGGGCCTTGCTGGATGGGGGGATCCAGATATCGTGATGGTTACAGAAACATGTATTTGGTTATTTGGCCGTAGAGGGGCGGGAGGCGTGGTTAACTAGAGGCAGAGATGTGGTGAGAAGAAGACGTGAAGTGAAGTTGAAGATTGTTGCGGCTCAAAGCTCGGACAGAGCTCCGAACGGCGCTAGTGAGAAGCTCAAATATTTACGAGTTTGGCCGCATCTTTCTTTTTCTCTTCCACCACCACCCATCCACTCAATATCTCGATGATACAGCTACGCTCTCCGTCCATTTTCATCTCCCTCCCCTCGCGCAGTCTCCTCCAATGCGCCCACCGCCCATTCTCCACTAACACCCAATCCGCCCCAACCCCTCCCACCCCTCCCACCCCCCCAACCACCAACCACCATGACCTCCCATCATTCCTCTCCTACGCATCGCGCACCTCTCTCGACCCCACCAGCACCACCTATGTCGGCACGCACTACGAATACACCATTCTCCAGACCCTGCGCCGCTTCTCCCTAGACCTCACCCGCATCGGCGGCCGGCAGGACTCCGGCATCGACCTCGTAGGCACCTGGCATCTCCCAGACACACATTCACCTCCCTTGCGCGTAATCGTCCAATGCAAAGCGCTCAAACGAAAAGTCGGGCCAAACATCATCCGCGAGCTGGAGGGGACGTTTGCCGGTGCGCCCGTGGGCTGGCGCGGGCAGGGGATCCTGGGCATGTTGGTTAGTTCGAGAGAGTCGACGATGGGGCTGAGGCAGGCGCTGTTGAAGAGTCGGTTTCCGCTCGTCTGGGTGTTTGCGGAGTTGGATGGGAGGGTTAGGCAGGTTTTGTGGAATAGGGGGGCGGAGGAGGCGGGGTTGGCGGGGTTGGGGGTTGAGGTAAGGTATGGAGGGGATGGAGGGCCGGAGGCGGAGAAGACTGTCGTGTTAACGTGGAGAGGGGAGGAGTTGAAGGGGATTGAGAAGGGGGGGTGAGCTGGAGGGTTACTTGGAAGGAATTGTTAAGTGGATTCAAATCTATCCACACATGCATCGCCCTGCGATCTAGGAGGGGCATGCGGTTGGAGATGGTCCCTGGTTAATATGATGACCACACACGCCGAGCACTGTTCGAAATGAATAGGACGAAGTGTGGATGTTACTGAACTAATGCGTATCCGGGGTGAAGGAGTGAGGCGCATGTTCAAGGTTCCAAGCCATGTTCTCCTACGGAATCCATATGTCCCCGCTATCTGCGGGATAATGATGCCAGGAGGGTGTGAGAACGGAATGCAGAATCCGGACGAACCAATGAGCAGGATCAACCATCAGGAGGGAGAATTTGAATAGAAGGGCTGAATAAACGCATGCAACCCTAGATTTTCGGAACCTTATCCGAATCGCAGGGATATATGCTTATTCCGCAATGGTCTGCGGAGGAGTTACTATTTACATGGCCATATCCTCTATTTACACACAACCAGGCTAGAAGAAATGGAGCAACTGACTAAAATCAACTCAATCACCCCCGATACAAACACAGGCCCAACTCACAAAGACGCAGAACGAAATCAAATCAATTGCAGAGTTTGCCGTCGACCACCTCCACACTCGTCAGCCCCCTATCTGACGTAAATATCTCCAGACTTTCACACTAGCCTATGTAGTACCGAGGTTACGCCTGATATAAAACCACCAGCTCCCCACCTGTAGCTTGTCAGCCAAGGCATAAATAAACACACCTGAAAAACCCTCCCCATCTACCATTAAAATCCATATCATATCCCCCCTTCAATCTAAAATGTCAAAAGGATACAAAGCCGCAGCCGTAGTCTTCGCGCTGATCGCTGCAGGACATACAGTATGCCCAGCCCCACTATCTTTGCCCCAACTCTTATCTAGAGGGCCAGCACGAGCTTCAAAGCTGGGCCGCTAGGATAACTAGTTAATATACAACACCCTGCTAGAAACAAATTCGCTAACTATCCATGTTCTCATTTTTTTGCGTGGGGATATATAGTTTGCAGGCAAAGAATGGACGAAAGATCCGAAGTTTAAGGCGCTTTCGAGGCCCGTGGGCGCGTTTGCGAGGGCGGGGTGGTATCAGGTATGTTATTTTTGGTTTTTGTTAATTGATTTTTTGTTTTAATATTGGTAATGAGGTGGATAGGAGGGGGGTTATTATATGATGTCTATTTTTGCGCTCTTTTAGGGGGTGGTGCATTAGATATAATAATATGCAAACTATGTGCCTGCCACCGCTGGCGTCTATATATGTGCTTGAAGACGTTTTGGATCGCCAATATTCTTTCAAGCTTATTCCGTCCTTATATTTTCACACAATTTGGCCATGACGTTGCCTTCCTTTGACAAAATCACCACAAGAACATGAGCTAACTATTAGAGATATAGGGAAGCATCTTCTTCCTAATTGTCGGTAAGTAAAACCTGCCTCATCCTCGACCTGCTGTAACCCCATCTAAAATATCAAACCAAACCCGCCCATCGTCGTACTCCCTACATAGCTAACCAAACCTAGCCCTCCAAAATTACCGCTGGTCCCAGACTACCACCGGCGCCCTCACCGACCCGGTCGAAAAGGCCATCGCCGCATTAGCCACCGTGCTCTGCCTGGGCAGCTCAGCGTGGTATAACAATAACGGCATTCGTGATACCGCCGCTATTGTTGGCGTCGCGGGGTGTGTGCAAGGGTGGGTGGCGTTCTTTTCGAAGGCGTGAGTTGATGGGTGAGTGAGTGAGTGAGCGTCGTGAGGAGAGGAGGTGGGGACGTTGAAATTTATTAATGGGCGGGGGGTGATGTCAGATGGGATGGAATGGGTTTTGTACGCTGATTGATTGGTTTAATTAATTTGTTGGATGTATATGCGCGTTTGAATCTTTGAATGGGTGATGGATGAGTGGACGAAACTGAACCGGGTTCGATGTGCCGGACGAGGGGGATTGCTTTTGATCCTCCATGTATGTATATTGCAAAGATAAACCCATATTCCCGTTGGGAGCTGGGAGCTGGGAGCTGGGAGCAAATATCAATTGATCCGTTCATTCATTCCACCCAGGAACTGGCCACCCGTTCTCCCCCCCGCCCCGTTCCGGCCAGCCCTCCGGTATCTCCGCACATGTCGGGAGAATATATCTATTCTCGCACTTTGCAACGGAGTTACAGGTCAAGGCACACAAACCAAATGTCATGCAGTAACACTCCGCCGCCGGCGGACAATAGACGGGAGGCATCTGCATGATTACTGCATTTTTATTTTGCGCATAGGCATAGGAGGTTAGTTTGGTATGAATGTAGAAAGTGTGGTGAAAACCCCCGAAAATCCCCCGGACGAAGGGGTGGGAAGGGGTAGTTAACAAAAAGAAGAAACACCATCTAGAAAGGCGGGTGGAGCAGATGAAGATCAAACTTACTATGCCACAAATATTCCAATACTCTCCCCGCAACCCTATCCTCCAACCCCGTCTCTACCAACCACCTCCTCACCCTCTCATACTCCGCCTTCCCCCTCATCCTCACCCGCTCCCTCGTCACCGCGAACTGCGACGAGCACGGCGCACCGACAACACTGGGCACTCGTGCATTGGGGAATATTTCTTGAAATGCAGACGCGTAGGCTGCTTCAGATTTGAGACGGTCTGGGACCTCCTCGGAGGGATTAATGGTGAGCGACATAAGAGAGGGGTTCAAGGGGTGAATTTCATCCGGGCAGCCGGGGACCCAGGCACAGCGGAGAGGCGCGTAGCCGACGCTGTACACATGGGGGAGGCGGAGGGAGGTGAGGATGGGGACCGAGTCTATTTGGGGGCCGGGTTAGAGGATTTGCTTTTTGGCTATACATATCCTCCATAGAGGAAGAAAGGCGTGCATCGTGAAGAGTTGCCGTACCGTAAATCGGGTCATCATTATGCCATTGGTACCGTTTGCCGTGGATAAAGACCATGATATCTGGTAGTTTATCGTAATTGTCAATTATATACCTATGTCTCATCTGTTAGAGCCGTGATAATCTGACAAACAGGGAATATCGGAACAAGAATACAAACGTCAAATATACCATTGCCTCCCTCCCCTTATTCATAGGAACTGTCAACTCCGCACGCGGATCATCAACAACATAAATATTCGCATGCCAGTCCGCCAGATATTCTCTGATCCATGATGTGTCGTCGTCTTTTAGACTAGCTACAATCAGTGACTTGGAGGAAAGGATAGCTTTCGAGGATTTTGATAATGGATTGGTTGTAGACGGAGCTGAGTTCAATGTTGTGTCAACAAAGAAGTAGAGGAAGATGGCTAGCACAGAAACGATGGATATGGCCCCACGATGGGATTTTAGGAAGCGGATGAGAAGTCTCATTGAGACACTTGTCTAATGGGAGGAATTCCGCGTAGATTTCCGCTCTCTCTAGAGTTTCTATCATAGAATGAGGTTGCAAAACGGGATGCTTAGATGGTCTCTAGGGTTGCAAGATCACATGATAGATCACTCACTCTCCCTATGACGTAATTTTAGTTAATGATACAGACTTCATCATCCTCTTCACTCAAACATCCCCCTTCGTTGACATCAACTCCTCAGTTTTACCAATACCTGCTTACTTGCTTAGCCTGTGTTAGCTGCCATGGAGCGAACCAACCTAGACGCCAGCATCGATACTAGTATGTGCCGGGGGCAAATCGCTGCAGGGTGCGATGTCGAAAGATACCAAGCTTATCTGGATGACCTACTAGAGGCAAAGGCAGAGATTGAAGTGTAAGTTCTCCCACTATCTCCCATAGACAGTATGTGTCAAGCTTACCTTAATCATGAGATAATAGAGACTACGCCGAGGGAGAGCCACCTGGACTTTCCAAGGATGTGTATCAGAGAATCTGGTGTCTGAAGCAGCCAGTTGAATACGACGAACTTATTCCCATCTCATCCAAAATAAACACGGATGCAATCTTAGAAGCCTACCGCACAGGGAAGCTTGAGATTAAGCCAGGAATGGTATCGGTCTGGGTTGATGGAAAACAAATCACTCCCCTGATGCCGGAGGATTGGGACAAACTCTGCCCCTTGTGGGAACAATACAAGGGTCATGCTATCTGGCTTGAAACTGTATGCAAGTATTCTTGTTATTCCCTTATTTCTATTGACCATACTGAGACACTGTAATATGTAGGGTGAAGGTGTCCTGCCTTGCTTTGCCCCTTTCTCAATCCCAGCTTCCAACCTTCAAACTACGCAGAACAATGTTTGAAACCCCAACACTCTTGGATTTCCTCGTAACTACAAACTTATGATGTTTTTTTGCGGAATCACGTCCAACACCGGCTCGCGAGTGAAAAACTGGGGCCGTTAATAGGGGGCGCTTCTGGGCTGAACTCTGGCCGAGGGAGATTTTTGCAACATAGAATGAAACACGCAGCATGCTGGCTGGCCGGCCGCGCCCCCTAATAAACTTCCACGACTGCGGCCCGGTTGCAGTGGATCGATCGGTTCTACGTGTGGAAAAGAAGGGTTGAGATGAGGGCGTTTTACATGGTCTAAAAACCCATGAGATATGGGTGAACCATCAACGGAAACCAGACATATTTTGGAAGAAAAGAAAAGGCTTGTCTTCATTGAGAACATTATCTAGCCAGCAACGCGAATAAGAAAAACAAATTTAACATATTTTAGAAAACTGTCCACAGGGTCTAAAACAAGGGGTCATATTAACAGCAATAGGAAAACAGAACCGGCAGCTTTCGTCATTAAATTCATCGCGAGCATAGCAGTGTGTAGATGGGAACTTGCTTTGAAAAACAAAAACAAAAGATGTCAGGCGCGTCGCATCATAAATACATACAGAGGAGGTTCCGCTTGAAGATAGCTAACCTATCTCCGAATAACATATCGTCGTAACACATGGGTAGAAGGGGAGGAAGTAGAAAGTGTAAAGGGGGTTCTAGAACGGGATGAATGGAGGGAGAGGGGAGCAATTATCAGATCAAGGATGATAGGTATCGACGGTTCAGGGCAGAAGAAAGCGTGATGGCTGCGGGACCATTGTTTCACGTGGTCTACTTCGATATTTTCGATCCTGATTTGGGATATCGAATCTTTCGTTTTCGCGTGGTTTAATGCAGAGCTTAAGACAAAATAAGCTATTAGGAACCACTGCTAAACAAATTCCAAAGCCACCCACCTCGAGTAGATGAGTCTTCTCTCTCTCTCTCTCGGGATGAACGACGCTCTGGACCCTCTGATCTCCGGCCCGACTCCAGCACATCATTATCGACGCTGGAATGCTGGTTAGGTCCATTTCGATCGGCATTGCTTGAGAGTGGAGGTTGAGGGGGACTATCTGGGATGACAAACGGATTCGTCTGACTTCCTGAACCAGACGGTCTGGATGGGGAGCTAGCACGCGGTTGCTGTTCCGTCGTTGGGCCATTGTTGCTTGAACCTGTCGGAGACATCGCCCCAATCACTCTCCGGCAATGTGGACAAGTATCGTGTGCATCCAACCAGGGCTCTATGCAAGATCCGTGGAACCAATGCTCGCATGGCAGCATAGTGACTTCGCAATCGGCCTCCACCTTCTCCATGCAGATACCGCAGTCTGCAGTACCATCGAAGCTAGAGCGTCTCCCCTTGGCCAGTTTATCCTCGAAGACTTTCTGCAACGGCTTGTGTTGGAGGAGTTGAAGCTGATTGATTGTGGCGCCTCGAGATGTACGAAGTTGAGATTCGCCGAGGGTTTCAACGGCTTGGAGAATTAACGCAAGCGTGGCGGCTCCTATTCCATCGCCAATTGTTTCCGGATGACCGTAGGCATCCAGATGTGGCCCTCCAATGATGCTGAAAATGGGTTAGCTGAAGTGCAACAAACTATGGATGGGGGAGGGACAAGACTTGCTCTCTTAAATGTGCTATCGGGTTGACGTTTGCCTGGGGACGATTGGGGTCCCTCGGAGACAAACGCCAAGGAAACGGCAAGTTCGCATCTGCACCATCTTGGTTGTGCATACCCAAAGGAGATCGTCGGTGGGGGAAACGGGGGGATGGCATTCCGTAACCAGCACGCTCTGCTGTGAAGTCTTCCAATAGACCAACTAGATCGGGGAAGCGATCCACTAGATCAGGGGGCCCTCCGCGTTGATTTCGTGGGTTTCCCGTTGGGCGATATGTGGTGCTCGTAAATGAAAATCGGCCATCAGGGGAGCGGTAGTGACGGTAGGTCGTCCCGCTATCTGGAGATTCTTCAAATTCATAACCTTCATTTCTCGGCGGCCGGACCCCATGACGTGCCCAAAGGTTCATGGGAGGCGATAAAGAGCGGCCGCGAGAACGGAGAAATGGGCTCTCATCATCACGATTATCATGATAATCACGATCTGTAGTTTCGGGCGCAAGAGGTTGTGGAAGAGGGTTTTCCAACTAATAACATGGGTAATTAGCAAATTGATATCGACAGATTTTCCACACTCTGCTGCACGAACGTGCTTGGAGGTAATAGGAGCGGTAATTATCGGTCATATACGTACAATCTCAACGAAATCTGAGCTGCACAATGGACACTGCAAAGAGTCCTGTCCTTGTCTTGCAGATATCCGCTGACAACCATGACAGAATAGTCTTTCTTGAGGTGTTTGATCAGCCATGGCGGAGGTGGAATAGGGAATGTCTCTTTTTTCAAGAAAAAGGATACGTCGACGGCCTACTAGCCCCTATACCCTTGGGGGTGGGTAGAAGAGGCGGCGGTGGCCGGGTAACCGATATAGCCCCCTAAAGGGGGATGCGGGGCGCGTGATGACCGGCGTTCTTCGTGGAGTGAAAACGCGTCGATATCAGAATTGACGACGGTGTCTCATTGGCGGCAGTAAATGGAAGGGCCCCAAATACTCAGAAATTTACGTGGATAAGCTGATGGGAATCATGTAGGAGGTTGAGGATGAAATGAAATTGCTGATGTAGACGACCGAGGGAGGGGAAAGTGTCAGGATCTATACAGGCGAGAGAGGGGCGACGCGGGAGTCAAATAGGGTTGGCCAGCAGAGCAGGACAATAAGCCGGCAGCTTCTTAGAAGACTGAACCAGACAGAATGGTAGACATCCGGCGGTTGACAGCGCAGACAATCCGCGAGTTGTTGACGATGTCTGCGAGAGAACAATGGCGATGACGTCTGCGGGCGATCCTGCTTAGTCAGGCTGCTAACAAGTCCCGTGACCTGCCCAACCTCCACTGCTTCCGGCGGATGTCGGCGTTGTCAACAACAACTTCTTGGAATGAAATACGCCAACGGTGAAAGAGAGAAAAAGAGGGAGAAAGAGGAGACTCATTGTTGATGAGCCATATGCGAATCCCAGCGACCACGCTGTCACTGAGAGTCTTCATGCGCCATGACCCTCCCAGCTCGCTACTACTACTAGTAACTACTGGACTAGTATGTTTCTCTCTATCCACTATGCCAACACACAAGGACATCTTTGCAGCGTATGAAGGGCGTCTAAGTGGTTAAAGTCTTGAGATTTCCACTTTTCTCTTCCCGCGTGGCATTCATTCATTCTGTCATGACTGGCTGCGTCATGGACGAGGCTGGCCGCTTGCCGCTGTGGTACAATATATAAATACTAGTACTTCCCGTTGATGCTTTGTGTGAACTCAACGCACTATTTATTGTACATTGTTCCTTCTTTGCCCAAAAGGGATTGACCAGTAGCGGAACCCGCTATGAAAGAGACAGCTCTCCTTCATAGTATATTATTAGATCTTTGTTTTGAAATCTGTCGGGTTGAAGCATACCAGGCAGACCTTTGTGGATGACTTCCCTCACTCTCCTGTGTGACCCTTTGTGACGGCCTAGGATTCAGGCTTCGGAGGAATCCGGATTGTTAAAGTCGGAAATGTTTGATGTTTGTCATGTTGCTTGGAGGATATGGGCTTGGAAGCGGCCTTGTTTGCGTCCAAGAAGACGGGATCATGCTCACATACAAGATGACTTATATATGTTCTTGGTATGGAGATCTACTTCTTAGTCTACAGACTGCAGGCTAAAAATATCTTATTTTGACAGCGGTGCATTCCTGATCTTAAGAACTGCAAACAAATTTAGCTACATGGCCCCCCTTCATTATTAATGTCTAGATTGCAAGGGAAGAATAATAAAGACCCCCACCAATGGGGTGGCAATGGGGAGACAATAGCGAGCTATCTACTCCTCAGCAATGCGGGTAATATGGAAAGCCTGTTTATCCTTCTCATGAGGCCTGGGCAACATGTACTGGGACCTAATGACAGCCCTAACCTACTACTAATGTTTTATAAGCAACCTGATAATGACTGAGAGGATGATGGGCATAAAGAAGCAGTACCACTCAGCTCAGCACAATATGAAGGCCTTTCAAGAGACCTGGGGGGAGAACCCCTGAGGGATCAAGGTGGTTAAAGCACTAAAAATGATAGACTCAGAGAGATGGAGTACCTCCTCTGGATCTACCTATTACCCTGAAAACTGGTTGGACATTAAGGAACTAGAAGAGAACTAATAGTAGCAGTAGTCTCTACCCCCCCTTTGACAAGGGTAGAATCTATATGTAATCGATAACAACTATCTTGCAGAGTGGTAAGACAGGGTTTAGGTCCCTGCACCAGTGCCCAGGGTTGGGCTAGCACACCTCTTCTTGGTTACATAGGCTTAGCTGGGGTAGTTGAATCAAAAACAACTTTATGTAGGAAGAATAATAAAGACCACGCATTAAGCTCATATGTATTATATATGGTATATCGAAAAGAGAAGAGAGACGACACATAAAACAACAGGTAGGTAAAATATGCAGAGAAATGAAGATGACAGGGGAAAAAAATCATACGAAATCATTAAAAGGAAATAGATCCGCCAGATATAAACTCGCCAGCAGCAGCAGCAGCGACCACGCACCGATGGGGAACATAATCCCTTCTCAAAAGCCTTTCCGTCGTGCCACCTAGCACCTCAAACCCTGCGGGATATCATATCGAAACCTCAAAACTTCCCCTCCAACCGAATGTCCCCAATCCACACCAGGCCGTAATTCATCTCCAATCATCATCCCCACCCACCCCCATCCAGACGTCTACCGCCTCTTCGCCCCCTTCATGATCAAACCCCCCACCACGCCCGCCGCCAACGCCACACCTCCCAAAATCGCAACGCCCACCAATCCCTCCTTGGCGACCTTATCATCAATCAACGTCCTTAAACTCGCAGCTTGAAGGTTTCCGGGTTCATGGTCGAGAAGGAGATCGTTATATCTCCGGGCTTCGCCGTAGTTGCCTAGCTTGTAGTTTCCGAGGGCGAGGTAGTAGAGGCATTCTCGTCGGCGTTCGCGGGCTGATTTGAAGATCTCGGAAAGCAGGCGGACGCCTTCTTGCTGCTCGTTGCGCGCGGAGGATTTTATTAGGCCCTATGGGTTGGGGGTGTTAGTTGGTTCCTGGTGTCATGATGCAGATGCTATTGGGGGGTTGGATGGAGTGTCTGGGTTGGCAGAGAAATACGGAATAGGGTTGTATGTACCCAGGCATAGTTGAATTTGGTCTGTACGCCAACATATTCTCCCTCCTTCTCGTACTGTGCTCGCAGAACTTGCAGCTCTGCGGGTTTTAGCGGGCTGTGGGCTGTCGTGTTAGCTGTTGTTGCGGGGTGGACAGTGGAGGAGCGCATTCTGCACTCCTTGAGGAATCCTAGAGACGGGGTCAAGCTGTACAACTAACCTCTCAGCATCCGCCGCATCTGCATTTTGAAATATGTTAGCAACAGGCACACGGTTAAGTTTGGAGCCTGCGGACGGACATACATGGAAGATTTGAACCCATAGGACTGTCCGAGGGGTCGTTTTTCTTGGGCAAGCTGTTCGGATAATGCTGTCACAGGAAGACCGCAGTCAAACAGGCCACTGAAACTGTATTGTCTGGAATGCGGATGTCTGGCCAGCAAGAGATGTAGATATGCCGTGGCGCTGCCGAGTTTTGGCGGAATTGCGGCCGCCAAGCGCCAAGTCATGTGGCGGTTGCTGCCGCGACGGGAAAACGTCAACAGTCTGACCTCATCGCATATTTCTTTTGTTTCTTCGGCACATCCACCACGAAGCTATTCGAACACACAACTCAATTCAACGTTTAACAACCCATCCACATCTCCGTCTACAGTGACACTCCGCCAAAATGCTACTCGACGAAGATCCCGCCACCGTTCGTCTCCCAACCCATCCCGAGAGAGCATAAAACAACCAACTGACCAACCCCATAGCTAATCCACCACACAATCGGCAACTTCAACATCCAACCCGACAAACTCGCCCTCACCCGCATAACAGACTCCCTCTCCTCCCTCCAACAATCCCGCGACCAGCGCACCCGCGAAGCCGAAATCTCCCTGCGCAAACTCGCCCGCAACCTCAACACGCTAAACGCGCAACACGCCGACAATGTCGCCTCGCACGACCCATCGCGCCACGCGGCACAGGTAGTCGAGCTGGACACGAAGAAATTCCGCATTGCCAAGGCCGCGTCGGAGTTGGAGATTGAGAGTGAGAGGCTGGAGGGGGAGTTGGAGATGTTGAAGGCGAAGCTGGCGGAGTTGGATGCGCAGGGGTTGGAGGGGGATGAGCTGGCGAGGAGGGAGAGGGAGGTGGATGATTCGACGATGTGGGTTTTGCTCTTTTTTTTCCGGATGTCCAGATGGCTCTGCAGTGTCCCCCCCCCCCTGGATGCGGTTATGGCTTTCTTCGGATATAATTGTTGCGCGCTAGTTATGAGGTGCGCATGAGAGAGTGCTGAAAAACTAATCGAGTATTACAGACTGCGACTAAAAATCTACCGATCTCTCGGGATTGACGTCGAAGCGGACGAGGCCGGGAACTACAATAAAGCCATCATCCGAAATAGTCGAAAAGGAGACGTCCACGTCGTCAACATCGATCCTAAGTTCTCGAGGTTCTTCTATGCCAATTACTTCTGGCAAACGATGCAGGGGTGATTTGATTACGATGTATTGCCGCGGATTATGGCGTCTGGATACCCCTTGTTTGGTTTTGTGATAATGATATGTAAAGGGGGTTTTTTATGGGAGGGATTTTCGTTGCAACCGGCGTACAAGGCATGGATAGTGGAGGGACGG
Organism: Onygenales sp. PD_10; assembly: GCA_032988465.1. Lineage (NCBI taxonomy): Eukaryota > Fungi > Ascomycota > Eurotiomycetes > Onygenales > Onygenales sp. PD_10. The sequence continues at coordinate 68,836 of JANTQH010000154.1, forward strand.
AATAATTTTTCGATTGGGGACTGCATATTCTATCTGGGTGTTTTGGAATATATATGTATTCAGCATTGAAGACGAAGGTGACAGCCTAGACTATCGCAAGGATCCGATTTGGTTCGACCGGTTGATCTATGGTCCTATTAACATATACATCTGATAGGCACTGCAAAAAGTAGTAGTGGCCAAACAGTCACTTCCGGAAAGCTTCATCTCTCAAACACCACCGCACCCATGCTGTAACCCTCACCACAGTGTATTAGACCTTCTCCGTCCCCTGCTGCAAGGCTTCATCACCCTCCAAACGCTCTTCAACCCCATCCATAATATCCATAGCAGCCTTCTCGTCCATAAACCACGTCTTCAGCCACGCCAGCTTCTCCAGCTTCTCGCAACGCACATCACGCATCTTCGGCCCCGCCACCTCATCAAAATGCATGTTACAAAGCCCACCAGCAGCATGCTTAACCTTGCGGCCCTGCAGAAACAACTCCGTCGCCTTTCTCATATCCATATACCCCTCCGTCGTCATCGCCTCGGGAAAATCCTTCATAAAATCCTCATTGATAGCCTTGGCAACATACGGATTCGGCCCCTGCGCAGCCTTCACCCGGTCACAATCACGCACACCCGTCCTCCCATCGCACAGTCGGCACATGAACACCTTGGGCATGGCCCGCAATTCCTGCCGTCGGTCGTGAAGTTCATAGGCGTACTTGCCCACGAGTATTTGATGGAGCCAAATTATTATGTTGTAGAAGACCGTTTCCCAGGTGGTTGTGTCGGTGGAGAAGACAAGGATGGCCGATTCCCCAGACCAGCATAGCGCGTGTAAAAAAATTACCAACAAGTGGCTCCATGGGATGCGATTTGCCAAGCCATGGGTCTCAAGCGCGCTCTCGTTACATTCAAAGATTGATTGGAAGGTTCGCGGGTAGAACTGTCTCTTTTTCATGCCCCGGCGGACCCAGATTAACGGAATTATAAAGCATGCCCACGAGATGAGGCACCCATGGATTAGCGCAGCGGTGATCTGGAGGGCGTGGCCCATTTTTGATTTTTGGTCGGTTTCTGTGTGCGGTATTGGGGTATTGGCTGGGCTTCGCCAGGTGGACTGTAGAGGGATTGCGCGCGAGAGTGGGAGTGCTGAACGTTGGATCTTGGAGCAAGTCAAAGCAGCGATGGGCCGAGGGTGTTGGTAGCGGATGACAGCAAGGAGCGAAAGTTACATCAGCAGAGATGGGGATGGGACTGGGATGGCGAGCAGTTGGAGAGGCGAGCCGTGGTGGAAGTTGGTGGTATTGAGGATGGAGATGGGAAAAGGGAGAGGACAAGGAGGTTTCAAGAGCGGGTAGTTGCCGGGAGGACGGGCAGCCAAATGGAAACTCCCACCAGCAGAGTTGACATTTTGGATCGTTGGTGACGACTTTGGCAGCTAGGATTAAGCTTAAAGTTTCATCTAAACGGGGAATTAGGAGACACTATATTTGAATCTGTATACTCGAAATATTGTTATGGGTATAGAAGATCGAGGGAGGGTAGACTTGGAGGACATCGTTGGGGCCGATGGTCTCGCACCTCCTCCTTCATATAAACGGTTGAGGCAGGCGAGGACGAATCGATATCGAAAAAAGAAAGAAAAGGAAAGATCGAGCGTGATTCAGAAACTGTTCCTCCTGGTTGTACTTGAAGTCCCGCTCCTGAACATCTTCATCCCGTATTGCGTTTCTCCCTTGAGAGCTTCATTCCTCCTAGTATCTGCCCCTTCCTGCCTCCTCCTTGCTGCGGAACTCCCTAACCTCCAAGGATCAAGTGGCAATCCCCTTTCCACATCCTTGGAAGCCATTCTTCCGTCTCCATCGTCGCCCCATCGAAGTTTCATATAATGGTTTAGAACCTGGGCAAAGACGACGAGCGCAACGCTAACCCAGGAAATCCACTGGCCAACCTCGTACGGCTGCTCGTTCATCGGGAAGTCCTTCATTCTGTATTCGGCCAGGACAACATTTGTGATGAACGCGCCAAAATGGGCAAGCATCAGGTAATAGTGGGCACTCCTCCACATTGGCAGGTACCACGGCTTTCGCCCTTGGGATTGAGGCAGGACCGGTGATGAGGGTGCGGGCGAAACCGGTTGTACTGATGCTGTCATGCCATCACATTTGCTGGTATTCTGTCTGCTAGACATGAATGTGCCGAGACGACGTAATCCGACAACCTCTGTTGCTGAACCGGCATTTGGAAAGTAGCGTTCTGCATCTTTCGATACCTTGTTCCGCAGCCAAGTACGAAAAGCCAACTCCGTAACAGCCCAACCAAAAATATAGAGGAGGCTGGCTGGAAGAAAAACAGACAAAATATCTCTAGCCCGATTTATATGGTTTGGTCCGGCTAAAACGTCAGATTTGCGGTGGAAAAGCCGCGCTTCCGGCGGGCATACATAAGTGCAGTTTTCAGTCGGACTAGGAAAGCCAGCCCACTTCGATGTGGCCGCTTCTTGCGGAGGAAGGCATTCAGGCGTTATAAAACCAGCCCCGTTGACGTATATGCAGGCGGCTGTGAAGATGGCACCAAATAACAACACGGTTCCCCATAACAACACGATATACCGGTGTCTCTTGGACGCGCGGATCAGGGTGGTAGACCAGTTCAACAACGGGGCAGTGAGCATGACGCCGGATGAAGTCACGGCAAAAATTACGTATACGTCCAGGTCAATGGCCTTCCGCGCTGGGCTGACGAGGAGTAAACCGTGGAGGGCTGCCGCCCCGCTGTATGACATTGCACTCGCCAGTGCGCCAAACACTAGCCATCGTTGACGACGTCCAAGGATCGCAAAGACCAAGAGCATGTAGAAAAGCACTCGCTGCAGCAGGTTATAGGGACCGCTCATTGGGAAAACACAGATAACATCGGGGCCGGATCCGCCGTATATGTTGAGGTCATCGTCGCCCGCGAATACGCCGGGGCTCCATGAGGCCAGAATCAGGAGAACATACGCCCACGTACTGGGTGCCCTGTCAAGCAGCATGTTGGAGAATTTGCATTCCGCCTTTGAAAACGAAAGAAGGCAAAGAAAAGAGGACTGGAGCCCGCGAGTAGCGTTTCAGGCTGTCAAAAGGGGATATTAAAAGGCATGCAGTCACCATCAGGCTGTGCTTCCCTTCTTATACAGAAGATCATCCTCGTCTTTGGCCAGTAGTTATGGCCTTGCCGTCTCCGTTCTGATAAGAACATAGTATCCCAAGAATTCAAATATCTCTGTGAGAACAACAACAACCAGAACTTCAAACTTGGTATTCAATCACGCGCAAGCAGACAGCATGCCCTCCTTGGCATCAATGGCAAGATTTCTTGGAACTGCATGGCAAACGTCTTCGCATTCGTCCATGATTGTGGTGGCTGGGGCTGAGCTGGTCGAACAAAAGGTTGGCCCTCGTGTTGAGAAACCTGGCAACCAAAGAGCCGCGCAGGGCACTGCTTCGATTAGATTGCAAAAGTAGCGGAAATTGAGGCATGTCATCCATGCCAATCCAATTGCAATTCTATCATTTCCTCTGGATGTTGTTGGCGATGTTGTTGGTTCAATATATTTTTAGCTGGTGGGAAAAAAAAGAGATGGATGTGATGATGTGGTGTTATCACCTGCTTGGCAGTATTACATGAGAATGAGATCAATGATATGATTGAGGAAATATCTCAACTAATTAGAATTAATTAAAAATTATAGATATCATTTATTCTACTAACTAGAAAAGAAGAGGAAAACATTCTGGGCTGGAAAAATAAATAAAAACAAACAAATCAGATAGATTTGGGAAGTAGTTATACTAAGATAATATAATGATAGAAACTACTGTTCACTTAGAAGTACCTTCTTCTTATCTCTAGCCTTTTTTACTTTATTCTCAAAGTAAATAATATGAAGGAAAGGATAGTATCATTAGATGATCAGATAAAAGTAATGAGGTAATTTAATTAGTTACTAGATAAAAAACTTCAGTAAAGAAAATATGTAGGTGCAATGTAAATAGAAATAAAAGATAAGTAGAGTAATGAAAATATATTTAAACTTTATAATAAAATTTATAATTAAAGTTTCACTTAATTATCTTATTAGTATTATTAGAGCCTCCATTAAGATCAATTAAATCCTTCTAAATGAATAAAGTATTCTAAGTTGATTCTTCCTCTCATCAGCTAAGTATACTAGGTTGGAAATACATATAATATATGCCATTTTAATTGTTAATAATATAATAGATATCTGAGGCTAATATTATTATGAAACTGAGGCTCATCATTTATCTGTAGATCTCAAAATAATAAAGTATGATAACTAACTCAATATTTATCATTATTAAAAGGCCTTGAGTAATATTATCTAAGAAGTAGTATGTCAGATCCTCAATGATTTTCTATATAATAATTTGTGCTAACTTAATTGCTTCTAGTAAGAAGTATACTAATTAATTAACTAATTTCATTTATTACTTCTGTAATTTCACTAGATGATTAATGACTAGCTCTGTTGTTACTAGCTATACTAGTTAAGCTGAGAAATTTAGATGAAATAGTTACTCTAACTGGTTGATGAAAGGAGAAGGTATTTCAACAAGATATATAGAAAGTACTGAAATGAATTAAACTAAATAAGACTAAATAAGTGTAAAATACTTAAACTAATGTTAATATTATAGTGAAATAATAAAACTAAAATAACATGTAGATGAAATAAATAATGGTGAAGTTAGAATAATAATATAAAAAGATAAGGTTATTTATTTTAATTTAATTAAAGAAAGAAGTTTTAGATGGTTTAGACTGAGTAAGAAAAGACTATTTAAGAATAAGAATTCATTAATTTATTACTTCTAAATATTAGATTATTTAGTTAATAAGTTTCTTCATGTTTTGATTGAGAGTGCTAAACTTCAGGAAAATGACAATTTAATATAGTATATCTTATATAAGCTATATTATCTATTAGAGGATAGAAATCATTATAATCATATAAACTTAATATAAATCTCTAGACTCTAGTAGATCTTACTAGTTTTTAAAATTAATTCATTATGACTAGAAGGAAGATGGAAGATCTAGATAGATACTTAAGCTAACTAAAAGAATAAAGATGTAATATAATAAGAAAACTAACTAATTAATGAAAATAATGCTTTGTGAAATCAGAATAATAAAAGAAATGGAGAATAATAAAAGAGATAGAAAAAAAACTGATGTGCTGAGAAGTAAATAGATTTAATAAGATTAAAGATTATAGAGTATGTTGTAGATGAAGAAATTGATTATATTATTATTAGAAGAAGATATATGAATAAATTCATTAAAAATTTATCTTATATATTATATTAATTATATTCTTTTTTGATTTTAATTACAGATCATCATCTCTTACTCTATTATTATTCTATAATATTATAAGAGTTCCTTCAACTTCTATCAGCTATCTATTAGTATTATTACTTGAAGAAAGACTCTATTCTACTCCTCTTCTTTTATACTTAATTTCATCAAGCTTTATTCCATTATATTTATAATTATTACTGAAATCTTCTCTAACTTCATATCATTCCAAGTTTTAAATCATCTAGGTGTACTTACTTTATTCTTCCAGATTAGCTTGATTCTCTCTACCTTAATTATATGATTATAAATTCATGTATTTCAGTGGAAAATCTTTTTAATAATAGAGTCTAGTTTCATCTGTTTTCCTCTCTCTTCATTAGTTTGCTTTGCTAACTCTATATTTATATATCAGTGAGGCACTTTAATTACCTCTTATATTAAGTTTGTGATTAAATTTAATTCTGATTACATTACTAAAGGAGAGAGAGAGGCTCTACTAATAATATTCTTTTTATTTGAATCTTTACTTAGAGGTTCTTTAAATTTATTCTAGCTTTAGATAGTGATCTCCCTATCTAACTTTTCAAGTTTTACTGGGAATTTATTGTTAGTAGCTCATTACATCACTATATTAGTATCTGAGAATACCTCTATCTTTAATACTTTGAGGAGTATAATTGTCCAGCATGACTTTCCTTCTAGGTGGGAAAATATTAATCTGATGAAATAGGCTATTTTTAGGGTAATATTCTCTAGCATTACTAGCCTGATATTCTAATATTAAGGATTAATTAACTTTTCCAGAGAGCTGATCTGATTTCTTGTAACTAGTTCTAATTATAGAGAAGTAAATACTACTAGAGTAATTATTATGAAGAGATTTTACTGTGAATTCCTATTAATAGCTATTAAGTTAGTGTAAGTATATCTATTTAGTATGTTTATAGTCTCTTCTTCAGTGTGTTATTACTTGCAGACTTATTACTTTACTTTATTTATAGGTAAGATTTCTTCTATATTATTCATTATATTTAGTTTCTTATAGAGTATATAGTATGAGAAGTTATTTATTAATACATTAATTAAACTATCTACAAAAAAGAATATTACTCTGTAGATTGCTTTTATTTGTTTACTCATTCTCTTTTATATTTTAATTTATAATAGAATATTAAACTCAACTTTTTCCTCAATTAGTTCTAGCTATGTCTTCTCCTCTGAATTGACTAGCTTTCATAGTTTATAAATAGCATTGTAAATGGCTTTTGCTTGTTTTCTGATAGCTTCAACATTTAGAGTAGGAATTTGTATTATTAGTTTGAGGTTATATAGTGCTTGTAGAGTTAGCCCTTCTTTAATAGGAAGATTCTAATACTAATATATTACTCTAATAAGTAATAACTTTGAAGTTTTCAGAAGTACCTTCAAGGAAGATGAGTCTATTTCATGTACTTTTTCTTTATTTTAAGGTTTCTCATTTACTTAGAAATGATAGGGCCACACATCAGCATAAATAGTCTAGGATAGATATCTCTTCTTTTATGCTTTATAGACCTCTTTCTTCATTTCCAGTGACAGCCTCTAATATAAAGATGGCACATGGAATGATTGAATGTCTTTAGCTGAAATGTACTCTCTTCAAATAAGTTGATTCTCTAATATGATATATTTATATGTATCTTGACTGTATAAGTTTTCCATATAGATGTAGAGATTATTATCTTTTGAGGTTTTTAACTTCACAGGTAATACCTTCTTCTTTCTACCTTCTTTAGTACTACTAGAGAGATTTGATTGGAATATTCTGAGGTTTCATTTAATTATAGTTTTATATGTATCATTTTTAATCTTAATATATCAATTTGTTGTGTGCTGATCATTTCATTTGATGTAGCTGTGAGGTTTGAACAGAGTTAATATAAATTAATAGGTATGTAAGAGAAAGTAAATTAGTAAAAGATTTAAGATGCAATTTGAGAGGTTAAGAGGTTAAGAGATTAAGAGGTTATGAAGTTAAATGATAGTGGAGATTTAATGAAAGTGATAGTTTTTAGTAATATAATGAGATAAATAAACAATGCAAACATGATTAGGTGATAAAGAAATTAAAGTGCTTTATTATTAACTTATTTCCTCTTATTAAGGTCTCAACTGAACTATAATCCTTCTTACTTTAATTGCCAGTCTTCTTATTATTAGATCTGCTCTCCTAAGAAATTCATCATCCTTATTATTTGAATCTAAGTAGCCTACTCTGAGCTTAAATCTCTTTAAATTATCATAATGGATCTTGAATCAAAATAGTAAATTATCTTTATGTTGAATGAGATATGATCTTAAATACATTAATAAAGATTTAATGATTTTAAATAGCTTTCTCTAATAAGACTTTAACTTTCTTCATTCTTTATTTTTAACTATTATCAGTTAGTCTCTCTTTTATTCTTCTAACTTCTTTAGCTGTTCCTGCTTGTCTTTCTGATTCTCTCATATCAGATCTCTAATTTATACTCAATATACTATAAACATATCTACTACTATTACTTCTTATATTATAATGAGGTTTTAAATTGTCTCCTTCACTTCATCATCTTTCTCCAATTTATATGATAGAAGTTCTTCTAAGCTATTAGATATAATGTTTATTTTCAAGAATATCTTAGTAGGTGAGTATCTAACTTCTTTTCTTATACAGCTATTCATGAGGTAGATTATATCTAGAAGATTTAGATCTTATTAGTGTAATGAATCATCTTATAGTTTTATGATTAGATTCTATAATATTTTATTTATCACTTTAATCTTTTCTGTCAACTTCAAAAAACTAGTTAGTTGAAAGGTGAGCTTGATTTTATAACTCCTTACTCATTATTATATTAGAAGATTATCAAAGTGAGATTCTAAATTCAGGTATATTTCAATGTACTCTATTTTTAAAAATAAAATAAAATATCTTTCTAATGATTTAATCACATCTTCTAGCTTTACTAATTTAATTGAATATACTATCATATATTCTGAGAAATACTTTATAATATTAATGATATATTTATTGCTCCTGCTGATTTCTTGAAAAGAGCTAATGAAATCAACTCCTAGCATTTAAAGTAATCTTAGTGGTATAATAAAGTATAGTAGCACTCATGAAGAGTATGATGTATAATAAGTACAGATAGAGTACCTCTTTATCCATCTTTTAACATCATTATATAGATTTGACTAGAATACTTTTCTGAATAATCTCATTTTTATGGATTTAATTCCCTAATAGCTCTTTTCATCATAGGCTTTTTTGAGGTACTATCTAACCTTTACTTCAGATATGCAAAGTAATTAGAGACTAGTTACTTAATCTTACTTGTATAGGTAAGATGCATGCTATTTGAAGTTTAATGCCTTTAAAGTACTAATATATAGTTCTTCTTGCAGGCAAGTATATATCTTCCTAAATTATTCTAATATAATATAGATCTCCATTCAGTCCTAATAGTAAGTTAATAGTTCTATTATAAGTGCTTTTACCTCTATTCTTATTTCATTTGGTGATCCCAATTTCTCCTCTTAAAATACTAGATAATTATTTTCTCTTATAAACTCATTAAATTCCTCTTTTCCATCTTTTCATACCTAATTTTCTCCTTACTCCTCCAGCTTCTTTAGTGTTGCTTCCTAGACTGGCCGCTGGGACCATGAATTTTCATGCATGTTTAGTTTGGTTTGGTTTGGTTTCAGTCCCATATGTGGAATAAAACATGACCCCAAGAATTTAGAACATATTTAATGACTTAATT
>JANTQH010000155.1:0-75468 GCA_032988465.1 Onygenales sp. PD_10
GGGAGGGGGGAGGGGGGAGGGGGGAGGGGGGAAGGTTGAATTTAATTGAATTGATTGATATGGATATATATGCATCTTCGTCGGCTGCTTTGTAGGTAGCATTCACTTATTTCTGTCCCCTGTTCCTGTAATTGTAACATAATATGGTGGGTGTCTAATAATAACAACACATTGAAATTGGTTATTTTACAAATGGCATGTGATGGATATATAACAGGTAGCCATGACGTAGGTAGCATAGAGGTACAGAGATAGCCTTGACATATTGTTCTCCACCTGCCTCCGCCCCCCCCCCCCTCCACCTCCTAAACCAGTACTCCGTACTGGTACAGACAATATAGTAGTTGTGTATATTATTTTCCTTAAATCGAATAATGGGAAATAGGCTTGCAAGTAAGAGAAAAAGAAGGCATCAAACAAAAGAGGAGAAGAGAACAGAACTGGTTTAGTCACGCTGGTACCGTGCCAGATAAGATCGGGCCGTCCGGGAAGTATGAACAACCAACACGAGTCAACCCCGTCACCTAAGATCTATTATACACAGCCCCCCTAGCTTCAGGACCCTTATAGAAGATAAACTCTAAAATATCAAACTGTCCGGCTCATCCTGCAAAACCTCTCGCATACGTGCCAAGAACGTCTCCCCGCGCAACTTATCCGCGACGGGAACAGTGATGCTGAACAGGTTCGTCGCCAAGTCCTCAGTATCCAGTGGTGACTCATCTATCGCGGAGGTGCTGGGTTTCGGCGAGGAAGTTGGGGCTTTGCCCGTGAGTATGTCGATGATATCTGCCTCATCGACGGCTTGGGAGGAGACGGATTGGGAAGATGTGGAAGGTTCCGGCGCGATGATTTCGGGAACAAAGTTCCCATGCGCCGGAGGAGAAGGTTGGTTTATGCCAAGGATCTCATCGAAGAGGGCGTCTGCGGATTGGGTTCGGGATTTGGAAGCGGGGAGGTCCTGGTTCGCGACATCTGTGGCGCGGGCGACGAAGGTACTTAGAGGGATGGTGACACCGAGGGTCTTTCGGATGCGTTTTTGGATTCTGAGGACGGAGGAGAGGGAGATTGGGAGGGCGACCTCGGTGTCTGTGGGCTCTCGTGCGGCGGGGGGTGGTGGGGTGGGTCGTGCTTGTTCAGGCGCGGGGGTAAGGGTTGGCTTGATTTTGATATTGCTTAGATCCAGATGGGCTAGCTTTGCAATCTGCGCAGAGAGGTTGGAGGAGTAATCTGGTGATATCGCGCCAACGTAGGCGAGTACGTCGCCCTTTAGGAGCCTGCCTTTGGGGCCGGAGGCGGGGATCTTGGAGATTTCCGAGTCTGGGATGCCTTTCTCGTGTAGTAATTGGGCGACGGAGGGATAGAGAGGGTAAGATAGGGTTTGTCCCTGGGTGGCTGAGGAGGTCTGCAGATCTAGAGGAGGGTTAGTCTTCCCACTTCTGTTGAGGAGGATTGCCGTCCGCCGGTTGGGCCCGGAATGGAAAGTTGCTGGACAATTGAAGGGGCGGAACTTACATCTAATAGAGCTGTATGAATTCACGCGGCATTGCGAGATCCATCTCGGAACCCGCGCAGCCTGAGCCATGGCACCAAAAATCGTAATCGACTATGACGAGGGAGGCTGGAGATATAAAGAGGGAGGTGGAAGCCGCCGGGTGCGAGGTCTCGTAGTGCTGCCGGACTGGCTAGAACCCCAACGAAAACGGAAAATCGCAATGGAATATCCCGACAATCAGAATTCGAAATGCCCACGTTTATCAGGAGTACTGCGACTTGTGCAGCAAAAGATAAAAGATGAAGCTCTCCAGCCAGCGACTTTTTGATATCCCCAACTGCGCGTCGTTGAGCCGCCTTACTGGATCGGGCCTAGCGCGGGCTGGGAGCTTCACCGGGCGGAGAAAAGAAACGCCGGACTAGCTGCATCGAATCGGCGCAACTTCCACTGCCCGATTCGGTAGGCAGACGTCGTCAGAAAATATTGCCAATTCCCACTGCTGCCTGAGTGTAAGTCCCGAGCTGTTTGCTGACTGTTCTTCACGTCCCTCTCCCTCTCCTGAGGTCTCTTCCACCCTATTCAACTACTACAGCGGCCTCAATTGCACGCTATTCAGCATCGCCGTCCCGCACCTACAAATTTTGATACCGTGACTGGACTTCTAATTCTATTATAGGTATGTTGCCGCCATGATTCCTCGGATTTTCTCCCTCCGATTTGCTACTTCAAGTCTGGCTTGCTGCGTTGCCTCGTCTTCCTTCCGCTGTGTTCCGTCACCAAATCCTCAATCCCTTTCGATCTCCTTCCGTCGTTTTGCTTCTCAAAAGATTTCCGCGCCCAGATCCGGAAATGTAGTCAGGCCTGCAGTCAGACAGTCAGAGGAGCTCCTGCGCAGATTCACCTCTAAACTGCCGACGAATAGAAATGAAGTGATCCTTTTCGAGGCGCCGTCGCAGAGATCATACATTTTCGGCTGTCGATTCATAGCAGGGCTGGGCTATATTTTTGCCGGGAATGGCTTCTATACGATTTCTGTAGACCCTTTTGCGGAACCCTCCAACTGGGTATTGGGCGCGTGGGCTGTGATATGCTTAGTGACGGCAGCAATGGGAACGGTTTATCTCCGCCGTAGCACATGCTTGATATCCCGCATCTCGGCACGCCGCACCCAGGGTGAACCGGAAATTCGTATCAAAGTACGGCGGGCGCTTGGGTTTCTGAAGCACTCTGAAATAGTCACGTCTCCATCTGAAATGAAATTGTCCAGCCATACCTTTATCCCGAAAGATCAAATCGACGCCGAAGGTTGGAGACGTGCCCAAGACCAGTTCAAGAAACACACAGAAGTTTCTCAGGTCTCCTTTTTCAGAGCTCCATTGCAGAAGACCAGTTTTTTTCTGTGGTCGTTCTTTATGAACGCTCGCCGCGTCTTTACACAGGAAAACTTTGTTTATATGGATGTGGACGGGGTCAGCCGGAGCCTGCGTCTAGATATTAGCGGAAAATTTTCCCCAGCGTATCTCCCTCTAGAAACGGTTATTCTGAAGAAGAAATCCTCTTGACGGGTGGGGCCGCTGTTCGTGAAACCCTGGTGACTCCCGTCTCCTCGCATCTTGATAACAATGCCCTTTGTTCATCATCCGACATCTCTTTCTTTCCTTCCTGTATTTTTATATAATGAAAACCGGAGTTTATTTGCGTTGGGCTACTAGACGAGTTTTGACTGTAGCTTCGATTTCGCTTTCCATTCCTCTCGCAACCCGCTGTACTAAATTCTTCAGATCTCCAGCATGGCCGAGGCTCCCGTCCAATCATCCTCCTCGCCACTACTCAGACGATACGGGGAACCATCTTGGGCATCTCGCTCAGATCCTATAGCCAACCCGTTGGCCTCTATGGATCAAAGCTTCGAGGAATGGCTAGTGGCACAGCGCGCATCCAGGTATGTTCTCTACAACAACCCTTGGTCGATGATTAACGATTCCGTTCTAATCCCTGATTGATGATAAGGCCCAAGGGTTCTCTGTTTGACGAAGTTCAGCGGTATAATCACCTTGCAGTGTAAGTATTTGGTCCGTTTTATCAGTTCCAGAAGCCCATTTTCTTGTGCCGTGGCTTATTTCTGCTGGCAGGCTTTCGGACAACGGGAACATGATCGACGTGGTAGTAGGAGACGGTCCTCTAAGCACTTGGCACCTCCACGAGACTCTCATATGTAGGGCATCTCGCTTTTTCCGAGGCGCAATGAGACAGCCGTTTCAGGAAGCAGCCGAAAGAAAGGTCCATCTCAAAGACGCAAAAAACGATGTGTTCGCTCTTTTTGTACAGTGGTTGTACTCCTGTTCGTTCGACACATCTTCCATGGACCTCCTTCTTCGCGCTTATGTCCTTGGGGACCGACTCGACGCATCTGCGTTCCGCACCGCCACATTCGACCGGATTTTTGCGTTAGGCTGGTCGCATACATTCTCTACCGAGCAGCTTGTATGGGTCACCGAAAATACAATGCCAAATTCTGCTCTCCACAAATTCGTATTGGACACTGTAGCGCTGAGGATAATATCGGGATCAACGCCAATACTTTCGCAAGGCGACTGGGAAACTCTCTCACCTGCCTCCCCGGACTTGTTCAAAGCGGTTATTCGATTGGTGCACCATTATGCTCGAAGGGACCGGCCCATCTCGATACGGATCCCGGGTAGAGAAGATTATCGAGACCATCCTTGATCCTCAACGGAACCATCCCGCTTTTGCGGCTTCTTGAACGGAGTTCGGGGGCGGGGGAATAGGTCATCTAGGCAATGCCAGATGGAATAAATTGTTTCATGCCAATATCTTTGTTATCTTGTTTTGCTTTTCTTGGCTAGTCGGATGTTTCCTTTGTGCTTTGTTGGTGCAAGTTTGCGAGCGTCGATTGGGAGTGTCCACAATAAATTTTCAAGATGGGATGCATCAGATAGACATGCCATGCTATTATTTAGTACTGAAGGTGTTTTTTTTCATTCCGTTGTTTTCCTTTGTCCGTCCATTTGCGCTTTCCTCCTGCCGTGTTCTCCCAGCCTCTGAGAGTTGGGATCACGTGATATTTTCGAAAAGGGGTAACGGACAGCATCATCAAACCAGAACGGAAACCATCCACACCCCGAGCAGCCATGATGAATCGATATTCACCAGCTGGCATCAATGTTATGGTTTTTCTCTGGAGACATGTGCTCCTTTTTTTGGCTTTTTTTTCCTTCCAATGCCCCACTGGGCCTCACACGACTTGCTTTGCACTTTCCATCAGGCCCAGAACGATCCAATTAGCCATTCGCATATACAATTCGCCAGCACAACAAATAAACATTCGCTCAAAGGATTATACTTATTGCCAACGACGTTCCTTACGATTCTTCGCCCCCACCGTCCGTCCGTACGTCACCGTCGGCCATCCCCTGAACCGATCTGGAAGGAGGACCTGTGCTATCAGGCTGCGCCGTTAGTCCTAACCGTGGTCCTTGGGGAACGCTTGACTCACCAAACCCTATGCTCCCGTGGTAGGTGCACGGCGATGATGTGAATGGCGTCGCCGTTGTTATTTGAGCTCGACCTATCGATGGGTGAAATTTCCAGCCAGGCCAATATTATGAGCTTCTACGAGGGAATAGGGGGAATATACCGTTCGATCAAATGAAGGACAGCACCTGGTTGCTTTTCTTATTTTATAGTCTTACAATACGATCGAACGCTGCCCTTCAATTCTAGGTTTTGATGTACGCCCCCCCTTGGGGGTCGAGCCCAGCCTTTGTGGCCATGTTTGGCATACTGCTTCCTGGTAAGTTAGCATCCCAGCGGTGGGAACTGTGGTTCCCATTACTTCTTTTGTTGGAAAGCTATCACTTAAACTTCACCATACAGGCAAAAACATATCACCGGATGAGTCGACACTCATAATGTCTCCCTCTATCCATGGTAGGGGCGTCATTTCCTGCCGATTCCTGGAATATTTGTGTCTCCTAATGACGGGTGACTCCTTATCATTAGTTAATACAAAGTCAAATGCATTTCTTACAAAAGGGTCCTTCCCTGCCCTTCTTTTTCCCTTCTTTTCCCCCTCTTTCCCATCAAACACTATCTTCCTGCATCTCACTTCTCAGCTCCCTCAGCCAGACGTTCTACAAGCAAGCGGCCATTTTTCTAAAGCTATCTCATTGTCTACCCTCGACAGCACAAGAAAATCTCACGCCATATATATATATATATATATTTATCCATAAATCATACATCACTTATAATCAAACATGTCTGATTCTGGGTCCGAAAGCTCTGGCACCAGCATCTTTGACGGACCCGCCAGCCCCGCCAGCAGCAGCAGAACCACCACTAGCAACAACAGCAGCAATGACGATGGACCCGTCTCTCCGTTTATCGTTCTTGCTGAAGCCGGGGAGCCCAGCGTGGGTGGGTGGCCGCGCAGTCGGAACTGGCTATATCACCCAGGCCAGCAACTTCCAAATTTCAGGCGCCTCACCCTGAGGCAAATCGACCGGCTGCGTCAGCGACTCTTTGTCCAACCAAACGGGCGCCCGTTACTTCGTGCCTCCCCCTTTAGCCCATTCGTCGACCTTCGGGTGGCATTGTCGGCGTTCATTCGCGACTTCCAGCCGGTATGTATGGCTAACTCTTTTTATTTTTATTTTATTTTCAATCTTTTTGCCCCCAACCCCCGATGGGCCGGGTTGGTATACTTTCGTTTGGTATAATGGATGCTAACGTATTGAATAGGCACTCCTCAGGTTCCTCGAGTTGGGGATTCTCGACCAGGACACGACGGTATCGAGACTCTTTGCTCGAATGCGCCGGATAGACGATTCTTCCGACTATTAATTAACCTTCAAGGAGGTTCATTCTGGCGTCATTAATTTTTTTAAATTTTTTTTGTTACTTTGCATTTTGTATTATTCACGATATCCTGCATGACTTATGATTTCGCGATTTATGACTTATGAGCTTGCTTGCATGTTACTGCCTCTGCTTCACCTTGCTTCTCTGTCACAATTCCCCCTTTCCAACATCAGCATAGCATGCATATCACCTTCATGTATCTTGTACTATTATGGCTCTCATCCTCTTCACATTATTGCATGAGTTTGCACGGTTTGTGATATTGTATTTTTTCTGTACGATTTTGTCTGAATTCCAGGAGATTTGCATTGCATGTGTTTTATTCCCCCATATCCATCATTGCCTCATATGTATCCCCTACTGTACTATCTAGAACTATCAATCACAGTCATGTATCCTTCTTCTTCATTTCTTCAGATTTCGAAACAGTCATATTCTGAACTTCTCAATGTAGAGATTCGAAAATGGAACGAAGCTTGCAGAAAATCTCCACCTTCACTCCGCCTGGGGCCAGATAGAATCAAAGCAGTATTGTAACATAGACCAACAAGAAATGCCCAACAACCATATCCATCTTTACCTCAGTATATATCTTCCCCTTCGTGAAGCCCCCATTACATGGCGAATGGGGATATCAAAACGTTGTAGCGGAGGAAACGCCCATCAATCCATCCATCCACTAATAAACCCCCTATCGACGACGAAAACAAATCCCCCAGACAGGTAAATATAGAAGAAACAAGCACACACAAAAGAAGCAAACGCATAGGAAGAAGGAGCAAGCATTGCATTCCCACCGTTTCCCCCGCAGAAGCAAGCCAAACAAACTAGCCATCCCTTCCTTCCTTCCCTCAACAGCCCACACCCACCCAACCCTATCGCGTAGAAATACCGTAGACCAGAAAATAAAAAAATAACCACTTCACACTCACTTACTCTCTACGTCCTAGAGGGTATGCATACCCTGCTATACGATAGACACGCACAGCACAGCATCCCTTTCTCCCCGCCCACCACATCCAGTCCGACCGTCCCAACTCACCCCCCCGACCGCCGACCGGCGAGCCCAATCCACCCCCAACCCCCGCCCGCACCACCACGCCGCGTTATATGTCGTCGACGAACTATCCGTTTTGCTCTCTGGGTTTCTGGCTATTTGGTGCTATGCATTTTTGTTCGGGATCTTTGGTGTGGGTGTGGATGGGATGGGATGGGGTGGGGTGGGTGGTGCGCACCGGTCGGGCTTTGATGAGGGCGGGGGGGTGGAGGGATGGGGGTTTTGGGGGAGGATGAGAGGGGAGGAGAGTGTTAGGGTTGTTCTCTGTGTGAGAGTGAGTGGGTGAGTGTGGGGGTAGGGGGTTGGTTGGATAGGGAGGTGGGTTTGGGCTTTTTGTGGCTGGATGATTGGAATAGGACAGGGAAAGGGTTGGGAAAGGAGGGGAGGATGATATACAGGGATAGAATTGCATTGGATTAACTAGCTAAAAGACACGAGGCATGAAGGCGGTGGTGGTGGAATGCAGAAGGTCGGAAAGGTGAGTATCGCTTGTGATGGCTATGCTGCTTGCTAACCCGTCCGTCCGTCCTCTAGGAATACAAATAAGAGGCCCCTTGGGTATACCCGGTATAGGATACACAGGATCCAAAGAGGACTATCATTTGGCTTCAAGGCTGGGAGATGGGCTGGCTGGCATTAAGCACATCTATCCTCACGCGATACACCACAAAGAAGAGACAAAACGGGAAAACACAACTTGCTAAAATGACGAAGGATATCATCGATATTTCCGAAGCTATAGGGAGACACCGTCAGTTAGTTCACGCAACCAGTATGGGATAATTTGGAGCATGATCTGATAAGATCAAGGAGACTGCGACGTACATCCAGAGTCAAACTCTTGCTGCTATTCGCGGCCTGGTCCCTGTAGATGCCCACGAGCGCCTCGCTGACCTGGAACAGACCCGTTTTCAAACTGATGACAATAAATTGCATGCCAGGGGCGGCATGGTCGCGGATGTAGTTGGCAATCCTTGCTACGTTAGTGTTGTCAAGCGCGGCGTCGACCTCATCTAGCACGAAGAAAGGAGAAGGTTGGTAGGAGTGCACGGCGAAAAGTAGAGCTAGGGCAGCCATCGTTTTCTCTCCACCGGAAAGATGCTCCATGTCTCTGAATCGCTTGAGTGGAGGCATAGCATGGTATTTGATACCGTCAAGGTATGGCTCTTCGGAGTCCTCGATGTCGAGATAACTGCAGCAGAGAGGATCATTAGTAGTTAGATGATTGTTTCCCCAATGTCATGGCTTTCTTTATAACTTACGCTTTTCCGCCCATAGGATAACTTGCTGTCTTTGTCAGGTCCCGATATATAGGCTCGATCTGCTCCGAGATATGCGTAAAGGCCTTGTTAAAAAGCTCCGAGCGTTTCCGCATAACTTCTTCAAAGCCATCCTTTGCCTTTCTAGCACGCTTCCGGGCATCTTCGAAGTCCTTCTCTGTGCTTCGAAGCTTGTTCTCGACGCCTTCGAGGCGCTCCATTGCGCGCATGTTCGGTGCCATTTTGTCTAGCTCGTTGTTAAGGGATTTGATCTGGTTCTGCAGTTCCTCCTCAATTTTGTCGTCGGACTCCTAGAAAGATCTGTAAGTATCAGGCAGCTAGAGTAGATGGTGTGATACATACCTCCTTAAGAGAATCACCTAGGCTCTCAAAGTCGACCTCAATACCGTAGTCGTGCACATCATCAGTCTGGATGTTTCCTAGGGTAGGATCTTCATCGATGTCCATCGCATCCTGGTCATTCTGGACTAGGTCATCAATGGGTAGCGTGGACAGCGGAGCGGAATCCTTCTCGAGCGGAATGTCAATATCCTCCAGCTTGCAGCGGCGCAAGAGTGCATATCTGTCGGCAGAATGACGTTGTCTCTCGCCGTCCAGTGTACTAACAGCCTTGAGAGTGGCTTCGACATTCTTCGCTCGTTTCTGGACCTCGCGACGCTGTGTAGCCAAGTTCTCTGCAGACTGTGAGTAGGCTTCCTTCTGTTCGGCAAGGTCCTCGCCCAGCAGCTCCAGTTCTGCGTTGAGGTTATCGAGGCGGTCCCGGATAGTTGCGCGCTCCTCCTCGAGCTCGGCGATAAGAACTCGGTCTCTTTCAGACTGGGAGCGGAGTCCCTCGATACGGTCTTCGGTCGCCTGCAGTCGCTGCTTCTCGAAACTCATCTGGTTTTCGATCCTGCTCTTTTGCGTCGTGAATTCGAGCTTCTTCTCCGCAGCTTCCTGCTGTAGAGAGCCCTGCTGAGCCTCATATTCTCGAATATTGGCGTATCCCAAACGGCGGCAGAAGGCGCGGTAAACTTCATCTTCAACACCGCTGACAGAGGTCTGGAATTCGTCGATGGATTCATCAAGCTCTTCGAGGGCGTGTTTCTTTTCGCGATACTTGGGCTGGACGCTCTTCATTTGGCGCTTGGCGAAATCTACTTCTCCAGATCTGCTCTCGATATTTCTATCCAGGGCTTTCAGCTCGTCGCGAGAATAGGCTAGGCGTTGTTCCAGACCTGCCAGTTGTCCCTGGAGGCTCTCCTCTTCTGCGCCCTTGCGATGAGCTTTAGGAAGACTTGCCAAGTCCGAGATAAGTTTATCCTTTAATTTGTGCAAGTTTGTGACGTCGGTGTCCTCCCAACGCTTGGATTGCTGATGGCCAGGGCCTCGTCCACCAGTCATTAGACCTCCCTTGTGGATCACCGTCCCGTCAAGGGTCACAGCCTTTGCATCCACTCCCTTGTCATAGCACAGATATTTAGCAGTGGCTAGATCATCACAGACGATTGCGTTTCCGCAGGCGTACGTTATGGCACGCGCGACGGAGTTATCGAAGTCAACAGTTTCGATGGCCGGGCGCATCCCCCGGTGCATACCCTTCAGGCTGGAATTGAAGGCTTTGACTTGGATGGTTTCAAGGGGGATGAAGGTTGCTTGGCCCGCTCTTTGATCTCGGAGATGCTGTATACACTCTTTAGCTGTCTTCTCGTTGTCCACCACGATGGCATCGAAATGGCGGCCAAGGACTGTGCTGACGGCATCTGCATATTTCTTTTGCTTGGGTTTGCACAGTTCGCTAATGCGACCTTTGACTCCTGGGAAGATACGCTTTAGAGTCGATATCAACTCCTTGGTGCGCACTTCTCTCTCATTTTGCTTGCGGCCGTCGTCCACCTCGAGAAGCTTCTTCAGGGTAACCTGCAGCTTCTCTTCGAGCTCTGTTCGCATTTGGGCAACTCGAAGCCGCTCCGAAGTAAGGCTGTTTAGCTCCTTTTTCTTCGCCTCAATTTCCCTGGCGGTGGCTTCAATGGTTTCTGCAATGCTGGACTTGCGTTCCAGCATGTTGTCAACGTCGGACTGCAAGTTTTTGACCTGCCACTCATTGCTCTCGAAATTGCTCTTCAAGCTGTTAACAGTTTCCGCATCGGCCTTTCTCTGGCGCTTGAGGTTGTCTAGTTTGATTTGGGCCGCAGACGAACGCTTATTGACATCTTCCTTGAGTTTGTTATATTCTTGAAGATCGGCATCGGAAAGCTGAATTCCTTTCTTGCTTGCGGTTTTTTTCCATTCATCTTCCCATTGAGCCTGGGCTTTTTCAACGACTTTCAGGTCCCTCTCAAGTTGTTTTACGGTCTTCGCTTGGGAATTGCTTTCCTTTTCGATTTCAGCGATTCGGCTGGCGTATCTTTCAACCTTTTTGGTAGAGATTTCGATTTTCTCGTCGACAGGAACCAACGAATTCGACGTGTCCTCGATGTCCTTTTCCTTCGTTTTGATATTTTTTTCAACCTTGGCAACTTCTCGTCCAACTCGAGCGTGGTCTTTCTTGGCATTCTCAAGGGTCTTTTCGTACTTCTCCACGCCACGTCTGAATTCCTTCAATTCGTCCTGATGTTTCTGAATCTCTGCGCTGGACTCCTCAATGAGGCGCTGGAAGTGGAAAAGCTTCCATAGAATATGAGTGATAATGGCTTGATCGCGTTCATCAGCCTTCCTTGCATAGCTGTCCGCCTCTCTCTTTTGTTCTTGATACTGCTTGATTTCCGAGTTGATACCTCTGCGGCGGTTCAATTGAAAGTTTTGGTGCTCGGCTGCCTCTTCCTGCTCTACCTTGAGTCTTTCATACTCAGCTTTATATTCGAGACTACCGGAAATTTGTTCAATCAGACGAGTCAAGTCTTTGGGGGACTGGGATGCGATCGATTCCACGTCTCCTTGGAACACCAGAAAGTTGCGGGCCTTGATCAGGATGTTTTCCTCCTCGAGAGCCTCGTTGTATTGTTGTGCGGTTACGATGCGGTTGTTGATACGGTATTCGCTCACTCCTTGGCTGGTAATGGACCGTTTCCACTGCTGTTCCTCACCTGCGTCATCCTCGTACACGGCCATCACCCATGCGGCCTTCGGATCATTGCGTTCGGCCGGCTCTTGCGAAGGGTCAGCGCCGGCATCGCCATTTTGGGCCCCATTTTGGACATTGGTGGAGGCGGAACCGTCGTCGTTGATGGTGGCAGTACGGAGCACACGGCCGCGGTATACCAAGTCGCGTAGATGGGTCGAACGGAGGTGGGACGACTTGATTCCTAGGACAAAGGAAATGGCGTCCATGCTATTCGGATGTCAGTGGCCATAACTTCACGCAGAGAATGATTGTCACGAACGAATTTGATTTTCCGGAGCCATTGGGCCCGATGATGGAGGTGAAGTACGCATCGCCGAACAGCAGGGTATGGTGGCCCTTATACGACTTGAAGTCTAAGTGAGACGCGCATTAGTGTCCAGTCCATATAACAGCGACGGCCATGGGGACATACTGAAAAGTTCGAGGCGAATTAGCTTTCCCATGGTGATCTCTCAGATCGCGCCCACCCGCCGTCGAGAGGTGAGCGGGGATTGGATGTCAGGGTAGGCTGGGGCCGCGTAGATTGCAATGAGTCGGGTGCAGCGGAATGAGATTTGAAAGTAGAGTCGCGTCACTAGCAAGCCAGCGAACGATACGACAGAGACGCGAGGGAATGCTCGTCGCGAGGCCTGTAGATGAGGCTCTGTCTTTTGATTTCCACTTTGGAGCGCGTCGCGCAGCCGATAATATTATGTAAGGACTTAATCAGCGCCAAGCATACTCGGAGGTCGAGTGGAGCCATTCAATCAACTATGTACTCTGTATTGGTATGAGAATTAAACGTACGTAGTAGTGAGGCAAAATAGAGATGATTGATTTTTCTATGGTAGGCCTTTGACTGCTACTTATAGATCTCAGACATGTGATCATGTGAGATAATGAAAATGCAAAAGGCCATGTATTTACATAGGAAAAATCATCTGAATGAACAAAAACTATCTAATTTCTGAAGGAATAAGGGGTTAATGAAAAATTCAATAAGTGAATGTAACCCTGGCAGTTGAGTGCAGCAGGTGTAAAATAATAGCATTGAGGCTGTTGATATAGTAGATATAGTGTGTATTTTCACATACCCCCTTAGTGAATATAGTGAGTGGGTGGAGCAGTGGAGAGCTAATTTGATAACTCAATTTAGTAATATAGTACCTATATTGATGAGGTTAATCTGGCATAAGAACTCCTTATGAGCAGCTCAAGAAAATGATTTAGTGAAGTTATTAGCTGGCATATTCTTTGTGCCAATTCATTGTATCTATAGATGTCCCTTTTGGACTTCCTGGTGTAACTAGTGGTGGTGAATGTCAATATGGTGGAGTTTTATCACTAGATGGGGAGAGTTATTAGTGAGCAGGCATATTGCCTATTTATTGTCATTAAAAATGATGAGTTTGCACTGGGGATCAAACCCTATTTGATTAAAGACTTGTTTCCACCAATACACCTCACAGATAGTGGTAGATAGGGCTAAAAGCTCAGATTCTATAAAAAATGTACTGATAGTCTGTTGCTTTATTGACTTCCAGTCAAAGATTCCTTTAAATAAGGAAAATATCATACTATAAGAACTCTACTAGGTAGTAATATCATCAGTGAAGGCAGCATCTATATAGATACAGAATACCAGTTTATTCTTATTTATAGAGTTAAAAGGTCTGTATTTGATTGCTAGATTTTAGATTTAATATCTATATACTATAAGATGATCAATAAGATCTCCATGCTAAGAGCCAGGCTGAATTATATGATTAATGAGAATGCTAATACTAAAGGTCATATTAGAGTAAATACTGATAGAGGAATATATAACTAATTCTATATAATACTAGTAGGTGTGAATATCTTGGGGAGATAGAGAGCCATTATAAGGGAGAATGTATTAGGAAGGCAAGGGAGTATAATAGGTTGGGTGACAGTTAAGAGTGAATTTTACTGCTATTTTAGCCATATAACTATCCTGGCACAATTAAAGTTTCCTTGCCTCATAGTTACAAAGCACTTGAATTCCTAAAAACTAATTAAGTTTTCTCATATCATGTAGTTTATAAGTGCCATTTAATACTCAAGTGAATGTCTCAAATTTTCCTATATCCATGTGGTGATAGAAAACTGCAAAATTGTCAATGTAAAAAAACACTATTATACTGTCTCCTATAAAGAGACATGATTTCTCTATTACTCACTTGAGTCCTAGCTTTTTCAATGTACTACTAAGTTTCTTGTTCCAAAGAAATGACACCTCAGGAAGTCCATATAGAGCTCAGAGAAGACAAAAAACAACATTAGAAACCTCAAAATTAAAGAGTGGTTTGATATAGACTTTCATTTTCATATAGGTATTAAGAAAGATATTAACTGTATTATATTAATACATCTCAAAATTAAATATAGTAGTAATAATCATAAGGAGGCAAAACATTTTTATTGTAAGAGTTGAGGATTTTATCTTCATAGCTTCATTTTTCCATAGATCTTCTCTGATGATGAGATGGGCCTTGAATTTATTCATAAAGCTATTAATATTAAATTTGTATGTAAAAACCCACATAAGAGGTAGAGGTTTAACTATAGATGCAGATTGCACTGGCATGCATCTTCAACATTATATATCTTCAAGTGCTATATATTTGACCCAGGTAGCTCCTATCCAATTATCCTTATATGGATGACAGAGAGCCTCATTCCAACCCTAGAGGGGTGAAGGTAACATATCTTGATGTATTTTATGAGGAACAGGGCAATTCAAAATGATGTTTGTAAATGTTGCATAGAATCCTGAAGCATTATTAATATTATTAAGGAAAGCAGTGTAGTTAGTCTAATTCATATTGGATTTCCTGGCTCTTCATTTAGTAACTATATAGTTAGTAGAGATATCACTATGTATTTCCCTAGGAGGAGGTACAGAAGGTTCATTCATAGATAATAGTTCATTTTGGAGAGATTTAAATAGTTGATCTGAGGGGTCCTCAAGATCTATACTAAAAACATTAATTTATTTAAATTTACTAGTTAGCATCAAAAATTCAGAAGATCCAGAAATTAGCATAGAAGTCATCTCCAGGGTTAGCAATGCCTGAGAAGACAGTTCTGGCACTGTTTTTGAGGCTGTAGAAGCCAATTTGCAGGTAGGCATTAAAGGTTTGAAAGAGGTTGATTTACTGATTTCCTTGTTAGAACTTTCATCTGATGGAACATCAAAAGTTACCTTTTTAAGAATATTAACTGAAGGAAGTAGATCTTTAGGCACTGAGAATATCAGTAACTACTATATAGATAGTTTCTCAGGATTAAAGAAGGTATCTTCATTAAAAGTGACATCTTGGGTCTCTATAACCCTACATTCATGGGGTAGCCAGATCTGAAAAATATTATTTGCAATATATCCAACTAAGTGGCCAGGTTTTGCCCAGGAAGTAAGTTTTCAGAGCTTTGAGATGACCTTATCAAGGGCATACACCTAGCATCTATAGGTATGGAGGTGGCTGAGGTTAAAATCCATCAGCTTACTAAGGTAGGCAACTAAGGTCTGTATTAGAGCCTTCCAACTGAGCTGTTTCACTGGAGTTTGATTCAATAAATAAATGATAGCCCTATATATTTTGAGCTAAAGGTCTTTGGAGAGGTTCACAGTAATGCTAATAGTATAGCTTAGAGTAGTTATTATATCCTCTGAGTACTCTGCAGAGCTGTTCTGCTCAGAAGTTTGGAATGAAGAGTAATTAAATTGAATGCCTATTTTTTCAATTCTATTAATAAAGGCCTGGGTTAGAGACATCTCACTGTCTGTATGAATAATCAAAATATTGAGTTTATAGTGATTTTTAACTTCAGTGATGAATTTTTCAAGAAATCCCTTGCAGTGATCCTTAATTGGATAGGCCTCTATGCAATGAATATGAGTAATTAATTTGTAGATATAAGTAAGATATTGATCTCTATTATAAGCCTTCATAATATGTATAAGATTAAAATGAATAATCTCAAACAGTCTATCTCCCCTATTCATTAGTTTTTAGGAGATTTAAATATGAGCTTTACTCATACTACATGCTATACAGTCTATAGTCCTTGGGCTGTCTATCAAGCAGGCTCCTATCATGAATTTGAGCAGATGTTTAAGAGCTTTGGGACCAGAATGACCTAGGCATTTATGCCATAGAGCTGTAGAAGCCAGGATGGGAGGCTGAGATAGTATTTGAAAGATATAGATATTAATATCATCCTCTATTAGAGGATTATATTTAAGAATAAACTTTTCATAGTGACTCTCAAGTAGGAATCAAGTATTACCTTCTTTATTAACTAGCCTGCAGTTCAATTCATCTATTCTAATATTTTATTGGTTGAATAGAGGTGCTGCTATAATATTAATGAAGAAAGAAAGAGTATAAATAACATCTAAAAGCATATAAGGCCTATTCTTCTGGAGGGTGTGAAGGTGGATTGGGATATTACCATAGCCATGAATTGGAATCAGGGTATCTCCAGCCTATATCATCTCTTTAGTGATAGAGTGAAAGTCATAAAAACATTAGAGATCATTACAAACATGTCAATTTACTCTATTATTATATATAAAGCTGTTTTTCAGTGGATAGTATTTATATCCTGAAAAATCATTACTAAGAACAATCAAGATAGTTATAAAAGTGCCATCAAATATCTGGCTGGCATCTTTTCTCTGATTGCTAGATCTGAGAACATCAGTTACATTTATAGAGTCATTTTTAGTGGAGATATTAGATTTTGATGATTCTTTCTTCTCATAATATTATTTAATAGTCAATTTAACTACTACTTGAGTTTCTTTCCTGTTAAGAGTTTTCTCAACCTTCTTCTTGACCTCTTCATTAGGTTTGAAGCCTTTTGGGTGCAGGTCAGAGTTGAAATAGAGACATTCAGACCAGTAATATTTGATGCTGTAGAGGTATTTTCAGGAATTTAATTCTTTACTATTCTATTTTAACTGTAAGTCTGATGGTTTTTCCATATCTTTTACTTCTGTAGTCTTATTTTGATACATTGCAAAGGTCACTAATGTAGTTGTAGAGAGCTTTTCTTTAGCACTAATAGTGAGGAGGTTATCATAAAATTTCTCAATAAGTTTATCCACTAAGATTATAGGCTTGCCAGCCTTTTTGTGTTTATTTATATTAGATCTCTGCATCTTACTCCATTGAGAATTAACCTTATACACTGCATTAAGAAATTTAAAGACCTCTAAATGTTTATTCTTATAATCTTTAATGCTATATTCAACTACCTTCTACCTTGTAACTTGCTAATATTATATCCAATCAAATGTGTCTTCATTTTTCAGACCTAGAGAAAGTTAGATATACTTAGTATTAAGCTCTGTCTTTCTGAATCAACTGGTAGGGGCCTTTTCAGCCTTCAAAATTCAAATCATCTCATAGAGATCAGTGACATCCTTAAGAGATTATCTTACATCTCACATTATGTTCTTCAAGATAAATATTGTTACTGTCTGTACTGTAGTCCTATATTATTTGTAGTCCTTCTCAAGGTAGTTGTGCACTCTCAGGGCATGGCTCTATTCTTTGAGAGATTAAGATTCATCTTTCAAATAGAGTAGCAGACATATAGGTAGTGCAATTAGATGTTTCTCATCCATGTAGATATTAAAATTATATGAATGAATAATGAGAGAGATGTTCTTAATCCATTCATCTCAGTTCTTAATGTCTCAGAGGGTGATTTTATTGGACATCATGATGGATAAGGTGAAGGGTGTTTCATATAGAAATAGAATAACAGTAACAAAATGATAGCATGTTTCTAAAAACCAATGAAATAATATAAAGATAATTCAATCAGAGTGTAGGGGAGTGCTAGCTAGGCTCATAACTATGAGAATTAAATGTACATAGTAGTGAGGCAAAATAGAGATAATTGATTTTTCTATGGTAGGCCTTTGACTGCTACTTATAGATCTCAGACACATGATCATGCAAGATAATGAAAATGCAAAAGGCCATGTATTTACATAGGAAAAATCATCTAAATGAACAAAAACTATCTAATTTCTGAAGGAATAAGGGGTTAATAAAAAATTCAATAAGTGAATGTAACCCTGGCAGTTGAGCACAGCAGGTATAAAATGATGGCATTGAGGCCATTGATATAGCAGATATAGTGTGTATTTTCACAATTGGAGATGACAGGTTCATTCACATTTTGTTCTGCTCACCTTGATGTTGACTTGAAACAGATGGGCTCTCTCATTTTACAAATAAATACTAGCCCTAATCCCATGTTAAACTATAGAATCTGCTTTGACTGTCTAACACCTTCACCCATACTAGGGAGCTCCCATGCATTGCACAACCTGGGGGAGAGACAACATCAAACAATGGCAGAGTGTCTGCTATATCAGCTATACCCTCACCTGTGAACACACACTGAGCAGTTCCTGACTCTACTTTACCCCAAACAACAGCCTGTTCCCTTCAATTTACGTGGAATCCCCCTTCCCCAGACTAACAATGCAAACTATGCAAACAGTCACGTGCCTCGACAGCTGATTGCCCGAAACAGGCTAGCGGGACGCCGCAGTGCCAAGCCGCCGTTGAGCTCCCAGCGCGACTCGGCCAACCAAGACTGAGGAAAGCCGCATGCACCATCCCATCTCGCGTTTTTTCTCGGCCGCTGCCCAGGGTCAGTCCGCGTGCATCAGTCAGTCGCTGTTGACAGGAGGCTCTCTACTCGGCGTTGTTGCATCCCCGTTGTGAGGAGTATATCCCCACGTTTGGTGTTGTCTCGCTTGCGTCATACATAATGCTGTGAGAGGTTCGGGGAACTGGATTCTTCTGAGACCACGATAATACATCGCCTTTTTTTTTCTAAGGTGAGTGCCTATATGCTAGGATATAGTCTTTGCGCTGTCTCCTATATCGATATGCTGGGGCTCTTTGGCCGGTTTTCAATCCTATATAGGGAGCTATTTGTGCTGATCTGCCTTGTTTTATAGCTGTCCACTTCAACACACATCTCCAGGTTTTCCTCCTACACCTGGGCACCTAACCCACCTTCACCCATCCGTCAACGCTGAGTTACGATGGCGGAACCCGTGTCTATACCGAAAAGCAAGTCGCAGCCAGCCCACCTGGACGAGCTGGGCAGTGAACTCGCCCACAATGCTTTCGACGCAGTAGCCCAGGACCACGACGGGCTCACCCCGCAAACCAGCACTCAGCCATCCCCGTCGCCAGGCCTATCCCGCACATCCTCATTTGGCACCAGCAGTTCCTACCAGGATGACTGGGAACCCTTCCCTCCCCTTGACAAGCTCACCGTTTTCGACATCCTGGGAAACCTCGCACTTCCGCAGAAACTGGAAAAATGGCAGAATACCCTGACCGCGCAGAAGGATAAGGTCAAGAAACAGCAGGAGAAGTTGAGGAATACTAGCCTAAATGCAAAGGAAAGAGTTGTGGGGGAATGGCGCAAAAGAGTCCCGTCTTCAGATGAGCAGTTGGAGAAATACAGGAAACGGATGAGGGACTCCGTCGAGCGGCTGGGCGAACGATGGAATGACACCGCGACGGTGACTGCTAGAGAGAAGGTCTCTTTCATCGCTGGTGTCCTCAATATCTTCATCAGCGGATACCTGATCGGCGCTTACCCCCAGTACTTCTTCTATTGGTACACCTTCCAGCTTTGCTACTTTATGCCAATCCGTTACTATACCTACCACAAACGCGGTTACCATTATTTCCTCGCTGATCTCTGCTACTTTGTCAATTTCTTGGCGTTCTTGAGCTTGTGGGTGTTCCCCAAGTCAAAACGGTTGTTCCTCAGTACGTACTGCTTGGCGTATGGTAACAACGCTGTCGCGATTGCTATGTGGAGGAATTCCATGGTCTTCCATAGCTTGGATAAAGTCACCAGGTAAGTGCTTTGTTCTATTTACGATGGTGCCGTGCCTTTGCTAACCATGCCGTTTAGCCTGTTTATCCATATCATGCCACCAGTGACCCTTCACTGCTTGACCCATCTGACCTCTCCTGAGTTCCTGCTTAAACGATTCCCTGCAATCTACCACATCAAGTTTAGCGAACCAGGCAGCCCCGAGCATTACACGCTGGGCGCAATGATGATATGGGCTACTGTTCCCTACGCTGTCTGGCAGCTCTCGTACCACTTCCTCATCACAGTGCGTCGCCGCGAGAAAATTGCCGCTGGTCGGCCCACGAGCTTCACCTGGCTGCGAAAGTCATATGCCAAAACTTGGATTGGAAAGTTGGTCCTCAGCCTCCCGTCGTCGTTACAGGAACCAGCCTTCATGCTCATACAGTATGCCTATGCACTGTTGACCATAACACCATGTCCACTCTGGTTCTGGTATCGCTGGGCAAGCTCCTTTTTCCTAACAGCCGTATTTTCGTGGAGCATTTACAACGGCGCGACGTTTTACATTGACGTCTTCGGCAAACGGTTCCAGAAGGAACTCGAGCAGCTGAAGCAGGACGTGGCTAAATGGCACTCTTCTCCTGAAGGTAGCTCCACGAGCCCCGTCCTGACGGCTGACTATGCTCATAGCAAACCGCATAGCCATGATGATATGGAGGTTCAACAGGGCGAGTCTTCTGATAGGTCCTCGATCAACCGTATCCCATTGTTGGATGCGCAGGCAGCGAGCACGGCTATTGAAAATACCTCGGCCGTGGGCGCAGAAGTGCATGCAAGATCGTGAACTATTTCCTTTCTCTTTTCTTCCTTTTTTCCCTTTCCCTTTTCTTTTGCGGTTGTGGATACCCTGTCGAATGGAGCGTTTCGCTGTCCCTTGGTCCCCTTTTTCCCATGAATCCATGCTTTCTCTGGTGCGACGCGATCCCCGGCCTTTAGCGTGCTGTTTTTGTCTTATGCTATGGTGTTTTATTCAACATGAAGATTTGTGATGCTCTGCTGTCGATGTTTGCGATGTTTGCAGGTTCCCTGGCGCTGCTGGTTTACTGTGTAGTATTCCCAGCTTGTCTTGTTGGTTGAGCGTTTTGCCGCCAGTTAGTTAGCATTTGTTGCCTTCCTACCAGGTACTTAGATATTTCCAGCTCATAATGATAATACTGTATATATATGCCCTATGCCATGACTTTTTTCCTCATAGGCCTCTTCAAGGGGCCAAGAATGAAATCGATGATGACATAACCCGTCACGTGAAGCCAAAACTCTAAATCCGCCCATCAACCAGGCCAAATCTTTGGGAAAACGGGTTTCGGTCTTTTCAACAACCCATAACTCACCAATAACCCCAAAGAAAAACATCCCAGATTTCCGTTGCAGATTTTTTTTCCATCGTCAACCTCTGCGACCACCGTTCTCGATCCAGATCACCATTTCGCAGATACACCCGACCGAGGCCGCCGCAGCAGCAGCAGTATGAAACCAACCGCCTTGGCCCGCAATGCTGCGGTGTCAGCCTCTGCGCGGAGGATGGCTGTCTGTATGTATTGCTTGAGACCTTTCCGGACTCCTCTTCCTTTCGTTCTGAACCACGTCCTACGCAATACATGAATTATCCAATAGACGAACTAATAATCTCTTATAATCCAGCCCGCAGCCGCACCCCCTCGGCCCTAGGCGCCTTCTCCGCCGCAGCCAACCTGAGCAGCCGACACCGTCTCCCCTCGCACATCCACGCTCTTGCGATCTTACTCCCACAACAGCGCGGCTATGCTACTAATCCTCATACCTCCGGGCGACCTACCACTGAGCCGTCGTCGTCGTTCCCGCCGCCGGGATTCAGCGCGGAGCAGGCGAAGAAGCCGCTGCCCGTTGACGGGGCGCAGAAAGTAGAAAGCCAGAGTGCCTCACAGGACCCGGGGACGGCGTCGACGACGGTGACTGCGGGTACTGCGGCCAAGGCTGGCGAGACGAAGTCGCTGGATACGGAGGCGAAGAAGATTGTTGAGGAGAAGAAGGAGGCCGCCGGGAAGAAACTTACTCTTGGACAGAAGATTAAGAAGGAGGCTCAGCATTATTGGGATGGGACGAAGCTGTTGGCGACGGAGGTGAAGATTAGTACGAAGCTTGCGCTGAAGATGGCGGCGGGGTATGAGCTTAGTCGGAGGGAGAATAGACAGGTTCGTACTGCTTTTTTTTTCTTTTCTTAAGTTGGGTTTTGCAAATAGGCGGGTTTCGGCTGACGTGTGTCTTATATATATATATGACAGTTGCAACGTACTGTCAAGGACTTGGCCCGTCTGGTTCCTTTCTCCGCATTCGTTCTTGTCCCGTTCGCCGAACTTCTCCTACCGATTGTCCTGAAGCTGTTCCCCAACATGCTGCCTAGTACCTATGAGGGACAAAAGTCGAAAGAGACCAAGGCCGCGACTCTTAGGGCTACACGGAAGGAAACGGCATCCTTCCTCCAGAATACGTTGAAGGAGACTGGTCTCCCCGTCAATGCGACGAACGCGAAGAAGGAAGAGTTCACCGAGTTTTTCCGCAAAGTCCGCGCAACTGGCGAGTCGCCATCTGAGGAGGACGTAATCAAAGTCTGCAAGACCTTCAAGGATGACCTAACCTTGGACAACCTGTCACGGCCGCAGCTAGTCGCCGTATGCAAGTACATCAACCTCAACACCTTCGGTACAGACGCCATGCTGCGGTACAACGTGCGTCACCGGATGCGTCAAATCAAGCGCGACGACAAAGCCATCTCTTTCGAAGGCGTCGACTCCCTTTCCGTTCCGGAACTGCAAATGGCCTGCGCCGCCCGCGGCCTGCGCACGCACGGCATCTCCCCCGGCCGTCTGCGGGACGATCTGTCCATGTGGCTCGACCTGCGTCTCAAGCAGGGCGTCCCCTCCACGCTCCTCGTCCTCAGCAACGCATATATGTACACGCAAAAATCGCAAGACTATGAAATCTCCTCGCAGATCGACGCGCTCCGCTCCGTCCTCTCGAGTATCCCCGAGGAACTGTTCCATGAGATCGAGCTCGAGGTGCATAATGCCGAAGGCGCGGCGACGAATAAGCAGCGTCTTGAGGTCATTAAGGAGCAGCAGGAGCTGATTGAGGAGGAGAATGAGCAGAATACGGAGAATGAGGAGGCGGGCGTCAAGGCCCCGCAGGACCATGAGGATATTGATGATAAGGAGGATAAGTCGATGGATGCGGCTGGTTCTACTCAGGACGCTGCGCAGGCTTCCGAGGCGGCGCAGTCCGAGACCGATCTTTCTAAGCAGAAGGAGCAGGAGAAGAAGGAGTAAATATAGCCCTCCTCCTGGTGAGATGGGGCGCTTGATGAGGGGGGGGGGATAGCGTAGATTCTTCCTGCGCAGTTCTTGCATACCCAACCCCACCAAGACGCACCTTCATTCTCCATGTTCACCCACACAAAAAAAGCGACGGCCTCATGAAATCAGTATTGTATTTCCCTTTGTTTCTATTTTTTTTTCTTTCCCCCCCCTTCTTTCGATACTTCTTTCGTCCAATGTACTTTTTTAAACCCTACATTTTTGCTTTTCTCTTTTCTCCGCGCTCCGCTCCCCTTGCAAGACGCGCACATGTTTGAATACTTGACCCTTTTTTTCCTTTTCTTCTTCTTTTTTTAACACCCCTTTCTGACGATGATCCAACCAAGCCGGAACCTATCTATTTTTCCTTTGTCGCTCGGTTCATTTCGCCCCTTCGCCAACCTGATGCATGCGTGCTGAAGAGTTGCTTGCCCTATCTACTGTGCGGACATATTCTATTTTACTATTTTCTTTTTTTTTCCCCTATTGTTTTACTACCTGTTACTCTGCTTGTTGTTTCTGGGATAGACGATGGTGTTTGTTTGGAATTTTAGCAGGTGCAGGCGCGGCTTTTTCGACGAGGGGGGAGGGGGGGTCTATCTATGTATGTATCTGCAATCGCTGGATATATGGATGGATAGATGGATGGTAGGATGGGTTGAGGGCGGTCTGGATGCTGGTTTTGTGTGTATTTGTTTGTATTTGAGAGATAGATGAATAAATTCAAATAAAAATGTGTCTTCAATGATTGATTGTTGAATATTTTGCTTGTTTTGTTGCTTGTTTGAGGGTGTATATATATTTGCCTCATGCAATGATGACTAGATCGCTATTTCTGTTTGGATGGGATATCTCAGATCAAGGGCAAATAACATGCAAAGATTCAATAAACAGCCTAATAATAAATAGATGTCCCCAGACATGACGTTTCGGTCCTCGTCTCCAGTCTTCCCCAGATCGGAGTTAACCTCGGCAGAATCCTCGAACGTCTCCTCTGCGCCGACACAACCTGCGAGATCCAACAAAGCCACAGCTCAAAAGCGAAAGGCATGAACAGACAGCTCCTATTTCTCCATAGAATAATCGCCAGTGCTCCAAGCCCATCATCTTCACCCTCACTGTTAGGATTGAGGTTCCTGAGAACCATGGCTCCGCTATCTCCTGCGTCGACGGTTGGTGATTCCCCCCTCCATCCTCCAATCCAACCAACTCGATAACTGTCGTTGGTGGCATATAACCGTGTGGCAATTTCTACACGGGATATGTTTATAATCCTAACAGCGAACGAGGGGGGAAAAACAATTGAATTTTGTTATGTTAATTTTATCTGCTTTGTTTCAGCAAGCCATTGAGCGATTGAGAAACTACGTGCCGCCGCCAACTAATTACGACTCTGTCCCGCTGTCCAGACAAGCTGCCGTGCTGCTGCTGCTCTTTGCCGATCGGCGCGGGGAGCTTAGGGTTATTCTGACCATTAGAGCGAATACGCTGAAATCTTGTAGGTTGCACTCTTGTACGCCCCGGCGGAGAGGGGGGGTGGGCGGGGGAGATGAGGAAACCATACTACGCATCCATAACTCCATAACATCCACGCCGCATCCTTTAGGATCTAGTTAACTAACAATCATGTTGGGCTTCCGAGCGCTTGCTTTTGCGCTCGCTCCGCCAACAACAAACAAACAATAAAAAAAAGACCCCGGCCAAGCAGCTCTACCAGGCGGCAAATCAGACGCTCTCACAGAAACCCCCTTCGAGACCGCCCGCCGCGAAGCCTTTGAAGAAATCGGCCTGCCAAACATCGACCAGCCCCTCCCCGCGCCCTTCTGGGTCGAGCACCTCTGCGAACTGCCCGCCAACCTGGCCCGGACCGAGCTGGTCGTACGGCCGTGCGTGGCGCTGTTGCATTCGTTTAATGAGGTGACGGGGGAAGATGCGGATCCCGAGGAGGCGTTTATGCCCCAGCTCGATGCGAAGGAGGTTGCCGCGGTGTTTTCGGCGCCGTTTCATAATTTTCTGAGCGAGAGGGATGAGCCGCGGGGGGAGGAGGATGGGGAGATCCCTGGCGATCCGGGGGATTGGTATCGCGGGACTTGGACGAATTGGAATTCGACCTCTTGGCGGAGTGAGTTATTTTCTTTCTTTCTTTTGTTCACTAACTGTTCACCACCTCTACCCCCCTCCTGGTGTGCACCTTCAGCATATATCTGTCTTGGATCTACCTAACAGAAGCTTCCCACTATTTATCTACGGAGTACTCCCCCAACCTCTTCGGTCAGGTTGGATAAATAGTCCATAATCACGGATCCACGGAACACACATCGTTGCTAAGAATAATGAAAAAAAATGCAGTGCACCACTTCTTCGTCCCAATAACGAACCAAAAAGTGACCAAGCCCCGGCGAAAATCCGTCGACCAGGACGCGGCGATCGACGAGCTGGACGCACAGGAATCCTCCATTGGATTAACCCGCTATCGGGTGTTTGGCATGACCGCCCGCATCTTAGTCGACGCAGCGCGTGTGGCGTATGCGGAAGAGCCACAATTCGAGCACAATAGCCATTTCGGAGATGAGGATATGATCCGCCGGCTGAAAAAGCTTGGTCGGTTTAAAGCGGTAAGGGATCCGGAGGATGAGTTGACCAAGGAGATGTTTGACAAGGCGTCCAAGTTGACGTGATTAACTACTGATAATTATTCCTTTTTTCTGTTTTTGGCTATTTCCCTATCTGTGGTGGTGTTGTTGTTTTTATTGCTTTTTCATAACCGAATGGGGGAGGACAAATCAATATTTTGGGCGGATATTACGTCCCATTTTTTCTTCTTCTCGGCATGGCCCGTGTGACCACCACTGGGGAAGAAAGGAGAAGTGTTTATTTTTCTGGGCGTTCGTGGACGAGAGAATGGTTCGCTGCCATTTATCTTTTTGTTTTTTGGGAGGGGGGGGAAGGGAGGCTTTTCTTTTCTTTTCTTTGTTTTGAAGGCCCCCCATTCGCGCAATCCTGTTGGTCCCCAACCTTTCTTTTTAACCTATTTACCTTGCATCAGTTACTTATAGATCCCATGTCCAGCTTCGGTGTTTGCATTGTTAGTGTCTTTTTTTTGTCATTCTTTCTTGCTCCTCGCGGCTACTTACATGCTTCCTTGATCCTGGGGGAGGAGAGTTTATTTCCCAACCCCCCCCCATTCTCCATCTATTTATGTTTACATCTGCCCGTCCTCCTGCTGTCCTTTTTGCGCTCCCTCGTGGAAGTTACATGCAATCTGCGAGCTATATCCGGCAGCGGTCGAAATTGCGACGACGCATTCCTCTTGTACCATCCGCCGAAAATGGTCGTTCTCGTGGCCACCGTTCTTTGTCGCTGAGAGTGTGTGTGCAAGCGGTTTCGAGCAATGTTGACAATCCCGCATTTCTCCCATAACCCAACTCTCATGAAAGCAACGCCTGACAAACCCAACTCGACCGACCGCAGGGGGGCTTGTTTCCATTCTTGCTCTTGCTGCTGCTGCTGTTGCTGCTGCAAGCTCCGTGTTTAGGAATTGAAACTGAAACCGGAATGTTACTGTTGGTTTTATTATTATATATCATCTACTTGGTTTCTCCACTATCACCACCATGTCGTCTCCTACCTATCTCACCGTCCAGACTAGAACATCAGCCGTCGGGTCAATGACATCCCGGAGAAACGCTAGATATACCCCCCCGCTCCTCCTCTCGAGGTCGTTGGAGGGGCTGGAGAAGGTCATCCCGCCAGGGTGTAGTAGCCCTTCGACGCCCAGTTGGAAGTTCGATAAACCATTGCCTGACCTGCCGCGCCCAACTTCGAGCACATACAGTCCCGACGATGAGGCGACTGGGGTCATCGAGAGCCGCATCCCGCCCTGTCCTCGAAACACTATGATAACGCAGCCCTCTCTTTGCCTCCCTTCTCGAACCCATAGTCTAGGAGCTTCGGATCGGTACAAGTCGCTCCTCAATTCCCCCTCGCTCACGGATGTGCAGAAGAAATCGCTATCATTGCAGCCGTCGCTTTGCCCTTCTGCCCCGAATATCTCTCCTGCTACTATGCATGTGGCATTGTCAGTTCCAACAGGCCCATATGATCCAGATACAGGATGGATGTGGCTGCCTCAAACCCGATTAAGCCCTGAAGCCAAGCGTGCTACGCGGGGCGTCTCCCTCCTCGCGCATCCAGGGGATACAATTGACACCATTGACTCGAACCTCCTCCTACCCGCCCTAAACTATGATGCATCCAACTCCAACAGTGACCCGCCCGAGCAGGACGTAAGTCGCGAATCCTCTGCCGCAATGCTAGACGACAGTGGCTCAGAAGCTTGCGCCTGCGAACTCACCCACCCCCTCCAACAATCAACCCGCCGCTGCTCGGGAGAAATGCTAGCCAAAACCACCACTACTACCACCGCAATCGATCAGCCACGGGTAATGTGGCTTCCCTCCACCGGCCACCTCCCTATGAGCAAGCTTGCCCAAGAAGACCCCTTCCACCCAGACCTGCACCCAGCCTCCCGTCCCCGCCCCGGAATAGATACAAACTGCGCTGGAAACCGCACGGAATTACACTCCTGGTCCTCCTCTAGCTGTGATGAGACATCAACCAACAATCGCCATAATAACAACATGCACATAACCCCAACCCCATTGAATTCACCGCTGCACCCACCCACGAACCCAAACTTCGACCGCCACCTACCCAGAAC
This sequence comes from Onygenales sp. PD_10, assembly GCA_032988465.1. Classification (NCBI taxonomy): domain Eukaryota; kingdom Fungi; phylum Ascomycota; class Eurotiomycetes; order Onygenales; species Onygenales sp. PD_10. Next base: position 27,801 of record JANTQH010000155.1, read on the forward strand.
TAGATCCAAACAACTCGCAATCCCTATCTCAGACTATCAACGCTACGGCTCGAAGATCTGGAAATCCGCAACCTCAACTAGCATTAGCACTGCGGCAAAACGCGACCGCCGACCAAGCGCCATGTTCAAAAAGCGCATGGTTAAAGTCCGTCTGAAACGCGCTGGTACTGGCGCCACTACAGCTTCGGCTTCTACATCCCGCTCCCCGCCACGAACACCCTGCCTCCCACAACCGCGCTCGCCAAGGAAATACAGCCTTCAATCATCACAGCATTCACCGTCCTCATTTTCATCGCCATCATCACCCCTCTCCGCCCTCCCCCGCCGCATGCGCAGCTTCCTCTCTCGCACGTTCCAGAGCAGGAATAGCATGATACCCCGCCCGCCATCGAGGCCGCCACGACCGCCGTCGCCGTCGCCGATAAAGGCTTTCTTGCCCGCCGGGAGGGAGAGGGATTGGGAGAGGGAGAGGGAAAGGGATGGGGGGAAGAGGAGTCCGACGCTTCAGATGAGGGGTGGGCTGTTGAGGTGGAGTGTTGCGCTTACGAAGGGGAGGTTGGGGTTGGGGTTGGGAGCCGGGGCAGGGGGTGGGGATGGGATTACCACTAGTGGGGGAAATGGAGGGAGTGGAACGGGGAGCAGGGATGGGAGTGGTAAGGTAGAGGCGGGAGTGAAGAAAATGACCTTGAAGGATCGGATTGTTTTTGTGGGACCGACGGATCCGGCGGCGTCGGAGGAAGAGAGGGTTAATGCGTGGGTATAGATTGGTTTGAGTTAGGGACCTTCTTTATTCTGTTTGGGTGGTGCTTGTTTATGGAGTGGTATCTCGTTGGTCTTTTTCTTTTTCTTTGGGTCTTTTTATATATGCCTCTTTTATATGCTCTGGGTTAGTTGGTTTGGCTCTTGTCCGTTCGGTTTGGGTGCTCTCGTGTCTTCTTGCTCTTCCATTTCATCTTTCTTCTACTCCTCCCTTCGAGCCGATTTTGATATCCAGATCCATATCCACCGCTTATTGTCTTGTCTGTCCTTTCAATTCCGCTATTCGGGTGTTTTATCGTTTTTACGCGAAAAACAAACTTATTCCGGCATAAAACCTTTCTCACAACGCTGCGTTGGCAGGCAGAGCGGCCTTCATTTCATATCATCTTTTCTTCCTTCCTTCCTTCCTTCCTATGTTCTCTTTCCATACCACCTTCTTCGCAGCCAACTGCATGACGATCTGTCTATTATATTATATCACATTATCCCCCTTTTCCCTTTTACTTATCACTGCTGTATGAACGAATAACCTTGCGGGGGTTAAGAGAGGGCTGTTTGTTATTGCATATGTTATTAGATTAAGATTAAAGAAATAGTTAGGTTATCTAAATAATGAGATGAGATGAGATTATTATTATTTTATTTTATCTTTTCTTATAAAGGGGAGGTTAGAATGAAAGAAGTTGGCAATGTATGTACATACATGCTTCGCGCGAAAGGAAAGGCGCGAAGGAAGATAGAAATGGCCTTACTAAGATATTTAACTAGCTGACTATGAAATTAATGAAGGGAGAGCTTGTTGTTCTTGTCATTATAATCTATCTTCATCTAATTAAACTGCATTAGGTGGCTAGGTTCCGTAAATTAGTTTGATCGTTGCACGCTCATTTCATGCATGCATGACGGATATGATACCTACATACATAAGTTACCTACGAATCTCACCCCAAGATCCATGCCCGCATTACTCACTACCTATGTACCCCCACCCCCCCCAAACAACCAACCAGACCCATCCAGATCCAAACGAATTAAGAGAAAAACAAGAAAAAAAACATAGATATTATACCCTCTCCCTCTCCCTCCCCTTCTCCTGCCCAACAGCAGCAAGCTCAATCATCTTCACCGCCGTCTCCTTCTCACCCACCATGCCGGCCCCTTGCTCCGTATGATTCTCCCCGCCGAAAATCGTATCCATATCTTCGAGCGCGATGCCTTTTGTTTCCGGGATGAAGAAATAGACGAGGAAGGTTAGGAGGACGTTTATCGCGCCGAACATGTACATTGCGTAGCTGGATAGGGGGGTGGGGAGTAGGTGTTAGTGGGTGGGAGTAGGATTGAGATTGGGATGGGGAGGGGAAGACTTACAAGCCCTTTTTCGCGAGGAAGAGGGGGAAGACTTGTTCTATTGGTGTGGAGGGGGTGGGTGGGGTTAGTAAATGGAGTTTCTGGAAGATGGTGGAATAGGGGATAGAAGGGAAGGGAAGGGAAGGGTTGTTTTAGACCTACGGAGAACTGCGTTGGCGACGTTTTGAGCTTGCGCGGACATTCCGACGGCCTGCGCGCGGACGTTCATGGAGAAAACTTCGCCGGTCCAGATCCAGACTGTGGCGCCCCATGATGGTTTGACTGTTCCGATGTTGGGTTAGTATGGTTGTTGAATTTGTGCGAAGGGGAGTTTTTAGTGTATAATGGGGAGAGAGGGGGCAGGTAGGTATGGGACCATGCAGGATTAAGTAGATGAACGTGATTAACTTACAGAAGAACGCAAATAAGAACATAAGGAAGACGGTAGAAATAGCAACTGGCCGGGACTTTGCGCCGTCTCCAAGGTCAGGGGTTTCGGTGACCACAGCTGCAGCGACCAGCATACAAATCGCCATACCGACGGCGCCAACCATTAGCAAAAACCGTCTGCCAAATCGGTCAACTGTCCAGGTAGCATTTAGGGTGAAAATTATACCAAAGGTCCCGTTCAGGGCGTTTATGAGTTGGATTGTGCTGTTGTCTTTGAACACTTTGTTGTAAATGATTGTGGAGTAGTTGTTTAGGGAGCCTTGGCCGGTGAATTGCTGGGTGATGTTCAGTAGAATGGCGAGGACTATGAAGATTGTGATTAGTACTTGGTTCTGGGGAAAGCCATGGCAAAATTTTATAAAAGGATTGCGCTGTACAAAGATACGGTGCTGGATTTGGGACATACTAAGTCGTTTTCTGACAGCTTTGTCTGTCCACAGAGGCCAGTAACTGCCTGAGATGTTTTCCTTCTCGAAGGCAATAGCTTGACGCATTTGGTTGATCTCCTGTTCTACCACATTGGAGTCTGCGCGAACTGCCATCAGCGCCTTGATGGCATCTTCTGTCCGGTCCTGCTGAATAAGCCTGTATAGCACAGAATATAAATTAGCCACCAGCTCTTAGCATTCAAAACTATGTAGAATTTGGTTGCTGCGAATAATAAATCTTACCATCTAGGTGACTCGGGTGCCGGCCATATTGCGACGATAATAACTACCGGTGCTATCAGTTGGCAGATCATGACAGTTTTCTAGTCCCAATCCCCTAGTCCCTCGCTATTCTTCGTGCAGGCATAATTGATCCAATATGCTAGAAAGCTTCCAACGCTAAAGAACATTTGCCAGAAACTCATAATTTTCCCGCGGTCCCCGGCAGGTGCGAGTTCCCCAATATAAACAGGCCCCGCAGGAAGTGCAATTCCCTGGCCTATACCGACTAGTGCACGGCCACTAGTAAAGCCACCAATGTTTCTCGGCGTAAAGGTCGAAACAAAAGTCGAAATTACAACGATCACACAGCCGGAAATGATTGCCCATTTCCGCCCAAATTTATTGGAGATGGGTGCCGATATGAAAAAACCTAATCAGTTATGATATCAGAGGAAGCTCAAATGAAACCGTTTAGATCCCAACTCTGCATACCAGCGACAATTCCACCTACGGTATAGGCGGTATTAATGGAGCCCACTACGTTTGGATCCTAACAGACGATTGTTAGTGCGTGTTCAATTTGAAAGAATATAGGTGACTGAATTTTCCACTCACCGGGTTATGAAAATATTCTTTCCAATTGTTAGATCCTTGGACAGCATTGAACGTTGAGGAATCGTAGCCATAAAGTATCATGGACGCTGCAGCAACTAGGCAAATATACCAAAGGTATGCAGTTTGCTTTGCAACCGCCATTTCTACAATAGCGACGGAGCGATGCGGTTGTGTGTTAGGAGGGATATATCTCAAAAGCCCTTAAACATCACCATATAGTAGAAACTATTAACAAGAAACATCTGTCACATCAGTGTTGGGAAGGCATAGCTTTATCAATATTCGAATCCCGACTCGGCTAGTAAAGCTGGAGCGCTCCCACAAGAATGCATTCCTGGAGTCCGACATTTTTAGCCATTTCCCGCTGGGTAGGGAGAAAGGACGTCTGTATCGATCTCATACCAAGACATTATCTGTATCAAGCTTTGATATTTACCCGGGCGGGGGTTGGGTTGTTCATAGGTTGTTCAAGCGGTGGATGGACGGAAAAACATGGCCAATTCCCCGCACAACTGAAAGTGACGTGTCGTTCAGAGAGACCGGAATCATCGCTAAGGCACACTTAGCCATGACCCACGACACAATGTAATGATTCGGCTCTGGGAGACCGTTAGTATCATGTTGTTGCAAGGAGTATCTATGGGGTGACGTTCGAACTAGGTTCGGCTCGGCAATCGGAAGAGCATCAACCGGAGCCAAGCTCGGACCAACGCCAAGCGTTAACTAGTTACCCGGGAAAGCTCAGCATCAATTGTCCGAGACTCCGCACGATGAGCCGGAAACTAACACCCTAGACCCTGGTTGGTGGATTTATATCTCTTAGCCTCCGTCAACCAGTCTGTTCTGTCTCCGCGTGTGGTATGGCAACTATGTCATTCTCGAGTCAGGCCTACAGGCAGTCCGAACAATGCCAGCATCACGGTTGCACTGGCTGTATGACTACTCCAATGTTAGCGGACACTGGCGTCGAAACTAAACCGGTTCAATCGAGTATGTATTATCCGGAGCAGGTCTTTGTGATACTACTCTAGAGCCGTGCTAGCTCCAAGGAAGCTTTGATTCCATTTCCTCAACGAGAAAGTGAACCGAGATCGGGGGGATTGGATTCAGTCGGGATGACTCCACACTTTCTCATGTCATACTATATATTGCCTCTAGAGAACCCAATGGAGTGGAAGGAATGAAACGACAAGTCCATCTATTGTCATTTTGTCCTGCTTGAAATAGAGACAGCCTTTGCCTTCATTTTGATTTGCTGGACAGGATATTGACTTCTCAACAAAATGAAAACTCACATGCTCCTGGCTGAGCTTTTATCAGCTTGTCTGATTCTGCAACCCGCTCGTGCTGCTCCGACAAACATCACCTGTGCCAGCTGCGAGGATGTCGCCCATGGCTTTGCATCCCTAAACGGAGGCACGTACGGTGGAAAGGGAGGCCGCATTGTTACGGCGAGTACTTTTGAGCAGCTGAAGGAATATGCCGCGGCCAGCGAACCCCTCATCATTAGAGTAGATGGCGCCTTGACTGCGGAACCTAAGGGACATGAAGTACAAATCAAGAGCGACAAAACTATCATTGGCGTCGGTCAAACTGGGCGGATTGTTGGTGGTGGGTTCAATATAAAACAGGAGCGCAACATCATTATCCGAAATCTCCAGATTGGCGACACTTATATCCCAGAAGATTACAATGGGAAGACAGAGGATTGGGATGCTATCCAGATCGATACAGGATCTAATATCTGGATTGATCATTGCAAGGTATTTTCCAATATTCTATTCAAACCCTAGAGTGGAAATTTACTAATATGTTGTAGCTTGCAAGAGGAGCCGACGGACTACTTGACTCCAGGAAAGATACGGACTACATCACCGTATCCAGCAATCTCCTTTCTGAGCATAATAAGGCTTTCGGAATTGGCTGGACTGAAAACGTGGTTGCTAAGATGACTGTATGCATTAAAATATTTCCCTGCATAATTTGTCCAGCTGTCAACTTTGTTCCTTTTACTAACCATAATTTTACTTCTCTCAAGATCAACGACAACTTCTTCAACTCCACCAACCAACGTAACCCATCCGCCGACAACCTTCTCTATTGCCACATGTACAACAATTACTACTTGAACGTGACCTCCTACGGGAACTACGCGCGAGGCTATACGCAACTACTGGTGGAAAACTCGTACTTCGAACACGTAAACGACCCAGTCGTCGCCGGGCCCCATGCCAGCATTAGGAGCAACTGGTTAAAATTTAAGGACTGCACGGGAGAAACACACTTGAACGTGAACCCGAGGAAAGTGTTCGAAGCCAGTGACTTCTATGAGTATTCGTTGAAGGACCCTTATGATTTGCCCACGACCATTCCACCATTTGTAGGTCCGAGACCAGAGATCGGAATCTAGGTTTAGGTTCAACGTTAGACTTTGGGGGTTAGGAATTTTAGGTTAAGCTTAATTCTATGTTTCTTTTAAGTTAACGTATATACACATACATTTTGAAATATCCTAATATCCGTATCAATTAGGAACGGGTTTCGCCACCACCCCGCTTTCATAATATATCATCTTTATATTTGCCATATAATGTGGATCTATAGCAATCACGTCGAGAGAGATTTGCCTTATCCTAAATCCTAGCTAAACCTTTCCTACAAGTATTCTCGCAATTTAGAGCTGAGTAACTAGCGGAACAAAGGTCTGCCTAAATCTAAGCTATACAAATAATTCGAGAGAAAAACCATGGCACAGATGGCCTTTCGCCAACCGGGAGGCCCGGAAAAAGACCAGATAGGTATGGTGGTTCATCCCTTCCTAATTGTCTCCCGCGGCAAAACGGAGGGTCACATCCGGAGGGTGACAGCCAAGAAGACCTCGCTACTTGATGAACACCGGATTGGAGGATGTGAGGGAACAAGCAATTCACTAGTATAGCTTGTAGCTGACGCAACTAAAGCTGATACGCTGGAGTGGTGTATGCGTCATTCTAAAACTCGGGGGGGGGCCTATGTTTATCTAGGAATACATTGATTAAATTAAACTTGAGTTTACTTGAGTTTACTACTAGTAGCGTTTACTTCATGGATCCTGCCTTGTTTTACGGGGTAGCTAATGCTAGTGCAAGCCATCACTTTATGGTTTTCAGCCCTATTGCATTAAAAATCACGAGGCGCTTGCCGTGGGGGTCACGGTGACAGGGAACCCCTGTATTTGTTGGGAGAAATGACGAAAAGGTATCTGCCAGTCTACAGCATTATCATAGTCTTGGTGGCGGAACAGCTACCCTAGCATACGGGTTAATAGGTGTCATGCAGGAGTTTAATCCGACCGTTACATTTCGTAGATTAATCGATTAATTGTTCGGAGCATTTTAGGTATCTTGGTACGTAGGATAGATAGCCTGGTCATCCCGAGCATTTTATGGTAGAAATACTAGTTTCTAGATACTCAGATGGGCTTCATGATTTTGTCATATTAACATGGACGTCATTACAAACCATATAGGTTTTTATGAGATTTACCCATCCTCCAGACGCTACTAGTACTACTGATGTAGTTGCGTTGTTGAAGGAAGCCAGTATCAGCTCAATGGACTATTCCCTAGTACCATGAGCTATGACGTAGGAAATCTGGGACTAAGAAATGTCACTAAGACAACCCTGTCGTCCATGGAGGAATTCGGAAAAGTAGCCAATGACAAGCAACAATCTTCCGCGTTGGTGGTCACGCTTTCTTCTTACTTCAGTTAGTTCTGCATTTTCGGCAATTGTGCCCAAGGTATGGATGATAAAGTTGGAAGTTGATGATTTAGAAAAATTCTCGAATGAAAGATCGACCAGATTAGCTTATTCTACTTCCGAAAACTCTCGAGTCGTGTCTCTCCCACAAAATATAGGTGGGATTGCTGGTAGCCTGGGTGCCTCTCATATAAATGGATAGATAGTAGACTATATATACCACTGTGAAATATCACCTTGTAAGATATCTCGTTTCTTTGGGACCTCATCCTTTTCCTGTGTCAAGAGAAACGTGTTCTCCCCTCGGTATACATAGCGCATGCTAGACATATGTTCCAGTCTATCTATTTTTGCGCCTTCCTTCGACCCAACAGCTTCAGGAGACTAGAAGTCCTCGATTCAGAAAGTTATTTCTACCATGTCATCTGGAGCAGAAAATGTTAGAAACCTTCCCGATTGGTATGTCTTAACCGTCTCTTATGCTATGAATTCCGACCACACCTCCTCGAAGCGATATAATGCTCGGCAAAAATGTATATCCATTAGTCCCAAAGAGGCTGACCAGAGCGACCTCATAATCCGTTAACTAGCGATGGAGAAGTAAATATACATTTGCTTCAAGATACATCTACAAACAGCACGCCATCACCACTGCAACCAACACCACGATCAGGACCCATTGTCTCATATCCCACGCCTATCTCTACACCACCGTCGCCTGGCTCAGCATTAACTACCATAATGACGCCCTCCACATCACGTCGTGCTCTGACCCAAGAGAGCCTGCGCGAACACACCCGTCAATCCGATTCATTTTGGAGTAGCCAATACTATGCTAGGAAAGCCAGAGAGGACAAGTCTACTCGTCTTGCCGCGGCGTTGCAGTCCCTTGATGGGGGCAGTGTGGCGGGTCTGACACCGGCTCTCGTTGAGAAGGTAGTGGGCACAAATTTTGAAGGCATGCTTCCAATGGAAAGATTCGAGGCGAAGGGGCAAACGAAAATTGAGTAGCCAATGCCCGGAGTATAATTTAGCGCTGGCGGGGGGATGACGGAATGCATCATGCGGCGGAACGTTGTTGAGCTAATATTTCGCATCCTTGTTTAATCACTCCGTAATGTGTCGAATGATTTTGCCACTCTTCTTCTCTTCATCATCGAAATAGTCGCTGCCGTAATATCTATGAATGTTAGCTCTCTCTTCTCTCTTAAATACTACTAGTAAACCCCACACCACGTTTAGCCTGATTGCCAGCGAAATGTTTGGGTAACTCCAAGTGACGTACGATTTTATCTGCCTCGGTAGACATTAAAGTGAGTAAAATATGCAGATACCCATGGACTAGGAAAGTTCACAGACCAAAAAAACAAGGTGATGCTTCCAACAATAGTTGCCCTGGAGGCAGGCGCGAAATTCCAAGGCTGTTAGCGATGACGTCCAGTTAAAGCCGCGCTATCCATCATGGATCCATGGAACCAAGTGGATCTCATTAGATAAGGTTAAATGGCGCTAGTCTGTTTGCAAACTAGCCCCTCATGAACATGGGTCCGTGCGTTGTTGGTACCAAGACCTCTTGATGAGCTTATAAGGAATACGTACTAGAATTGAATCTATAAATGAATAGGAATGAATTCAAACGGATAACTGTGCGCCAAAGAGACTATCAAATATTGAGCTAAATACGGGGAAGAAATTGGGAGTTAGTTGACCGAAACGATAGTAGTTCAGCAGACTCCTAACACGCCCTGATGACGGATGATTTCTTGCAAGAAGGTTTCGGCCCGAATATAAACAAAATATGGTGCTCATATATGACGTAGCTTTAAGTTCCCAAAACGCGTGCAACTCTGAAATCATATTTAATTGCATATCTCCTCGACCGGCGGCGAGGATATTTTAGCGTCTCTCTTTCACCGCCCGGGTTTGACCAACTGGTGACCTCGTGTGGAAGTATTCAAGGCTTTTCGTTGGTGGCAGAAAAAGGACGCTAAAATATCCTCGCCGCCGGTCGAGGAGATAGGAGAGTCTTATTTAACTGGAAGATTGAAACAATTTGGTCTGATTGAGATGGCAGAAAGGAGCGGTCCACAACTTCATAACGTGATGCTTTAGCAAGGAGTATATAGCCAGTCCCTGCTACGTGCTCGGTTGTTGTGGGACTGGGTCATACTGCTGGGGCGGGTTTTTGCTTTCTTTCGGATTCTCATAATCACTAGCTTCATCCTCGTCTATCGTCCCTAGAGCGAAATAGTCGTCCTGTTTCGAATTTTTTGGCTGCGTCCAAGCAGGTTCCGGAGCACTCCGATATGTTGCCGCCTTCGAGCGGGCCTGTCGCCTCGCAGCCCTCCAGATCCATATCGATAGAAATAGTGCATTAACGGCGATTAAACCGGCCATGGAAGCAATCCATGAAACACTCGTTCTAGATAGTAGCATTCCCGTGATAATATTTGTCCACCCGAGGATCAGAGTGAGCCGTCCCAACCAAATATGTAGGTACGAAGCCCAATGGCGCCTGCGAATGCGAACGAAGACCCGATGGTGTTGCCAGCCTAAGAGGGCTTGGATGAAGAGGTATGTCCCTAGACTTATCCCTATCCACTGGTGGACCGTGCTTATTCGATGGTTCATCACGAGCCCGAGAATCAGGCCGCATAATGTGAACAGGGACGCGATTAGTTGGATGATCCAATGGTATTTGTACGATTTGGGCGATCCTGATCGCATTGCGATGACTCCGAACGGGAATAGAATGTAAAAGGCGACGATCATTAGGAATCCATGTATCGCAGGGATTGGGTTGGACTCGATTAGATTTAGCACACCAGAAGCGCTTTGTGGACTGTCTGAGGTTCCTAATCTCGCTACACCGATTCGGAGCGGAGGCAAAGATGGAGGGTACTTGGCGGTACTGATCGATCGAGCCATATCAACGTAAAAATTCCCCCAACCGCCATTGCCGGCATGGTGTTTGTGCATATCTAGATGGGCATCATAAGAGTAAACTGGAATGTCTTGGTTATCGTTCCAGGCCCATATCCACGGTTGGGATGTTGCAGAAGCTGAGACTGGTGTGCCAGGCCATTTTTCACATGAATAACACACGATGGCTATCTTTCCGATCGAAAGTATATCTTCCGCGCCAGACATCCAAGATGCTTGGAGCACACGAAGATCGGCACCGCGCATCTGGCTCTGGGAGAGGAGTTTCGGTTGGTGGTGACCGTCGACAGTTCTGATGCTGACAATGGGGCCTTCATGGCTATGAGGGTCTCCATAGATAATGAACATCAATGAGCCAGTCATCGAGGGACCAAGACCGATGGCAGTCCATCCGAGGGACGATGTTCGGGGAACGTTCATTGTCAAATACATGTCGTGGCTGTGGGAGGAGGAATTATAGTGCATGGTAACTCCCATGCAAAAGTCGATTTCCGACGGGCCCTGGGTATTGTGGCCATATCGACAGTATTGGACTGGTTCTGAGAAAGCGAATTCAATGAGCGTCAGAACTAAAGAGGAAATGTATAGAAAAATAGATTTCTTCGGGACGGCCATTTTTGCTAGAGGGCTTTGTTTGTGGACTTAACGTGGAGGAAGCAAGGTGTGAAATTGGAGAAGAAATTTGAATATTTGGGCAATTCCAAATGATAGCCGAGAAGCCTGAGGCAATCAGCTAGCCTTGGTCAGACAAAAAATAATGTTCGATATCGAGCGATGAAAAGTGATAGCTTGTGATACTTACGATGGATCTGATTGGTCTGGAGTCATGCAGCGTCAGCAGTCATGCACTGTACAACATCCTGGTCATACCCTCGATTTCTCGTAGTATTACCAGCTTATGGACGTAAATGTCAGCTGTAAGGCTAATCGCGAAAAAAATGTTCGTAGCCGTTGAGTCGGGAGCCATGCACATGGTGGGCAGTGGCCCCAAATCTTTGAAATCAGATCGCCCATGCAAATATTTCAACCAGTTTTGTTCTGCCTCCTTTTTCGACGTCAATTAGTTCACCATGCCTACCATTACAGGTATTTTCTATATACTGCTGTTTTTCATTTCCATTGAAGAAATTTTCTCCCTGGAGACTCAATATGTAGTTAAGAGCTCTATGAGAGTGCCGCCGGGCTGGTCACGAGAATCATCGGCGCCGCAGCATCAGATCCTTGATGTAAGCATTGGGTTGAAGCAGAATGGATTGGATATACTTGAGCACCGACTCATGGAGAGTATGTAGCGAACTACTATCGGATCTCTTGTTGACAAATGCTAAATTGATGGTAGTCTCTAGTCCTTCGCATTGGAAATATGGTAAACACCTTTCAATCGATAAAGTGAACCAACTAGTTCGGCCGGATCCCACAACCGTAAATGCAGTGTCTACCTGGCTACTTGAATTCGCCTCTTATCCGTTGAATTTGAAATTTTCCGACTCGAGAGATTGGATATCTTTTGCTGCCCCAGTCAGCGTGGTCGAACGGCTTTTTAACGCCAGTTATGGTGTTTTCAAACACGAAGATGGAGATACCATAACACGCTCACTTTCATGGTCCCTCCCAGCTCAATTAGCCGATCATATAGATGTGGTTCAACCAACGAATTCCTTCTTCAGGCCTCAAGTGCAGTCTCGTTATGGAGGACCTCCGCCACCGGATTGGGAGGTAGAACATCGCATACCAACTTACGCGGAACTTGTGGAAGAAGATGTACTAGATCGTGGGCATCTCGATGTGCCCCTAGCCCATGACCTATCCCAGAATCCAACGGTCAAAGAAGCATGCAATCGCCTGGCAATCTCACCTGTATGCCTTAGTGTTCTTTATGGCATGTGGGGATACCAGCAAAGGGCGTCCGATCGAAATAGTATTGCTTTAACGAATTTCCTTGGCGAAGTCAATAATAGGTCTGATATCGATCTATTCCTGCGGCGCTATAATCCGTCGGCGGCTGAAGCGAATGCGGCGTACCAATTTTTGACAGAGATTATAGCGGATGGGGATGATCAACAAACACCTAATACGCCAGAGCAGAATAACCGTAACAAAGGGTTTGAAGGAGCGTTGGATGCGCAGACAATCCTATCACTCAGCTGGCCCGTTCCGATGACGACTTATAATGTGGGATCAAAGCCCCCGTTTCAACCTCTGGAAGACATGAAAGAAAATACCAACGAACCTTATCTTACATGGCTGCAGCATATGCAATCCAAAGAAGTTCTACCTCACGTTATCTCCATTTCATACGCTGATACCGAGCAATCTGTCCCTCCAGAATATGCACGCAGAGTTTGCAGTGAGTTTGCTAAGCTCGGTGCCCGTGGCGTCTCGGTTCTGGTTGCGAGCGGGGACTGGGGAGTAGGGAAAAATGAACGGTGCATGGTAGAGGCGAATGGAACTCAACAAAAGCGCTTCTCACCGTCCTTCCCAGCCAGTTGCCCCTACGTAACAAGCGTAGGAGCTACACGGTTGGTGGGCTCTGAGATTGTGGGATTTGATGGTCGTGGCGATTTCTCCAGTGGTGGTGGTTTCAGTGAAATTTTCAGCAGGCCCCAGTATCAAGCACACGCGGTTGATGCGTACTTGAGGACTTTAGGAAATGAACATGAGGACCTCTTCAACAGGAATGGTCGCGCATATCCTGATATTGCCGCAATGGGGTACCATTTCTCGGTGTTTTGGAACGGGCAAGCGCACCTTCAGGATGGAACGAGTGCTTCAGCTCCAACCGTTGCCGCCATCATTGCGCTGGTGAATGATGCTTTGATCGCGGACGGCCGTGCGCCATTGGGCTTCCTGAATCCCTGGATATATTCCGAAGCTCAAGATGCCTTTACTGACGTGACCTGGGGAACCAACCGTGGGTGCAATAGCACCGGGTTTTCGGCTGCGAAAGGATGGGATCCAGCAACCGGACTTGGTACTCCAGTAAGTTTAACTCAGAGCAGGTATTCCACAATAACAGAAGGCTGACATTCGTAGTGGTTCCCGAGGTTGAAAGAGCTGGCGCTGAAATCGAAATTCCGGACAGCTAGGCCTTGGTACATACAGACTTGAGGAGATTGGAGGGCATTTTTTGATGTTTATTTAGAGCAAACAAGGGCAAATATCTTTTGTTTTTTTATTCCATAGTAGTATGTAGCGGAGTGTCGTTCGTGGTCAGCGACCAGATCAGTGGAAATAACTAGTGAACTAGTTACTGGAACATCTTTATTCCGAGACCGAAATCCGCCAACCTCTTCTCCCTTTCTTCGTATCAACTTGAACTTCTTTATTTGTTATAGAAGCCTTTTTCTTTATTGAAATGACATGATTGAAGTACCCCTATCTCACGACGACCACCTGATATACCAAGGCCGGGTACCCCTTGACCTCCTCTTCAAGGCCATATCTTTAAAAGCGGGAAACCATGGCGTACCCCATCCAGACGCAGCGTCCCACCCTTGCATCGCGGGGAATCCAGTCGTGTTGCAGCCACCATTTGTGCCCTTAGTGATGTCCCGGAAGGCCTTGTAACCCTCTGCATATAGCCATGGATTCAAAAACCCCATAGGAGGTTTGTCGTCGGACGCCAATGCATCGTTAACCAAAGCCACGATTGCAGCGAATGCTGGTGTCGAGGCCGAAGTGCCATCAACCAGCTTTGTCTGGTTATTCCAGATAGTTACGTAGCGATACCCTTGGACAGCAACGTCCGGTATTGCACGACCGTTTGGATTGAACATTCCCTTATGGAGGTCCCCAATACTAGAAAGGTATTGAGCCACGCTCCCAGCGTTGTTCATTTGAAAGCCTGGGCGAGGAAAATAATTGCTGAACCCTCCGCCGGAAGAAAACCCATTTCGCTCGTTGACTGCTACTACTTCTGGTTCGATACCTTTGGCAGCTCCAACGGACGTCACCCAAGGACACGAGTCAGGAAAACTGACAAGGAATTGAGGGGTGGAGAGACCATCATTAGAATAACAAGTGCCTGGGCGGCCAACTCCGCGATCCCCAGATCCCATGATAACAGAAACCCCGCGTGCTCCTAGCTGGGCAAATCCGTTACAGACTCGACGGGCGTACGATATGGGAACCGTGTGTTCAACGTCTCCATATGAAGTGGATACAACACTGGGGAGCCCAGAGTCAGGCTGGGCAAGTATCCAGTTTAACCAGGAAAGAAAGGGCTCGTTGGTGTTTGCGGGGTTGAATGGGTCCGGTATAAATGGTGGTTCAGGTCCACCAACCGTATATGTGGTGAGAGGAATTGGGTTTGCAATCCCAAGCATGACTTCTGCATCCAGATTGCCCTCTTTCCCATCACCATTGGCATATTGCTCAGGCGTGACAGGGCTTTGCTGATTTATTCCGCCGTTTATACTAACATCTTCAAAGCTTTGCGCCGCTGAAACCGAGTCGGGCCGGTAGGTCTCAAGGAATTGAGAAATGTCGGATCGGTTGTTGAACTCTCCCGAATAGTTCACCAGAGCCATTTTCGTCTTCCCCTGCCCGTTTGCCTTATAATACAGCGTCCCGTACAGTGTTCGCAGACATAAAGGCGTGACGGCGCTGGCATTGCAAGCTTGTCCAGGGGTCAAGTTTGGAGGGATATTATTCAAATCGATGCCCGTTCCAATGCCGTTTTCCACGTCCTCTGCCAGTTGGTTAAAGTCGGCAACCCCAGGACCTTCATTTTGGCGCGCTCTAATATAGGAAGGTATACGCATGAAAGAAGTGGTTGGTTGAATCGTATCAATCATGTCATGAAGTTCCTGCGGTAATGACCACTCCGTTGTCCGGATAGCTGTTTGGCCACCGGACTGATACATATGGTATTTGGTATCAAGCAAAAGCTCGGCTTCTTCGATCGTCAAAGTAACTGTGATCCAATCGCTGGTGGGAGTGACAATATGCCGGTGCATGAGGACTCCATGGGCCTTCAACCAATTCTGCACGCAGTCGATAGCATTTTGGCTCGGTCTTAGGAGGTTATTTGCTTCGTCCCTGGTCAGGAACTGGCCGTATCTCCCATGGAATGGATCGGAAACTGCAAGGTCTTAGTACCGGTTGCACTTCACGAAGCCCGACAACAAAGATAGTCTTACTTTCATGAAGATGTTGCTCCAAGTCACTTAAACGGTTCTGAGTGAGACCGATTTGAAGGGTAATATTCGTTAACGGGTATGCTCTTCCTTTTCGAATCCATGTGGATGGTGCCGGATGAGTTTCTTTCACCATGTATGAGTCGCGCCTCGTAGCCGAGCACACGCCTACAGAGGCCATGTAAACGGCTACACACAATATCCATACAAGCATCATGCTACAATACTAAACGAATTAATATTAGGTAGGATGGGCATCGATCCTAACCACTATTCTTACAGAATGGACACTGAGAGCCTTGTGTCCTATTTTGCTCATTGAAAGTTTCTGGGGCATCCTATGTTGGGAATCATGAAAATCCTGACAACAATGATTCCAAAAAATCCTTTTGCCAACATGACTATGCGGTCAGCTAAGATGAACACGCTGAGCACCGTTGCGATGACTGTGCGGCTGGACGATGACCAGGCCTAGGTCGTCACGATCCGCGCCAAGACTGCTGACCCCTGTGTCTTCGGAATTTCGATACAGCTTGGTCATCGCATGGTGACGGCGTCATCGAGCACCAGTTGCTCCGAGCTTCTACTGGCTTAATCGAGCATAGCCTCTTTGAAGAAGAGCCCGTATGATGCTGCTGATACACTACCCATCTTCCCAGAATCCATTTCCTATAATCATCATACCAAGGGACACGCGCAAGTAACGCCTAACGTCAGGACCATCGTTTGAGATTTTTCCCACGATGGCATACCTTTCACAACTTCGAAAGTTTAGATGGTACAAAGGTAGGGATGAATATCAATACAGAGTCCCCGAGTCCCCTGATAGTTCTCCACGGGATGAATCCCTAGAGAAAAGATCAGAAGATGGCCTGCTTGACGACTTGCGGGACCATGCCTTTCCAAAACATCGGGCTTTATGGCAAAACGGGCGTGTTATGATTATTGCTCATGTTTTGTTGCTTACTGTATATGCTGCTGGGCTGGCAGCTGTCTGGAAAGCAAAAACCACAAATCTCCGGCGTGAGGGGTTACCTTTTTGTGAGAATATGCCCTATTTCCCCCAGCTACAATGCTATTCGAGAAGCGAATAAGAAAGCTGATGGTCCAATAGCTCCCGCGGCAAATATTCTGGAGTGGAGGGACACGGTTTTCACCTTAGAGGATCGGATCACAGATCGTGGGTCCTTTGTTGGGAAACCGAGCCCAGAAGTGGATAAGGCGTGGCATGACTTACTCAATGGTGAAGCCACCTTGATTTCTTCGGAAACTTCACAATTGAAATCCAACAGAAAGGAATGCTAAGTATTCTTCTAGACGAGAATATCATGGTCGAACCGGAATATATTAAGCACTACGGCCGCGAAGATATAAGTGTTCGCATTCCTGAAGGAGACGGCTACATCGGAACCTTAAACGTCTATCACCAAATCCATTGCCTCAAGCGAATCCGTCAGTTCATGTACCAAGATTATTATTTCGCAGATTCCTCTAAAGAGGACATTGAGATGAACCGCCTCCATAACGGTAAGTGCAACATTATTCCCCCCCATCTCGTAGTGAATATGCTTAACGATTACTCCTAAATACAGAGCATTGTATCGATTTCCTGCGCCAGTCTGCGATGTGCCATGGCGATGTTGGTCTACTCACCTTTGAATGGCATGCTAGTAGCCGCCTCCCCCTTGCCAATGCTACCTCGCATCAATGCGTGAATTGGGAGAAGTTGGATCAGTGGACGAAAGCTAGGACGGTTGATATGATGAAGCCAGGCTGGCTAGTTCATCCGACGCTTGGTAAGCGCAATTCAACCCCCGGCTTATGAGTTTGAGTTTTGTAGTTACTTATTTCTCGCTTTCGCTCTTTTAGGGGTTGCTTATCCGTCTGGTGAAGGGGATAAGATCGGTGCGGCTCATGGCCATATGGATAATTGAGTAAAGCTATCAAACCATGGATGAGTTGGAAGGGAATGACGTAGATGATACTTTTCTCCCCTGATTTTATTAAGGAGTCTTAGGTAGTTTTTTAACGAAGGACAGTCATTTCCCCCCCTTTATTTTCCTACCGTTCTTGACCTTCATATTCAACATTTTCGTGCCGCTGCTTTATTCCGGGTTTCCTCTCGAGACCTCCGTAACAGGCCCGAGATATCTTTAATTTTTCTCAAAGTGTCAATGCAGCACTGACCCTGTGGGCCCAATATCTAATCCAACTTTAGATAACCTTCCTCCAGCAGCTTCTCCACCGCACTTCTCTACTGTTTCCTACTGAATCACCCGAGGGATAAGGTGCTTCAAAAGTAGAATTTGCCAGTATCAGCCCGAAATGTCATATAGTATTCCTTATCCAAACGTCAGAATCTGCCCAGCCTCTGAGAAATGAAAAAGAGAGCCAAAGCAGGCCAACCAAAGCATTCGCATGGGTATGCATGCAAATTGACATACCCCTCCCGCGGTACAAAGATATTGAAGTTCGTCCTATTAGACCCCAGAAGATACCGGTATGCTAGTCACCGGCTACCCCAATATTGCAGGAAAGTTCTCATTACCGGGTACCCATGTACTACCTTGTCACATGCATGGGAGAGACTTACTTCTTCTACTAGTATCTATCAAATACTGTAACATAGCGGCGGTAGCCATAGTAGCTGTGTGGGTAGATGACCTGCTAAGATACCAAGGCTCCATATATTTATCCTCGCTATGAGAGTCCTAGGTCAAGGATGACTGACGGCTGCCCCCCGGGTAGATTTCCACTTGAATAGTCCCGCGGCCAGGTTGGTTGTCGAGAACCCAGGCACTAGATTGGTTAAGTACAATGATGTCTTTTCTATTTCTCCGACACCCATGGTTGCAGAATTATTGGTATATTGTTCGGCCGTGCAGGGGTTTCTGGGGTATCGGGCCTCCATATTCTTCCTTGGAGGTAATGCTTAAAAGCGACTCATCAACTAGCATTCTAGTTAACCATGATGTTCACGAGGGAGAGCGATTTGCTAAAATTATAAATAATCTTGCTAGTATGTATGACATGGCATTCTGGAGGAAGATAATTCAGTACATGGAAGGTTTAAATGGTTGTTTTAATTTAGTAAGATAGTATGTGAATTGCTGGATAAACCCTGTCAGAAACCCCTCCTTTTGATCACTAGGAGCCCATACCTAGGTAACTACATGGAATCAACACACTGATATGACCGTGAAAAGTGGCTGAATGGTGAATGAATTGCGCAACTGGCAGACTAAATGGTAACTAGTCTTCATGGCAGGGGTTGGTCTTCACTAGTGGTGATACATATTTAATATGCTGCAGGATGGGGTTCCATGTTGTTTATGAGCTTGTTGTGGTCACTAACTACTAGTTACATATTAAGGATCCGGCCATACACGCCTATAAACGGCGACCTCATTGGTATCAAATAGTAAATGTTTATGCCAAGAGAACAAACTGATAAAGATGTCTAGCAAGCTAGATAACGGAGGTGACTCTGTAACCGTAACTAATTAGGTTGCAATCTAGTACCCGCCATTTAGAAATCTGCCGAAACGTGAGCGGGGCGGTATGTTAGAATGCCGACGACCCCTCATTGACCTTGAAACATGCAGCACTCCTGCAGCGGATTGGTTTCTGGGCGCCAGGGGTTTTTGCGGATGTCGATTTTCTAGGAGTACTAGTAGGTAGTAGTAAGTTTTTATGGATGCGTTCACCCCGCCGCATATTGTACCCGTGTTGAATACTCCGCTAGTAAAATCAACAATAACAATTCAAATGCTCTGTGTTCTGTGTTCTGTCTGACAGTTGACTCCTGACATGCCTTGTTGTTCTTAACTAGTAGTACTGGAGTATAGCCCCGATATCCCTCCAACTCCCAAGGTTCCCCGCTCTGCCTCCATCGCCGTGCGGCTAGTGGGCCGCAGGTTCTTAGCGTGGTGCTTATTCTAGGCCAAGCAGTTGCAGCTCTTAAATAAGGTTCATAGCTTTGTTTAACTGGCTCGGTCGCTTTGCCTGAATGAAACCCTGACGTCGAGATACGCGGATCATGGATTATGGATGCCAGGTTGCCAGGTTGGGGTGGTGCTATTATCATCCCTGTTTTCTCCTGCTGTCTCATGCAGTCCAGAACCAGAGCATCAAATTCCGAACTCCGCTTATCCTATTAGTATTTTCGGCCCCCAAGCATCGACTTTCAAGCTAGCACAAACAACAGGGGAACCCTGAAGCAAGCCATTGTCGAAGGATCAGTCTCATAGGCTCGACCGCTTCAGCTGGCAATCACACGACAAATTGGTGGATGGCGGGGCAGGGGACCCTTAGCGAACAGGGATTGTGATGCGATTTAGATAAGAGAGTTAAATTGTTCGGAGACCGATCCGACATACTCGGAGTTGAGAAATTTACGTACTTTCGCGTTCCAAGGTTCCTCCATCGTCACACAACCATCAGCCGTTTAGATTTTGGCGGATGCTCTCGGAAAGTTCCCCTATATCCACGCACCACATCCTTGTAGTGTCACCTTGCAATTCTGTTCCATTTCAGCCCAGCTTTCGGTCCCCCCGGTCGGTCTTATCCGCGGCCTTAAGCCCTCCCCCCGCCTCCAATCATAAGACCTTTTTGCCCTTTGCCCTCAGCCTGGCGCCGAATTTCCACAGAATGAACGGAGAAGGAATTCCCAGGCCCAAGAAAACAAACGCCAACAAGCTATGTCCCCAGCCATAACCCAAACGGTCAAACAAAGCTGGCGCAAATAGCGGAAACGCAAAAGCAAATAAACTTCTTAAGAATTGGCTGGCAGCTGTTGCTGACGCCATATACCCTCTGTACGCCTCCATGACATACTGCTGTTGTGAGTGCGTGCTCATTATAATTCCGAAGTTGAACACAGCCGCACCAACGTCCACTGCAATCCATTTTGCTTTTTTCTCAGCCGCCCAGCCGTACCAGAACAGACTAATTGGAATCAAAAGAGTTCCGGGAATCATCAGTGGCACACGATATTCTGGGGCTGTTGCCCCCCCGGCTCGTTTCTTCAAGTACGCCCAGAGTCGATCTGTCAGGGCTGCGCCAAGCTGAGCGCCGATGGTAGATCCGGTTACGAGAGCGATGTAGTGTAATCCACTGATAGAGACGGATTGATGGTATTGCGTCGTCCAAATGGAGGCAAAACTAGTCAGGACAAAGTAGAGTGTGCCGAAGTTGTAGGCCAGGAAAACGCCGACAAGCTGGAGGATTGGCTGGCTATACAACATGTAAAATGGCCTGACGACGGCTCGTCGTAGTTTGTAGAGGAGTGGTTGGCTGTGTATATCCCATTCGGTGTGATATTCTCGGCCTGTTTCTTTGCGTAGCTTCATCGCCTTGCGATGGAGGAGGAGCTGCTCGTAACATTCCGGGAAGAGCCATATGGCGGCAATGGTCAGAGCCAAGTCAAATAATGACAAAACCCAGAACAGCCATCGCCAGCCAACGGAGTTGGTGATGACGCCTCCTATGATTGGGCCTAGAGCGGGGCCAAGGAGAGGAATGAAGGTCGCGATGGCGAAGGATCTTCCGCGTTCCTCAGGCCGCCATGTGTCTCCAAGAACAGGATTCGAGACCTGGGATAGAATAAGCATTCAGCTCCAAGGATATAAGCATATGGAAGGATCATCACGTACAGCAAATTCCGCACTAGCCCCCAATCCCGCAAGAAGACGCGCCGCTAACATCAACCCCTTTGAGTTTGCCCAGCCGCACACGGCATTCCATAAAACATACCAAGCTGAACATGCTATCCAGACATACCGGCGCCCGAAGATCTCCGTCATAGGAGCCAGAACCATGGGACCGAATGCAAAGGCGAGAACGAATATCGATAAGCACATATTGGTCATGTCAGGGCTAGTTTTGAGATCCCGGGCAATGGCATCCAAGGCAGGGGCCAGCATGGCGCCGCTCATCAGAGTGACAAGGCCTCCCAGCGAGGTCAGCAGAGCGACTGACCATTTCCAGAACTTGCTCCAATTTAGCGGATTCTGGGGGTCATCAGGGCCATCCCAAGTTACCTGTAGGTGTAATTAGCGATAGTTCATAGCGAGTATTTGCGTATTGATGTTTGATGTGAAGGGAGAAAGATATGTTGCGGATTGCAAAGTGAGCAGCAAATATTTACCAGCAATTCATCCTGATCCTGCTGCGATTCAGAGGGAGTCTCGCTGGCCCCCGCCATCTCGCTTTTGGGCTCCTGTGCAACCTCGGCGGCTGATTCGAGATCGTTCGTTTGGGGGGGAGTGGGAGCCATTGTGGGCAAGTCCTGTTGAATCGTACGTAAATAAGCAACAGATTTGCTCTTAACTGGGGGTTTTTTCTGCCTTGATACCTTGGGGTTAATATACTTTGGTTGCGGGGGAAGGCAGCAGCATTTTGGGTCGTTGCAAAAACACATCCTTGGGTGAGCATAACTATGACAGCACTGGTGGATAGGGTTAGCCTCACCAGCTACTGCAACGTGCCGCCCTGTCTGCCGGCGAACTAGCAGTGGTAATCCCCGTCTCCGTAATGCTTGTCTAGTGCTTGTTTGTTGGTTATTATTTACTGCCGATGGTGCGATCTCCATTTTGGAGTCAAACCAATGTTGCACAGTCAATTGTCATCCTTGGGGGCGGGTTCCGACCCTTGATGTCCTAAACCCCAGCTAAATATACCAACCCAGCTTGGAACCGTGTTTTGCCCTCTGCGTGCGACGGAACCCCGGCGACGTTTATCCCCGAAGCTGAGCATAAGCTCCCTAAGAGGCAGTTTTAACCAATTTGTATGTTATTTTTATCACCCCAGACACCTTGCATCGGTAGGATCCGACCGACAGGCCCTGTCTGTAGCTCATGCAAATGCCATGCCCGTAGTGTACTGTGATAAGCCGGTCTTCTTGGGCGATAATAATAATGCAAGAAGCGTGGCATGCTAAGCATCTACTCATCAGCCTAATGGAGCCCGCCCTTCTCAACATGATATCGAGAGAAAATGCTTCGACGTCCTGAATCAACCGAAAAAGGCGAAGGTCCTTTGACGATGCCGATTGAACGTAGCCGCAAAGAGATTCGACGCGAGAAGAACAGGTTGGCGCAGAGACGTCATCGAGAAGGTCATATCCTTTCTTCCACCCCCTCCTAGTGTATCCCTGAGATATGCATTACATATATGCCAGCTAACACCTGACACAGCGAAGCGAAGAGCCATGCAAAGAACAACTGGCCATGATAGGCAGGGCCAGAAGAATGACAATGCGTCTGCCCTTGATGAAAACCAGTCGAAAAATCTGGAACATAATGGCCCTGGCTCTATGGGGTGAGTAGAAGGTGGATTGGGAGCACAGGAATTCCCGAACTCCAGTTCTTCTGTGGAATTTGCTAACAGATTGGCAGTCTGGATTACCTCGGCGGAATTGGTAGCATATCAGATCCACTTGACCCTACTCAAATGGAGAAGATAGAGATCATTGAAGATTTAGCCAATCTTAATTCATCTTGGGACTCGCATTTCTATCACGACGATTCGGTTGTAAATCAACCAGTCCATACCCATACCACTTCAGAGACAGCCGCGACCGGATTTCCGGCTGTCACTATGGGTTCCAATCAGCCACCACCATCTAGGCATTCGACAGCTTCAGATATATCCCACTGGAGGCGCGATAGTCGGTGTTCTTCCCCTCCTCGCTTGCAGGCATCGGACCGATCCCTGATACCAGTCTCCCAAGTGGTCGGACCCGGGCCACCAACCGAATTCGGACGATACCGACATCAGCCACACAACTCGGAGCTAACTTCTGTTCCAGGCGCACAGCCACCGGGTATGAAAGAAACTCCCTTCCCAAGCGAGGCTATAGACAACCAACGAGAATTTCATTTTCATGAAGGAATAGAAAGTTCTCGACACCACAACAACTGCTTTCGTACCTTCTCAGATGAGATCGGAGCTGCCATAGCCCAACCTCAAAGCATATCCCCCAGCAGATCTAGACGTAAAAGACAAAAAACCAGTCACGATCCGACCGAAAAGCGGCTTGAGAAGGTCCTCTTAGCAATCGAAGAAGCCGGGTACGAATCTCTTGATGCCGTGGCGACTGACTACTATACCCTCCGTTTCCCAAAAGACACTCTGCTTGCCTCTGAGCAGTTCCACTCTCGCAGTCGACGGCTAGGGACCTTCCTGAACGAAGTGCATCAGAGCACAAAAGCCTGGAGTAAACGGGAAGCCGCTAGCTATCGCGATGTCGTTATCCGGGCTGCAGAAGATTTATTTCAGGAGGAGGTTAAAAGCCGGAAAATCGATAGCAACGGTTATCAGGCAAACGATGGACGAAGAAATAGCGTTTGCACTTCCACTTCATCAGCCTTAAGCCCCCTTACATCTTCCAATGAAGAGCCCATTATTCCCAACTCCGTAATCATAACTTCCCCACAGGAGGCTAGAGTATCTGCCTATACGGCTGTACATGCCTTACTCCGTGAAAGAGAGCTAGGGCCGATTCTGATGCAGGACATGTCCCGGCTCCAGAATACAGTCAGTTTGCTCCCACTTCCACCCTAAAACGTTCCGTTGATATAACTAAACGGATTGTGTAGGTACCGGAAATATTCACTCTGTTGACAGAGTTAGCCAGAACCAGCGGGCTGCGAAGGTCTGACCAGTCGGTTTCGGCGTGTTTGTTCTTGCATATGCTGGGAATATAATATAGTATCAACAGGGATAAAAAAGACCTTTCTTTTCCGCTTGTGTAGCCATGTTTCGCAATAAAAATTCTGCACACGCGAGGATTCCATAAGCACCTTCAAACATTTTGTACTTCATACCGTGCCGTGGACCATGTATCTGTGCAGTTAGAGGGCACGTTTTTGGAATGGAATTTGCAGAAAGGTAGAAGCAGGCAAACATTGTCCTCAGGGTCGAAGTGCTCTCGAAAACTGGATGGCTACTATAGGGAACAAACATCCCTTCTCAAAACAACAACGTGTCACAGCCACGAGATGTACACAAAACAAGCTTTTCAACCAACATTTGAGTTTGAAAAAACGCGTCGCGTCGACTCATCAGGATGATCTCTCTAGGGCTTCTCGGCCTCGTGATTAGGGCTTGGCAAAAAGGGGCTTATTTAACTTCCAACCTCAGTCCAACTTATTCTTGATCTTACAGCCTGTAGAAATGAACTCCTTTGCTATATTTCTACGATTCTCCACAAAGGCTTACAACCTGGTTAAGGATGCAGTTCTCGCAACTTAGTTGACGGTTTCTGCCGGCATTATATTATTGACTGCCGCACCATGGTGGCGCAATCATCAACCGATGGATGGAACTGGATATGGATTTGCCGCCTTCTGATTTATCCGATTTCACACTTACTTCCAGGAAGATGCTCTGTTATGAAAATTGGATGGAACACGAATCATAAATGAGTGGATTGGACAATATCCCCTTCCGCCTGTCTGCCCCGAAACAGAAACAAAACAACAAAGCACAGTACGGCCACTAAACTGTCCATCCCTATCATGCCATCACACTCTTCATTCCCGTCCCTATTCCCTCCCCACCAATTCCTACCCTGACCAGCAGAATGAAGTTCCCCGCGGCAACATGGTTACTAGATTGACTGGAAACTACCTCACTAGTCAGATGGGCTTGGACGACTCGTTCCATTCTCCGTTATTTCCAGCAAACATACCTGGCTAGTAACTGCTATGGCAGCGAGCTCCAACTTCCGACCATTAGTCGACAACGTATCTGGTGGCGGCATCGGCATCATCGCGCTTGTCAACAACATATCTGGTGGCGGCATCAGCATCATCACGCTTGTCAACCACATATCTGGTGGCGGCATCGGCGTCATCGCGCTTATCAACCACATATCTGGTGGCTGCATCAGCATCCGAGCGTTTATCGACAACGTATCTGGTGGCAGCATCGGCATCGGATCGCTTGTCAACGACATATCTTGTCGCGGCATCTGCATCAGAGCGCTTATCGACTACGTATCGAGTAGCGGCGTCAGCGTCAGAACGCTTATCAACTACATATCTGGTAGCAGCGTCGGCGTCAGAGCGCTTATCGACCACATATCTTGTAGCGGCGTCAGCGTCGGATCGCTTATCCACCACGTATCTAGTGGCTGCGTCTGCATCAGAGCGCTTGTCAACCACGTATCTGGTAGCCGCATCTGCATCCGAACGCTTGTCCACCACGTATCTGGTGGCCGCGTCGGCATCAGAGCGTTTATCAACCACGTATCTAGTGGCCGCGTCTGCGTCAGAGCGCTTGTCGACCACGTATCTAGTGGCTGCGTCGGCGTCAGAACGCTTCTCTATCATGGGAATGATGGGTGGGTTAGCATCTTTCCGGGCTATGGTTCGAAGCCGTTATTCCTATTTTCTATTCCCCCGCGGTTGAGGTAATGAAGATCTTACCTGAGGAAACCGGTGCTCCCGCAGCAAGGGCGGCAAACAGAGAGACCAGGGGGATGAGCTTTTGGAGCTGCATGGTTGCTGTTGATTTTCTTGACGTTTCCGAAAAAGGAACAAGGTTCAAATATGATGTGGAGTACTGTGATATTTTCAGACAGTGGGACGATTGGGAGTAAGGCGTACTAGAGGCAGCTTCAACCTTGGAATCAACTTAGCCGGGTTATTTATATGGCACAGATCCTGAATACTTACTTTCGCTCACTTGATGCAATTGCTCTGACACTTAGTGTCATGACCACAATGCAGTACCCAGTGTTCGATATCTTCATGGGCTTACTTTTTCCAAACGCGCAAAATAATCCGACGTCGTCGATGCATGACATGTATGTCATCTCAGGCAGCCATCGAATTACACCCCAGAACTATAGGATCTAGAAATTGTATCCCAGCTGATAACCGCCCATGACACCTGTCTGTTGTCATAAATCTTTTCATTATACTTCTCCCGTAAGACTATCTCGGAAGTCTGTCATGGCTGTCGGAGTTATGTGATTGGCCAAT
This sequence comes from Onygenales sp. PD_10, assembly GCA_032988465.1. Lineage (NCBI taxonomy): Eukaryota > Fungi > Ascomycota > Eurotiomycetes > Onygenales > Onygenales sp. PD_10. The sequence continues at coordinate 54,435 of JANTQH010000155.1, forward strand.
GTCAATTATGATTGATGACAATCTTACATACTACCCCTGCCAAACCACGGCAATGACATTACCGCGCATCATCAAGAGAGCTTACTCTGCAGTCATTGCCGGCTCCAAAGCGCACTCTTGAATAATTCGTGAGAATGGTTTCCAATGCCGAAATTCAGTGGGATTCCAAAGATGGAACTTTGGGGATATCCACGACGTCCCACTCTATGCCAACATAGGCTTGCTCTACCCTAACCCCCCTTCTTTCACCCGTCTCGCTTACGACCGCTACTCTCGCTGTCCCATCTAAACACTTCGTTCTGACTATACAATTCTTTTCACCGGCCATCCATCACTCTCAAAATGGACCAGAAGAGCCAAAGATCCATAGACGAAACATCACTTCCGTCCTCCATGGACAGCGCAGACACAACAGACACACTCCTAGAGAAACCCTCCCCGCTCTACAACACACGAAAACTCCCATTCTGGCGAGAACATCTCATCCTCGTCCTCTCTACCGGCTTGGTGTTTTTCTTCCTCTTCGCCTTCTCGGCAATTGTGTTTGAGAATAATCGGAAACTGGAACGGAAGTTGCAGAGTAGTTTGATTTATTGTACGTTTTTCTTTTTCTATCCCTCTGAGACCATTTTTTGACCTCTTGCTAGCTTTCCAAGGCATTAGCTGACACTGCAATTTCTTCAACAGCACCCGCAAACGAAGCACTAAAATGGGAAGTTGTCGAATGGGAACATGACGACGGGGCGCAGGGGGATTATGTGGGAGAGCCACGGCCAGTGCTCGAGAAGGCGTGGAAGGATATTTTTGATAGTACGCGCGCTCTCTCACTCACTCCCTCTCTCTCAACTAGGAGAGCATTCTTTTACAAATAAATACAAACTTGAACTTTGCAAAATATTAACACAAAAACCAAAAGTTATGAACGTCCGCATATCAGAAGACGATCTCAAAGCCGTCGACCGCTTGGAAAACGCAGTCCGTCTCCCCGATGAACCCAACTATGTAGGCACGCTGAATGTTTTTCACGAATTACATTGTATAGTAAGTTATCATATCCGTTTCCATCCGGCTCAGCGAAATGTAAATAAAACATATAAAAAGACCACAAGTACTAACTAAACATGAACAAAACGAAGTGGTGGCTATACAAATACGTCCACATGGACCACTACTTCACCGATGCCACGCCACATCAACGGCGAATTATGAAGCTGCATTCTCGTACGTCCCACTCCCTCACTACCTCCCCTTTTCTATCTTATAACCCCCCTTCCCCCCACCTCATTCAAAAAAACAAGCAAAAAATTAACCCCCATCCCAGACCACTGCCTCAACTACCTCCGCAAATCAGCCATGTGCCACGGCGACGTCGGCATAATCACCTACAACTGGATGCCAGACAGTCGGAAACCCAACGCGACGGCGACGACGCATCAGTGCGCGGATTGGGAGCAGATCACGGAGTGGTCGAGTGCGCGGGCGGTGAATATGACAAGGCCCGGGTATTTGGTGCATCCGAGTTTGGGGCCGGTGTTCCGGGAGGGTGAGAAGGAGGAGTTGGCGGTGGGGATTCCGCCGCATGATGTTGATGTTGATGAGATTGGGTAGGTGGGTGGGTGTGTAAGGGGGGGGGGGTTATATTATTATTATTATATTTTTATGATGAATTTATGTTTAAGACGGGGCCAGTATTATTTGATTGGTCGTTGTTATAAGTTAATTATATCCTAAGTCGATAACTTAAACGTGCGTAATATTTCAAATATCGTCTATGGTATAGGGACCACTTCTATCAGACTATGAAAATCATTGAAACGTGCCTAGACTCAAAGATAAATAACAAAAGCAACTGACCTCCCTATCAAAAAATCCCAACTAATCAAGCCTCTACATCACCATAACCTCCATCTCTCCCTCACCACCCCATTCCATTCCATTCCACCCTTCAACACCTCCCAGCCGGACACCCCCACCCCGTCCCCAGCCTCTCCCCACCAACCCCAAATACCGACAACGCCGCATTAATCGTTCCCCCAATCCCCTCCCCGGCCATAAACCCCGCGGCAACCGCATACCCAAACGCCTCAAACCCCTCGGGTGCTTTGCGTTTCCACACCGCCGCAATCACCGCCCCCATCAGCATCGCAATCCCATACTGCGGACTCGGCAACGTAAACGGCATCGCCATGATCATGATATTCGGATGGTAAGCGCGCATCCACGCCCATTCCCCCGTCCAGAGGACGTGTCGGACTATTACGAGAGCGATGCCGGTGAGGGACATGATGACTGAGAAGGTTAGGGAGGATGAGGGGATGGGGAGCTTGGGTTCAGTTGCGGCGACGGCGACGGCGCGCCAGGCGGCGATGGAGGGGGAGGCAAATTCGCATCTTTGTTGGGGGGTTGTGGTTGTGGTGGTGTTGTTGGTGGTGTCTGTTGTGAGGATGCAGGGGTAGGCAGTTGCGAACATTAGGAAGATCGCTGGGGCGAAGAAGGTCGCAAAGAGGGTGCCGATTAGTTGGGTGAAATATTGGAGCCGCGGCGAGGTGCCGAGGAGATAGCCGACGCGGAAGTCGCCAATTAGGTCTGGGATCGTGAGCTATTGATATTGCCGTGAAGTGGATGGAGTGAGGGGAGTATACCGCAAGCTTGGCTAGCGCCCATGTTTGTCAAAGCGCCACCCAAGAGATTTAGACGCTGGGAATTTCGAATTGACTGGTCTTGCGTCGTGCTGCTCAAGGTAACTTGGGATACCTTGGAAAGGACACTTAGTGGCGTAGTATCTGCATGTTTTACTATGTAAGCACCTACTACCAGCAAGAAGCAGTTTGAGACTGACCAGTAGCGCCCGTAGCTTGGATAGCCATAAGAGATAAAACAAAAGCAAGCAAGAGAGCCAGGAGGGACTCTGTAACCTTCATGTCGAACTGAAACTTCAAGATCGGGCAGGCCACGGCGATAATGGCAATCAGGCCTGGTAACCACATCCAAACTTTGATATCGCTCTTCAAATCGCTACTATCACTCTCGTCCTTTTCTGTCAAAATGGTATATTTGTGGCTACTTTGTTGAAAACCCTTGATCCTGCTAGTCACAGCCTGGGCGGAATCTCGAGCAATTATCCAAAACACACGCCATTGGCATGCAAGTTCTATGTGATAGTCGAATTAGCCTACCCTGTCCGGGAAAAAAAGTAGAGATTGATACGCACCAGCGAGTGCCACTGCTGCCATGGTGATCACACCTGGCCATAGCATCCAATACCGAGGGCTTGGATGTGAAGCGGTTGCAAACTCCTTTGACAACGACGAGTACGATGTTAGGTTTAGCCATTGTTCATCAGTCGACGCCGGTTCGCCAAATGCCATATCATGGCTTACTAGATACGGGCCGATGATCCCCCTGCTTGCAGGTCAGTATTATGTTATAGGTAGTATTTCATGCCTCTCAAATTGCCTACCATGCGAGAACCGACCCCATTGTATAGGAGAGGGCAACGTTTATTCCTACGAGCATCCCAGACCCGATAAACGCAGGAGTCCATTCAATAAACCATCCCCAGCTCTCCATCGATGTGGCCCAGGTCACCAAGATCCCACTGCTAACCAGCCATGTAAACGGGTGCCAGTCCTGCAAAGGCCATTAACTTAAAACGAGCCCCGACGGAAAAAAAAAGTCGATCTCGAAGTCTAAATCAAAACTGCGCCTTACCCATAAAACTCCGATAGCATACTGCGAGCCCACACGAAGCACCACGGCGAAAATAAACGCATACAGCAACGCAGCAAGTTTCCGCCGTGCCACCGACGCCCCACTGGCCGCCTGATGCATACTTCGAATGGTAATCGCCGTGGCAGACGACGATGGGAAGATAAGATTAAGCTCCTGCGCAACCTGAACAAGGAAGAACTTCCGCACTGCGCCATGCCATGAGCTTTCGCGGGCCCCCATATTTCTCCCCAAACATACTAGCTCGGGATTAGGTGGGTAGCAACGAAATGAAAAACATACGAGGTGCGATAGACAGCAGGCCAAAATATCCCCCAATGGCCGTCAACGTCACTATGCGGAAGAAATCCTTGGCTGGAATGGACAGGAGCTCTAGCTGGTACAATGCTGGAATGGCAGATACGAAGACATTCGACATGCCACCGGCCGCCGTGGCGGCTGTCTGCACGATGTTGTTCTCATGGGGTCCAAAGGTGCCTTCTGCGCCAGTGTACTTGGTCCATGAGCGGAGGACAGCAAATCCGACGATTGACTGGTTCATACGATGATGTCAGTTGACATCCCCCTTCCCAGTAGAGTAAAGAACTTACCCCGAAGATATTTGCCGAAGTTGTCCAGCCAGCCTTGAGCCCGAGATAAATATTAGACGCGTTCACCAATGCCCCGCAGAGACATCCGACAAGTAATGATCGGAATGTTAATATCGGCTGGTGAGGATCATGATGCATGTCCTGAAAGGGGGAGAATGGATCTTCGACCAGGTTCTCTGCGGGGAGCCTATCGTCCTCATGCTGTCTATCTCCATCATCTTCTGATAGGATATCGTCCTCATCGCTACAAACTGAGCCGGCTACAGTCGTTGGAGAATCAACCCCGCTTGATTCCCCAGGCACGGCGGAGTAGCGGGGTGTGGATAGTATAGTACTCATTTTGGAAGTTGCTGGCTACCGCATTTTTCTCGTCAATGGAAATTTGGACATACGCGAGGCAATTCTAGAGTGTAGCAGCCGATTCCATCATGGCATTGTTTGAGAACGGTTTGTTGCCAACACCCCATCCTTCGAGACGTCCAGCCGCAAGACCACGGTGACCTAAAAATAAGGTTGATGACGCTGCATGTTCGGTCTTTGTTTGATAACGCCGGGTTATCATTCTGCCGATGCCGGCGATAAGCCTTGGCAGGGTTAGATAAGCAGGTGATGACCAGCCTCGATTTTGCTTGGAAAGAGGAAGCAAAGGTGCCAGTGAGACTCGGACTTAGAATAGCCCAGCGAGAAACTTCTCTATTTGCTAACTACGGAGGAAATCTATTCACTTATACCCACCTAGCCAGCTCTATCATCCATCACAGGAAGACATTCTAGTAAAACCGCGCATACTCAAAATCCGCTGGTTCCAAACACCTCTCCAATTCCCCAAATGCATACAACCCCAGCAGCATCCCCGTGAACGGCGCCCCAATTGGCGGATCCTGGGTCATGACACTATTCTCAACAGCTCCCACGGTCACCAATCCCTCCTCCCCTCCATCGACAACCTCACGGTACTTAAACACGTACCGCTCCCCACACTCGACAATAAGCACAACGTCTGAAGTCTGAGACTTGAGCGTATGCTCAACCTCCTCACCTTGAGCGGGGCGGAAGCGGATTATTCTTTCACTGGGGTTTGTAGGGGAGGAACGGACACCGATGCTGCTGTAACAGAAATAGTTCCAATAGACGACGGTGCCGGCTTCGGTGCGCGGAGAGGTGGGGTGGAAGCTTAGTTTTGTTTCCCAGGTTGTCTTTTGTAGGGTTTGCTTGCGGAGGAACATGGTCGGACAGGTTGGGCTGGTCAGGATGTATGGGCTGCCGTAAAGGCGGAGGTAATTTGGGCGCTCGGTGAGGGAGAAGTCGATTTTTGGAGGAGTATCTGGGGAGGAGGTTTAGCTGGTGAGCGTGCTAGATGTTGAAAGGTGAGTTATCTTACTCTTGCGATACCATCCTAACTCCATCTCTGGTTTGGAAAAGCCATCCCGCCATTCCGTCCGGTGTGATAGTTTGTATAGACCTGGGGCCGAACCAACAAGTGGGCATTTTTCTCCGTTGTTGAAAATTGGCCAGTCATTTTCCCATCGGACCGGGACGAGGAATGATTCACGTCCTATGAATGTTCAGTATATGGATTTCATAGAGATATGAAGTACGGCACAGCAAGGAAGTAACAGTATAACTCACCAAATACAGAGGCCTCCCATCCTTTGGACGTCTTCGTCGGGCGGACTCCCAGGAACACGCCCCACCACCTCCCTTCAGCATCTTCAACCAGGTCCGCATGACCGGTATTTTGCACCTCATCCTCTGTGGTATTTCGCCATAGTGGGTTATTTGGCCCTAGCTCCCATGGTCCAAAGGGTCCAACTTCGCTCCTGCATACCCATTCACAGTGGCCGCCTTCTGTGCCGCCTTCAGCGGTGAACAAGTAATAATGCTTCCCGCGTTTGAGGATGTGAGAGCCTTCTGAAACTCCAGAAGATGATTCCCGAATCTTCACAGGCCTGGAAGTTGAATTTCCCGTGGCCAGGTCGACGGTGCAGACGTGGATTGCAAAGTCTTTGTGTTTGAGTCCGGGGGTTCGATCGATCTTGCGGTGGGTAGTGGAGAGGTAGACCGTGCCATCGTCGTCCCAGAACAACTACACAATCAGAATAAGAACATGAGACAAAAAAAAGAGAGAGAGAGAATCATCTGAATCGGTTGCGAGGGAAGAGGTATATTTGGTGTCCCTTACATCCTGGTCAAACCCAACCTGGTCAAAATAAATCGGCTCGGACCAAGAATTGGAATCCCAAATATTATCGGTTTTCACATAAAACCCTCTAGGCCACACCCTATCATCAAGCTGCGGCCGAAATCTATCGTAATTTGCGGCCGTCACGTAGTATGTGCCGTCATGATAGCGGATGGTAGGTGCCCAGATCCCTCCACCAGGCTCGGGAGTTCTGATATCAAGCTGGCTTCTCCGCGTGAGAACATGTCCGATAAGCTCCCACCTGATCAAGTCTTTGCTGTGGTAGACGGGGATTCCGGGGAAAAACTCGAAAGTCGACGTGATGATGAAGTAGTCATCCCCCACTCGGATGATGGAGGGGTCCGGATTGAAGCCCGGGATGATTGGGTTCTGGTAGATTCCTTCGCCCGCCATGTTATCGGGTGGATTTTGCGTACGTCTGTGTTGAAGTGCTGGATGTTCATGTTCCTACCACAGGGGTAGTTATATACCTACATGGATTTTCCAAAAGCTCAAACCCGCCGGCCAACCTGCCGCATCCTCATAGATACCAAGGCCATGGCGGGGGGCTACAATTAGTAATTGAAGAGGTCCAGCGGAGCCAGGTCCATGGCATTGCACTATTGGTGGGGGAGGGGCCTGGGAAGTCCAGACCTTTTATCCACGAATGGGATGTCTAGCTGGACTGGCAGACATGGACGACTAAATATTCCCTGGAGCTTGGAAGCAATTTAGCCTAAGCAGAATCTCGGGTTTGGCTTGCGAAGAGAGCGGATGTCGAAGGGAACTTGAACCAGCAGACTCGGGGTGACGCTGGGTGTGGTTCCGATCCGGGAATGTCCTCGGCCCGATCCTTCGGGAATTGACCAGTAGCAATCCTCTGCAACTTGAAAGAAAGACATAGCACACAAATGTTTAGGAGAATGTTTATACTATCAGATATTTTATTCATAGTTCCTTTGGAATGGGCACAGACTTCAGCAGCTAATCCTCATCCAACCCACTAATCATCAGACAGGTGGTAGACTGCCCAGGAGGGCTTCCAGAACATAGTAACTACCACAGCATTCGCCTATATCAAACATGGAAGTCAAGTTTGAGTCCATGTGAGCAAATCACATTCACGCCTCGGTGGAACAGGGCTAGACACAATGAGCCCTGGTCTAGACAGGGGGGGTAACACTGCAATGCGAGACAGAACAGACCTAGTTGATTGTCTTAGTGATAACCGCACAGCCGAGGAAGCATCAGATGGGTATAGAAAACAAAGCCTTGAATGGCCTTTCAGATATTGAACGTAGAAATAAACTTGTGGTGGGTTTAGAATAAATACTAAGTAACTACCGCGAACCGGCTGGGGAATGTGGATGCCCGCCGGCCCCATCCCAACGTCATGACAACCATCCAGCAACCCAGCTGCTGCTCGAGCATGATCGCCGCTGCTGGATGAGACAGGGACACACAGGTTTGAGCCCTGTTGCCGCCTGCCATGGGACGCTGCGATTTTGTGTGCAGCCACAGCCAGCCAGGGACATGAGTTAGCTGGCTGGCTGGTTAGCTACTACTTACCCCGCAAGCTCCCTTGTCTGACATCCTCCAACCTCCCTCCTGTCAGACTCTCCAATCCAACACCAACATCTCCTTATATCCCTAATGTCGCTGGGCCAATTCTGCTAACCCCAGCAGTTTCTCGTTTCCTAAAGCCTATCTTCTCTCTTCTGTTTTGAACCTGCAACACTGCAACCATGGGCGGAAACGGCACGCCTCAAGCTCCGACAGACACAAAGTATCCCACCCTGGTGCAGCGCCCTGTTGGCCAGCAGATTCGCAGCATCTACAAAGACCGGCTGCGTCAGTTCACCGATGGAGGACAATACTCCGGGCAGAATCTAGTGGCGTGCGTTCCTTCTCCGCTCTCGTTCTAGGGTATGAGTTTACTGCCAGCGGACTATTGACAGCTCATGTTTCCTTTGTCTGAATATAGGAAATACTACGAAGCCACGAACGATGATGAAGAGCATGTCAAACTCTCCGTTTACTCCGTGCCAGACCTGGCCCGGCCAAGTTTCGAGGAGGCCACCTCCCACGAATTCAAGCCGACTAAGAGAGGAGCAAGCTTTGGCCCCAGTTGGTCTACCCACTGGTTCAAGATCCAGCTCACCATTCCCGAGAACATGCGTCAAAAAGAGCGACTCGAATTCCACTGGGATGCCAACAACGAGGGAATGGTGTGGACTGATGATGGGCACCCTCTACAGGGTTTGACTGGCGGTGGTGAGCGGATTGAGTGGATCATTCCGGACAGTTTCAGAGATGGAAAACCACATATTTTTTACATTGAGATGGCATGCAACGGCATGTTTGGAAACGCCCCTGGAGGCGACTCCATCCAACCCCCAAATCCAAACAAATCCTACCAGCTTCACACAGCCAGGATTACAGCTGTTAATCTGCAGGCCAGGGCTCTGTATTATGACTTCTGGATGATTGGGGGTAAGCATAGTCTTTCGTATAAATTCGATGGATTAAGCTGACGTTATGCATTTGAAAGATGCTGCACGAGAGTTTCCTTCAGATTCCTGGCATTCTCACGAGGCCCAGCAGGTTGCAAATGCCATCATGGACGCTTTCATTGAAGGGAACGGCAGCCAGGAATCCATTATCAAGGGCCGCAAAATCGCACAAAAATACATCGGCAGCCTGGTCGACTCTGAGGCAGTTTATAAAACCGACAAGCAGCCAATTGTCTACGGAATTGGCCACTGCCACATAGACACCTGCTGGCTCTGGCCGTGGGCGGAAACCAGACGCAAAACTGCCAGATCATGGTCTAACCAGTGTGATCTGCTGGACCGTTATCCTGAGCACCGCTTTGTTTGTTCGCAAGCCCAGCAGTTCAAGTGGCTAGAACAGGATTACCCCTACGTATTCGATAGACTCAAGTCGTATGTCAAAAAGGGTAGATTCATTCCCATCGGTGGAAGCTGGGTGGAACATGATACCAATATGCCAAGTGGTGAATCATTGGTTCGACAGTTTATATTTGGCCAGAGATTCTTTCAAAGTCGTTTTGGCGAACGCTGCAAAACGTTCTGGCTACCAGATACCTTCGGATACTCTTCGCAAATCCCTCAGCTATGTCGGCTGGCGGGAATGAGCCGATTCTTCACGCAGAAACTCAGCTGGAACAATATCAACAATTTCCCACACACCACCTTCAATTGGGTTGCCTTGGATGGTAGCCAGGTCCTTTGCCACATGGCACCCTCCGAAACCTATACCGCGAGTGCCCATTTCGGAGACGTGAAACGAAGCGTCAGCCAGCACAAGTCGATGGATCAGGACAACACATCCCTTCTTGTATTTGGCAAGGGGGATGGTGGTGGAGGACCGACCTTCGAGCATATCGAGAAGCTGCGGCGTCTCCGTGGCATAGCGGATCAAGGCGAGCTTCTCCCGCGTGTGACCATGGGCTCTACTGTGGACGACTTCTTTGCGAACCTTGAAGCAAAAGCGGCCAATGGAACCGACTTTGTCACATGGTATGGTGAGCTGTATTTTGAGCTGCACCGTGGGACATACACCACCCAGGCCAATAATAAGCTGAACAACAGAAAGTCCGAGTTTGTGCTGCGTGATCTCGAGTTCCTGACTACACTGGCCACCCTGAAGGACTCGAGCTACAAATATCCCAAAAAAGAAATTGATGATATGTGGGAGGGTGTCTTGCTCTGCCAGTTCCATGACTGTCTCCCTGGAAGCTCGATTGAGATGTGCTACGATGATTCTGATAAAGTTTACGCCGAGATATTCTCTACTGCGTCAAAACTAAGGCAACAGGCCTTGGGTGTTCTTGGTATAGGTAGTGGCAGCGGCCTTGTCGCCATCAATACCCTCCCATGGCCTCGCTCAGAGATTGTCAAAGTGGGCGTCTCGGCAGTGTCAGGGGCATCAAATTATGCCCTTGCGCAAGGGGATATGGGAGTAATTGCCATCAAACCGCTACAGTCAATTCAGTCTCATTCCGTTTCTCTGGAAGAAGTCAACCCAGGCGTTTTCCGACTCGCAAACTCAAAACTATCTTTGGAAGTTTCCAATGGCGTCATTACTTCTCTATTTGACAATGAGGCTCAAAGAGAGGTTATCGCGAAGGGTGGAAAAGCCGGTCAGTTGGTGGTTTTCGATGACAAGCCATTGTATTGGCAAGCCTGGGATGTTGAGGTGTACCATCTCGAATCCCGCAAGGAATTGGCGTCGGGGACAACTACTATTGCTGAGAATTCCAGCCACCGGGTCAGTGTCGTGACCGAGACAAAGATCAGCGACAAGAGCTGGGTAAAGACAACAATCAGCTTGTCGGCAAGCACAGACGATACACCCCCTGTTGTTGAGTTTTCAAGCGAGGTGGAATGGCAGGAAACAATGAAGTTCCTCAAGGTCGAATTTCCCGTTGACATACACAATACAGAGGCATCATATGAATCCCAATATGGTATTACCAGGAGGCCAACCCACTACAACACCAGGTACGTAGCTGTCCTTCCCTCCCGTTTTGCTAAATTACTAACTTCACCATCCAGTTGGGACATGGCCAAATTTGAAGTCTGCTGCCACAAATGGGCTGACTTATCCGAGCACGGGTACGGTGTCTCCATCCTCAATGACTCAAAATACGGCTTCGCCACCGTTGGCAACCTGATGCGTCTCTCGCTCCTGCGCGCCCCCAAGGCTCCAGATGCGCATGCCGACATGGGCCGCCACCACATCCGCTACGGGATCATGCCTCACTCGGGTCCCCTAGACTCCCGCACCGTCCGCGCCGGCTATAACTTCAACAATCCCCTAATAGTCCAATCCGCATCCGGAAATGAGTCCTCAAACCTCTTCAAAGCAATCAAACTCAAGGGGTCCGACTCTCTAATCCTTGACACGATTAAGCGTGGCGAGGACGACGAGGATGTTTCGCGTGGAGAGTTTAAGAAGCGTGCTGGCAGGAGCATCATATTGCGAATCTACGAGTCGTTGGGTGGAAAGGCGCGTGGGTCAATTCACTCCAAGTTGCCAGTCAAGCAGGTATGGAAGTGTAATATTCTCGAAGACGATTTGGAGGCACTGGATGTGTCACAGAACGGTGGGTGTGCGTCTGTTGATGTTGAGTTGAGGGCGTTTGAGGTTGCAACGTATCGGTTGCAGCTGTAGGGGGAGCGGAGGCGGAAAGGGGGGAATGGGTAGGTAAATTCCTGGTTTGATCGTATGAGTTTATGATAGTACCCTCTATTTTTTATGCGTTTCTTTCGTTGTTCCAGTTGATGGCTCCTAATGAGGGACTCGCCATTGAGCATTCATTAATGACGGATCGAATGGTGATATCGCCAGCCCCTAAGAGACAGGTAATAAAGATACGGAAGGAAGTTGCTCCTGAAACACCATTAGTATGAGGTATTATGTTAGGGTCAGTCCCAGAATGAAGATATCGCTATTGTTCATCCAGACTGCTTAGATCTATATATTTAAAACTGTAAAAATTCAGGTAAACCATCCAAGAAAGCAAAAGAAAGAGATATTGGTCCGCTGAAATCCCATGTATATAAAACGCCCCCCGCATACCCATACCCATACCAATCCAATCCAGACGCCAGCGCTTCCGAGAAAAAAATATGAACCCTTCATTAGTTCAGACGAAAGCGAAATCTGAACAGCAACTATCGTATCCGGCAGGTTCTTAACAAAAACCCCAGCTTCCCCGTTTTGTTTTTTGCTTCTGTATCGCTCGCCTTTCCCGAAAACACCCATTTAAGCCATCCCGCCCAAGAACGCCCTCGATCCATCATCGAATATGTAAATAAAAACAAAAAAAACCCCAACCCAAAACAATCCTCAATCCCTCGCATACGTAATCTTCAACCTCTTCACCGTCCCCTTGTTATTCCCACCGCCCCCCGCCGACTCCTCATCATCCTCATCGCGCTCCCGCTCGCGGCCCCTCGCGCTCGAATCCGTCGCTGCTGTGGGGTTCTTCTTCTTCTTGTTATTACTACCACCTATGCCTGAGCCGCCGCCGCCGCCGCCCTTGACGCTGCTAGCGGCGGAGGCGTTGTTGTTTGCCGCCGTGTCTTTGTTATTGGTATCCCTGTGCGCGCCGGGGGGGTGGGAGGAGGTTGGTGTGGGTGCGTGGGAAGGGGTGGTGTGTGTGGAGGATGGGGCGGGGGAGTCCTATATTATTCAATTATTTAAATTAGATTAGAGCTGGAGCTGGATTGGTTTGGTTCTGAATTTGATTGATGGGCGGGATTGATGATATATGGATGCATTCCCAACACTCTCTCCAACGTGTAACCCAGCGGGGGGGGGGGAAATACTCACCCGCATAAAACTCGCCGAACTCTTCGAAAACACCCGATCGCTATCCTGCACCTGCGTCTTGCGGCGCGTCGTGGGGCCTCCGCCGCCTCCGCCGCCGCCGGCGGTCATCGAGCCTAGACTGCTGCCCGCCCCGATCCCGGACCCGCCGGAGGAGCCCTTGATGTAGTTGTCGAAACCTTTGATTATGTTTCCTGCGCCTGTTTCTTCGAGGTAGGACTGTTCGAAGCGGTAGATGGATTCTTCGAGGGCGGCCTATGTAGCGGGAGCAGCGAAGGGGGGCGGTGTGTTAGTTAATTGTGTTTACGGAGATTTTTATTTCCGGGGCGGGAATGTTGAAATGCGCGTTGGGCGTCGGGTGTGTCTGAAGAAACGAAGGGGTGGATGGATGGATTGGTATGGGATGGGATGGTTCCCCGGATACGCACCATATTCTTATCCATCAGCCTCTTCTTCTGCAGCGTCTCTCTCAGCTCGCGTCTCAGTTTCTCGTAATATGGCAGGCCGCGACTCTGTATCTGCTCTGCAGTGCCGGGACCAGCTGCACCGCCATTGGCACCGTTCGCCGCGACGGTTGCGGGGGGGATGTTTTCTGCCATGGTCGTATTCGATGCGGGCGAGAAGGAGGGTTTGTTGGTGGGGAGCGCGTAGTTTGTGAAAGGGTAGCTAGGGATAGTAATTGAAGCCGGTTGTTTGAGCAGCTTCCCAGGCTGTTGTTTCGCCTTTCTGGATCTTGAAATTGAAGCCGGCAGACTTCCTGATTGGGCTAGCGATGGGCTTGGCGCTGGATGAGGCGGGCTAGTCTGTGTTTGGGCTAGCGCAGACTGCTATCAGTCGTTCCGTAGTCACATGACCATATCAGATAAGCCGGCTGTTTGCACTGTTTGCATCACGTGCAGCAGTTAATGCGCTCAAAGCTGCTCAGTCTGCCGTGTAATGTTGGGCCTATACAAGTTACAACTGCGGGCTCGGGATGCGTGGAGGTGACATGCTAGTTATATATTAGACCTGATCTCCCCCCCTGGATACGATATCCCGGTCTATCTTCCCCAGACCACACCACCCCGTTTCCATCTATCTACCTCCCTAACTACCTGCCCCGACGACGGATCCCAATGGACCACTCAATGCACGCTGCCGGCATGGACCACGGCCACGGAGACATGGACATGGGCGGCGATCAGTGCAGCATGAATGTATGTACATACATATCACATATCCACCCGCCCCCCCCATCCGCTATCCCGCATACTTTACTAACCACACCACTTTAAATACCTATCTAGATGCTCTTCACCATGTCCTCGAAGAACCTATGTATAATATTCAGACAATGGCGCGTCACGGGCCCGTTCTCGCTGTTCCTCTCGCTCGTTGCCATCGTGCTGCTGACGGCTGGCTATGAGGGTGTTCGTGAGCTGGGCAGGCGGTATGAGGCGAGGTACGCGCAGGTGGTGAAGGATGGGGGGGTTATTGGGGGGGGTTATTCGGATGGTATGTTTTTTTGTATTTTCCTTTTTATTATTAGATGTTCTACATATTTGCGGAGGGGGAGGTGGGAGGGGGGATAAAAAGCAAGGCAGTTTACATTTCCCCCGCTACACCCATATCTACACCCATCCACACACCCCCCCCAACAAGTTCCAACTCAACATATCTTTCTGAAACACAAACCCAGAAGATACCGAGTCCCCGGCCGCCACCAATGATAATGATAATCTCCTCCCCCACCCCAACCACAACCACAACAATGTACAAACCAGCTCACGCCCGCCCTTCTTCATCGCAGCAGCATCATCATCATCATCATACAATAGACGGCGGAAGGTCAAACTAGTTCTCGGCGCACTCTACGCGATACAGGTATTTTATAGCTTCATGATTATGTGAGTCTTGTTTCTCCCCCCTCCCCCCTTCCCCCTTTAGATGGAAAAAAACATAGCTAACCAAATCCTCGTGAATCGCGAATAGGCTCCTCTTCATGACGTATAATGGCTGGGTGATGCTCGCGGTGGCCGTGGGTGCGTTCGTGGGGTATATATTGTTTGGCAGCTCGGCGACGAAGGCCGTTTCGTGTCATTGAGGAGGGTGTATATGTGGCTTGGCTAAGTGGGGTGATAAGGGGTAGGAGAGGGAGGGGTGTTGGGGGCATATATACGCTTGGTATATATCCATATATATGACGACTACAGGTGCAAGGGTTTGGGGGATGGGTGGTGTGGTACAGACCCGATATAGGTTTGAAGGGGGAGGAGGATACGATTTCGACGACGGCATTTGCTTCTTTTTTTTTTTTTTTTCTATATACCATGCTTTGGACTACATGTATAGACCCTGTGGGTCTTGACTGCGCGTTCTATTATTCAAATTTAGGATTCCCAACGAGCGGACGGTTGCTATTCCAGCGGAGAACTGATTTTTTAGTCCTTAATATACAAGATCTAATCTATATGCACTTCTATGATTTTTTCTTTTTCCATACTAGAGCCAATCCCACTCGTGGCATCTCAAGGAACCTCAACATCACTCCCATCATCCCCAAACCCAAAACTAAACCCACCACCCTCCGCCTCCGCATCCCCCTCTCCCTCCCCACTCCCCTCCCCACTCCCCTTATCCACCCCCCTCACAACCTCATCCCACTTCCTCTTCCTCCTCCCCTCCATCTCCCCCAACGCCCTCTCCACCAATCCCTCCTCAACCTCCCTCAGCCTCCTAACAAACATCCCAAACGGCTCCTCCCCACCCAACTCCCCTCGAAACCCCGAAACCTGCTCCCCCTTATACTTCAAAAACTCCAACACGCCCGCCAAATGCCTCTCGGGGACAAAATTCTGCGTAATCGCCATCGACGCATCAAGATTCACCACCAAATGCCACCAGCCCGAGGGGACATGCAATACCTCGCCCTCACCGCATATCCCCTCCAGACACCCGGGCATCCGGCGCGCAGCGCTATGGAAGTTTAGCAGCCATTCGGCGATGGAAAGCGGAGAGGTGACTTCGCTTTGGTCCGCGGAGACGTAGACGCCTGGTGGGGGGGGGAGGGTGTTGGAAGGGTTGCTGGGGAACATGATCCAGTATTTGGAGCCGCGGAGGACGGCGTTCCAGGCGCTGGTGGCGTTGGGGTCTTTGTGGAAGGTGCTGCCGCTGCGGGCGGGGCCGATGATTAGCCAGCGGTTGTCCGGGCGGTGGGGGCCGAGGTGGGAGAAGAGGTCTGTGCCGAAGCAAGGGGGTGGTTGGAAGGCGGGGGGGTCGTTGCTGGATAAATCCATTTTCTCAACGAAGCTGCGGTCGAAGAGGTATAGCGGGCTTTCGTCCGTGTTGTTGTTCATGTAGTCTATGTAGGTGTGCAAGGGCCAGTCGACGGCTTCGGCGCGGAAGAGGACGTTGCCGTATTTCTTCAGCAGGAGGTCGGGGGACCAGTCGCGGTAGACGGGCCATGTCTTGACGGGCTCGGTGAGGATGAAGGGCTTGTTGGTCCAGGATTGTTGGAATTCGGCCTCTGTGAGGTCTGGCAGGCGCGGGATCTGGTTGCGCGCGGGGATGTTTTTGGTGTAGGTTGATAGCGAGACATGGGCGCAGTAGAATGGCCGGTGCAGGGTGTCGGAGAAGAGGTGTGAGCAGTCTGGGGAAGCGACCTTTGAAGGGGGGAGGTTGAGATAGGTCGCGTGCCAGGTGCCGTGCCATTTGAAGTCTTTGGGCGATTTCCTGGACCGTGTCTTAGTATATATGCTATCACGGGTGGTATGAACATAAACGATAGTATATAATTATGATATGGTGGTCTGGCGTGTATTTGACAGCAACCCCCCCCCTTGTGTCTTGTGGAACCCCACAGAGCGCATAGTAATACAAAACAGATATAGATAAAGCGATCCAAACACAGTAACTGCAATAATATCAAGACGCAAATGCAAAGTTCTTACTCAATGAAAAGCGCCTTCCACAGCTCCTCAGCGTGCGTGAAGGCATATAGGGCCTTGCAGGTGGCGCCCAGGCTCAGCAGACTGGCCGCATCAAGACACTCCAGCAGCAGAATAACCAGTTCGTCTGACAACTCCCCGAAAGAGCCCACTGCGGCGCGCAGGTTGGAGGAGGCAGCCAGGGCGTTGCCTGACGGCTTGACCCCGAGAGGATGGGGCGGGATGGCCTCGTACAGGAGTGAGTCATGGCTGAGAGCGGCGTCTCTGGCGTCTCTGGCGGGCCATGACTGTGCCAGCGAGGAGGACGTCGAGTCACTGCGGTGGGCACTGCGACTTGGAATGCCGTCCATCGCGGTGTCTGGTCTGCTCTCTCGTATGTTGAGGTTGACGTTGAGGCAAGCCCTAACTCGACCGAAAATTACCGTTACCGTACGGACCCTGCTTGGCGGGGGGAACGCAGCCTTTTCTCCCGCCCCAGCCAGCAAACACGAGGCAGGACGCAGGACGCAGCAGACCCGCGGGTGGCAAGCAGGAGCAGACAATTAAATAACTACTCATCAGCTGAATCCACCCCTTACTGTTACTCGCGTGCTGGGCGGCCACCCAGGCGGGTTTGGGGCTTTGGGTTTGCGGCGCCGTAATTTTCGCAGTCAGCCCGCGGTACCAGAACGGCGCTAGTCACAAAAATTTCACGCCGCCGCCAGAGCAGAAAAAAGATATTTCGGCCGCCAACATTCTTCTTTTTTCCTTCTCCTCTCTCTCTCGCACAACACAACCATCCATCACCACCATCTGTCCATCCACAACTAGTCCCGTCCGACTCTCCTCCACGAGAGTCCTGGTTCTAGTTTTTCGGCCCCTCTACTTTTTCCCTCCCGCCTGAGCGCTTCGCTCGGCCTGCCCTGCGCTTTCTCCCGCCCCTCATCCCCCAGATCACGGCCCTGACGCCTGTGATCTCCCTCCCAACACCGCAATCATGGCTTCCAACGACAAGGGTCTCGAGGAGATCCCAGAAGGTAAGCCCAGCCTGGCTGCTCTGCGCGCTGTGCTCGTTGCGCCCGTCTGCGCTGCGCTGTTCGCCCCGGTGAAGAAGTTTTTTTTCATCTGGTGGCAACCGAGCGCCGGCTTTCTAGGTGCCAGAGTGCGTTTTATGCGAACACCACTAACCCCCGTTTCTTGCCTGTAGGACAAATCGAGTCCAACTACGATGAAATCACCGACTCCTTCGACTCCATGAACCTGAAGCCCGAGCTTCTCCGCGGCGTCTATGCCTATGGTTTCGAGCGCCCATCTGCTATCCAGCAGCGTGCCATCATGCCCGTCATCAAGGGTGCGTTTTTTCTCTCCTCCAACTCTTAACTTTGCATTTCTAATGCATTTTCGCACATGCAGGCTCCGATGTCATTGCCCAGGCTCAGTCTGGAACCGGAAAGACCGCCACTTTCTCCATCTCTGCTCTGCAGAAGGTCGACACCAACCTGAAGGCCTGCCAGGCTCTTATCCTTGCTCCCACCCGTGAGCTTGCCCAGCAGATCCAGAAGGTTGTCGTTGCCATTGGTGACTTCATGAGCATCGACTGCCACGCCTGTATTGGTGGTATCAGCGTCCGCGAGGACATGAAGGCTCTCCAGGAGGGTCCTCAGGTCGTTGTCGGTACCCCTGGACGTGTCCAGGACATGATCCAGCGCCGTGTCCTCAAGACCGACCACATGAAGATGTTCGTTCTCGACGAGGCCGATGAGATGCTTTCTGTACGTTTTCCCGCATATAGCCCTTGTCAAACCGCATTGTCTAACCCACTCGCAGCACGGTTTCACCGAGCAAATCTACGATATCTTCCAGCTCCTTCCCCAGTCGACCCAGGTCGTCCTGCTCTCGGCCACCATGCCCCAGGATGTCCTTGAGGTCACCACCAAGTTCATGCGCGACCCCGTCCGCATCTTGGTCAAGAAGGCTGAGCTTACCCTCGAGGGTATCAAGCAGTTCTACATCGCTGTCGAGAAGGAGGACTGGAAGCTCGACACCCTGTCCGATCTCTATGAGACCGTCACCATCACCCAAGCCGTTATCTTCTGCAACACCCGCCGGAAGGTCGACTGGCTCACCGACAAACTGACCGCCCGTGACTTCACTGTCTCCGCCATGCACGGTGATATGGAGCAGTCCCAGCGTGATGTCATCATGAAGGAGTTCCGCTCTGGATCTTCCCGTGTCCTGATCGCCACTGATCTGCTTGCCCGTGGTATTGACGTGCAGCAAGTCTCCCTTGTCATCAACTACGATCTCCCCGCCAACCGTGAGAACTACATCCATCGTATTGGTCGTGGTGGACGTTTCGGTCGTAAGGGTGTTGCCATCAACTTCGTCACCGCTGATGATGTCCGCATGATGAGAGAGATTGAGCAGTTCTACAGCACTCAAATCGAGGAGATGCCCATGAACGTTGCCGGTAATTATCTCCCCGTCCAGCCCTTATCAACCCCTCACAAACACTTTACTAACTACCTGTCGCAGACCTCATCTAAAAACCTCCTCACTACCCATCCCTCCCTTCTGTCTTGTCTCCCCGTAGACGCCTTCCATCATACAACATCGGGGTTTAATTATTTCTCTCTTGAAGTTTTTTAAACCAAAGGAAAAAAAACCTCTCAGAACCATTTTTTTAATTAACACCCTCGGCCTGTTAATAGTGGATTGAAAACATTGGCAGTTTATTTTCTTTCCTCGTTTTTCCCTTTTTTTTTCCTTTTTCCTTTGTTCCTGTTTCCGAAACCCTAAAAGAGTTGAGTGGCGAGAAGAAAAAAGTGGCTAAGTAACCCATCGTGTCATGTCATTTTTGTTTTGTTTTTTTCCTATGGCTCATTGCATGATCTCATTATTTTTTTTCTAGGCGCTTTGGCATAGGAAACGAAAAAACAAAACGCACGGAATACTCTTTCAAAGAAAAAGCGTATACGTGTGTAATGTGCATGAGAAGAAAGGGTTGGTTGGGGAGGGGTTGATAAAGGCGGTGGCAGCCGGTGTTTTTCCTTTGTCCAAATCTTTTCCCCCTGTTTTTTTTTTTTTTTTTGCCTCTCCTCTTGCTTTATTCTTGTCTGTCTGTGGTCATGATGTTTTTCAAAGATATGCCTGCTTTTTTTCTTTTTATCTCTCTCCGAGTATGTCTATTTTATTTCCTTTTTTGCTCTCGTCTCTGTTTAATAGTCTGTTTTTTTCTTTTTTTTTACAAAGTACAATGGTCTTAACTTCCTCGTCTCATCAATCTTGTTCCGTACGTGCTCATGAAATGAAAGTTCGATAAACAGAAGATGAACCGCCCCCCTTTAGCTGATAATCCCTTCCATTGCTTTCTATTTTATACTGCTGTGTGCTACATACGTAGCTCACACGTCATGATGAAACGGATGAGGGAGTCTCCAACTTTTAAAGCATCATTGGTTTAGTATATATCTCACCCTACAATATGATATGATACCATCCACACCTATATCACCCTCCCATTCAACCACCACCACGCAAACGGAACAAAAAAAATGGAAAATGAAACAAAAGGAACAGGAGGGAGGGAGGTATATCAGAACAAACCAGAGAGATCAGCTACAGAATAAAATCGCGCACTTCCTCAATCACTCAAGTTTCCCAGGTATTTATCTCCCCTCCCCCCTTTCCTCCTCTTCGACGCGCGTTGGTTATACAATACAGCCTATCTACCTATCTATCTCTCATCCTTCCCTCCATTTGCTTATATATACATAGATATATATATATATATACTCCACACATACCCCTCCCCCCCCCCGAGAAACCAGCCCCAAATCGACCCCTCCGGAGTCCAGACTAGTCAGTTGACATCAAGCAAACGGAGGTTGAATAGAATGGACATACACACCTACATTATTACAAATGATTAAACGACTCGCTTTTATAGACCTGGGCGCTCTTCTTTGAGCGAGGTTGAAACGGTGGTGGATTTGGTTGCTTTTTATACTAGTATTCATTATGGCCCTCCCCTCGCTCTTGGAGTTTTGTTTTTGTTATGCGAAGGGAGTGGGAGAGGGGTTGGGGATGGTGGATAGAAGATAGATTTGCTGCTTTTGATGGGAAGTGATACTTTGGTGTAGCATTTCTATGTCTATGTATGTACATTTTCTTTCTTTCTTTTCATTCCTTTCTTTTCCCCCTGCTGGATGTATTCCTTTTATAGGCTTTGGGCCGGGGGGGGGGGGGGGGCTAGCGCCTGGGTGTTT